>CM069919.1:15483630-16083630 GCA_036172225.1 Cryptocoryne crispatula var. balansae
GATTATGGTGCAAACATCAGATTTTCTAAGTCTTAAGACCGGGTCTCCCAGATTCAAGTTCAGACTAAGGTCATGTAGATCTGAAACATAGAAGGAGAAAGAAGACATTTTTGGGTTTGAATATCCAAATGTCCATAGAGGATAATATAAAAGATGCTAAGCCCTAGTCCTTGCATGATTAGGAGCTTGATGATAACATAACCCATATGTTATGAGCTGAGATACAGACTTTAGTCCTAGGTCCCGGTCATATCAAGAATGAAAGAACCCTTGGATTTATATAAATCAGGTTTTGGCATAGCAATTTCGGATCCATTAAAATCCTGTCTAATACTAAGACTCAAAAGCAAATGCATGATAAACAAATGAAATGAAATGATAATGAATGCACTTCAATCGGACATCATAAAAATATGATTTCACCATGTCAAAAATGTTAAGACTTAAATAAAAAATTGAAATTGAAATAAGAAAAAGATCATAATTCCAACATAAATTAAATCCAAAGTATGACTTTAATAAACCTCGGAATTAACAAACTCTATAATTCAAAATATGTTTAACGTTAAGACTTCAAATTAAAAGAGTTAAATACATGATAATCAGAATTTGATTTCACTAAGTCTAAAATGTTAAGGCTTACATAAAAAATGATTTTAAATATGAATCATATGATCAAAATACATAATAAAACTTAATCCGAATCATGTCTATTCTAGATTTCGGATCCCAATCAATTCTATTCAAGAAAAGTTAAATCCGTGTAAAACACATAAATTATGTTTAAGAATCTATTAAGGAACATATCGTTAAGATGTTAGAATCTTAAAATACATTTTAATTAAATTATAATCAAACTTAATATACTGAATTTACATTCCACTGAGTTTATGGGGTTATAGCTCCCACATGTGTTGGTGTTTTATAAATGTATGTTGTTGGTGGGGACACCAGAGCGCAAGATCATTTCAATCAGGTTTATCGATGCCCGCATCGCCGATGTGATACTCCATGGTTGGGAGGAGTCAATTCTTAATTTTTTAGTGTCATTTGCATGATGTTTCCTTTTAATATTTTTTTGCATGAAAAATTTTATGTTATAATACTCTTATGAACAGTTCAAGAGTATTGGGCCGGTTTCACTATCTTAGGTCCATTAGGATGCCTTTATTTCATTTTTTATTTTCATATCATTTACCCTGTAATCCATCCATCCCCTATAAATAGAGGGTCCACTGGATGTATGAATACTGTAGAATGAAATTGAAATGCCGTTCACTTCTTTTTTCGTATTTGCGCTCCCGTTCCTTTTTAGTCCCGGCTGCTTCTCTCTCCTGCTCATTTCTTCCTCCGCCGAACCCTAGTTCTGTTTGTCTTCTCTTCCAGCGATAGTGCGGCGATCTTCCTCCTCCGCCATATATCCTTCCTCCGAGCTCTTCTCCTCTAGTCATAGAAGAAAAGTTTCTTCCTCTAGTTCATCTTCTCCTCTTTACCTTTTGTGCTGAGCTGAGATCTCATCATCGAGCGTTCAACTTTTCTGTTTGATGGCTCATTGAAGAATTTCGAACCCTAGCTCCCCTTCTCGGGAAGTTCCTGCATGTTTCTTTGGAGTACGCCATCTTGGCGCTTCTGCTTCCTCTCTTGCACTGCGGGAGTGTTTCGGTCTGGCGACCTGTCGACAGAAATGGTCTTCGATCTCCACCTTGGAGATATGCTGAAGACAGCCGCTAGCACAACATCTTCCTCTGGAAATCTTACTTCAAGTGATCTCTTCCTTAGAGATCTACTGCGGGACATCTTGTCTCCTTGGGAACGGCCGTTGGGTGACTGATAAACAGATAAGTAGTCAAAGTGCTCTCGACTTCCTTCTCGGTCCACTCTTGGATCTGTTCTTCGGTTGGTTTCACTAGTGTTCTGTAAGGTTGAACTCCAAATCTGATGCAAATATGTCACGAACTACCAATGTCGATGGCGTATTGCTGAGAAACTGGTCCTACTTGCTTTCATGGTTTCGGTACAGTTCACTTACTTGGCTATTCTAGAATTGAGGAATGTCCGCCTTAGTCGCTTAATGATGAGGAAGGAGACGTTTTCGGAACTAGTCCTGCTACCATCCGTTGAATCGAGCTTGTTTCCATAAAGTATCATCAGATTGGAAACTGTCAACCGCAGCATTTTATTTTTGAGTTCTTCTTTGACAAGTACAATCAAACAATGACGTCAAGTTGCAGCTCTTTTGAGATCTAGACAATCTGATCTATGATTTGGGCTTTGTTAAACTAGGAGATGATGAAGGTGCTTAACCAATGAATTTTATGTGAGTTCTTAAGCTGAGTTAGTTGAAGCAGGGGCTATCCTTGTGGATAAATACTAGTCCATTCCAGTGGTTGTTTCCACAAGTTGGTTCATCCATTAAGTGGTGTTGGCCACCCCTGTTTCCCTTGGTCAGTCCCTTGTGTTGGTTTACCTGGAGATGCCAATGACAAACCATTCACTGCTAGCACCGTAGTTCTACTCCGGTAGAACTCTAATCCCTGATTCAGCACAATCCGTAAGCTGGTGTAAGCTGGAGCCTCCGTTTACTGATCAAGTAGAATCTGTCTGAGGATTAAACTGAAGGCGATAACTCCACCCGTTTGCTGTTCAAGATGATTGCTTGAAGACGGATTTCTCATTCTTGGCTCGTCAACTTGATTATAAGCACGTTTCCAACTTGCTTGTATCAACCTTTTACCATCCTACATGACGTGGGTCACATATTCGGATCTGTAAGGATCTGTTAAATCATATATTGTATAAGGAAACCATGCTTATAGTTAGTCGAGCCAACAGCCCACAGCCCACACCTTGGCGTGGAGGTATGTCCTGAATCAAACAAATCCTTGTATGTTCACTTTTGTTTGCCTATTATGCCTTTGAATGCCATGCTCAACACATGAGTAGGTCCTAGCCAATTCCTTAAATAGTGTCGGTGACTATCAGTGAGAACAATAGAGTGGACCAAACTTGAAACCTTGAAATCGGTATTGTTATTAGTAGAGTGGTCATAGTTTGGTTAAATTCATTGAACGAAGTTTTGCTTAAAATTTCTCTGAAATTACCTTAATGGATAAAGAGAACTGGTCCAATTTCTAGTAATAGCATTGCTCTATCAACTTGTTAATCTAGTAGATCCGACTAAGAAGATCTGAAGGTAAATTCTTAAGGTGCGATATTAGGTGCCCTATTTCTTGGTCTTACTTGTTCCACATCAGTTGTCCATTGTTATGAGTTGTTATGATGGATAATCAAAGATATTCAAGTATCTTGACGTAATTAACATCGTAAATTTGCACCTTCCGAAGTAGAGAGGTCCAAAGACATTTTAGTAAACCCCCAATCTTGATATATTTATATTATAATGCATAACATGCATTTTGGCTAATACTTTTATAAGATATCATTGATTTTCATGGTAATAAGTTAGCCAAAGATGATAAAAAATTTCCCAAATGAAAAGAAACTAAATAAATTTTCTATATACTTTTTATATATTTTATAAAAGACAAGGTTTCACACACCTCTACTGACCACTAAGATTGTTTACCATTGCCACCAAAGGTAACTAGGACACACCCTCTATTTTTTTGTTTGTGCATTTTCCATCTCCTAAATCTTTCCCATCTTTGTTGCTGGAGCGCTCTCACTCTCATGGTTAGCAGATCCCGATTGGCTATCCTAGATTGGGATCGACACCAGTTGGCATGATCCCAGATAGAACTTCCATTAGGATCAGCTTCCTAGGTGTTATATCGGCCTAGAAGGGGCTGGATCGCCCCGAGGATATGCCAGATGAGCTGTGAAGCCGCCACCCATCCCAGATATATGTATATTCATGACCATTTTATGTTTTTTTTGTTTTTCAAATTTTGGAAGAACCAATCTTGGATTAGACTTCCTTCCAGGGGCCAATCATGCCCCATAAATCCTTCTCTCTCTCTCTACCTATTTATCTATCTATGTAGGGGTGTGTAAAACAGTTAAAGTCGTGAACTAAGTTGGACTGGCTGGTTAATTTCAGTCCAGTTTAGTTGGAGCCATGAATCACATTCATTCACTTCGTAACTTCAAACAAAACTAAACCAGATAAACCAAACAAGCCAAAATACATAAAAAACTATTGTACTAATAAAAATGATGTTTAAACAGCTTTATGATATAATATGTATTTTAATCATTTACAAACTTAAAATGGTTAAACATGCAAATAATTAATCATTTAAAATATTAGTACATTTTCAATCTCAAACGAATATCGCTAACCAATTTGAATTTATACTTAGTCGATCTACATTGAAGCTATTTTTCTTATTAGAATTTTGATAGAGAAATATCGAGGTATGAAAAAAAATTTACACATAGTGCTTATTGACTTAAAAAGGCCTATGATAGAGTTTCAAGAAAAGTTTTGTGGTAGGTGTTGGAACGAAAAATAGTATGTGTTAGTTATATACAAGTGGTGAAAGACATGTATGATGAAACAACCATTACACTATGCATAATTGAATGATAAACAAAAGATTTTTATATTTCAATTGCCTTACATCAATAGTCTATAATAAGTTCTTATCTTTTTACGTTAATTAAAAATGAATAAACAAAAATTATACAAGATGATATATTTTAATGTACGATATTTGCAAACAATATCTAGAGGTGCAAATGGGTTGGGTTCAGGTCAAATTCGTGCGGATCCGACCTTGTACCTGACAACAGAAATCCGAATTTGGACCTGGATCCGAAATTGTTGTCTTATCGAATTTACAACAAAATCCCAATATGAAAATGTAATTTAGATTTGGGTGTGCCTACCAACCTATTGAAGTTGAAAGATGAGGTAGCTAATGCAGAAGCCCACCTGGCTGAGGAGTCCCATGGCATTTTCCCAAGAAGGATGAAGAACATTGCAGAGTTGTAGTTGTTCATCACCAGTGAGGACAATCAGGGCATCAACGGCAAGGCGACCTAGGCACCCGATGATTGTGAGACCCAGATCACCGAAGGAAGAGATCTTGGAGAAGCCAATGTTGATCTCAAGCAAAGCATCATATAGTAGTAGTGAAGGTGACAACGAAGAGAAGCATGATGGTGCCCATGATGGCAATGAAAATGCTTGCGAAGGACTTGGGCTGCGAGGAGAGAGGGACAACGGCATCCAAGTGGCCCAGAAGCAAAATGGGGGTTGTTGTTACCGTGGGTGGCATCGGTGGGAAGGTAGAGGGCATTGGAGGAGAAGCCTGGTTCCTTCTAGAAACCCATGCCTCGCATTCGCAGAGGCCTCAATAGATCAGCAGAGAGATGGATTGGACAAGAAAACCCAACAACAACATCATTGCACCACTGTCACTACCGAGAAGAATAGCTTCCCTATTTCCTTCTGAAAACCCATGCCTCACACTTGTAGATGCATCAATCAATCGGCAAAGAGATGGATTGGGGAAGAAAACCCTATGGCAACATTGCTGCACCATCGTCACTGCCAAGTAGAGTAAGCTTCCCTACTTCCTTCTGGAAATCCAAGCCTCTCACTAGCAAAGGACACAATCAATCAACAGAGAGATGGATTGGGGATGAAAACCCAACAGCAACATCACTACACCACTGTTGTTGCTTAGAAGAATGGTGTTAGGGTTCGCAATCACAAACGTATAAAGTAGAAGGATTCAAACTCACACCTTTGTAGGCAAGCTTTGGAGTTTTCAAGGTTCTGCATATGTGATTCTAGGAAACACAAAAAAATAAAATTGGATATTGCTTGAATTCGAACCCAGTCATAAATAAATTCGGATTTTATCTTTAATACTATAAACCTGATAAAAATTAAGATCCAGGTCAGGTTATTGGATCTACAGGATCCGTTTACACCTCTAACAAAATAATATTGATAGATGAGACACTGAGAGTAAATACAAGTTAAAACTATAAAACAATACTTTATGCCCTGTTTGGTAACACTATTAGATATTTCTATCACTATTAATTTTAAAATTGATATTGTTGGTAATCTTCTTGAGGTGTTTGGCTCATAGTATCAATTTTAAAATTTGTAATGCAAACAACACGTGTTATGTAATACAAGTGTCAACTTGTATCAATTTTGATATTGATACTCCATCTTCTAGAAATATCAATATCAATACTAATATAGTATCATTTTTGATACTCTAACCAAACAGGCCATTAAAAACTAAGAGTTTCAAAATAAGTAGAACTAAAACAAAATATATGAATTATAAATTTAATAAAAATAAAGATAAGTAGGTGATGATGCTAGTTTGGATAAAATAATATTATCTCAAATCGCCTAATTCAAATATCTTGGATAAATTATTCAAAAAGATGGAGAATGTGATGAAAATGTTAATCGTATGATTAAAGCATGGTGAATGAAGTAAAGATTAGCTACATGAGTTCTATGTGATCATAAGATTCTTCTAAAGTCTAAAGAAAAATTTTACCGTACAAATATAAGACTTACGATATTGTATGGCAGTGAATGTTGGTAAATGTTGGATAATAAAAGAAAAACATACTTCTAAAATAAGTGTTATTAAAATGAGAATATTAAAATAGATGAGTGGCCATACTAAATTAGATAAAATAAAAAATAAATATATTAAATAAAATGTAGAAGTAGCGACAATTGTAGACAAATTGAAAGAATGGAGATTGAGATAGTTTAGCCATATTAAACATAGATTTAAGAAGGCTCCAGTTAAAAAAGTAAAAAATATTAAAATAACAGAAACAAAAGACATAGCGGACATAGATTAACTTAGATAAGAGTAATTTAATATAATTTAGATGATTTAAGTATCTCTAAAGAAATAACTCAAAATCAATGTGAGTGAAGAAAGATAATCTATATGGCTGACCCCAAGTAATTTGGGACTAAGGCACAAGTTGAGTTGAGTTTCAATCTCAAACATAACTAAATCAATTATGCCTAGTCCCACAACTCTAATATACAGCTATTTTATTTTCAAATTTAAGTGGCATAAATAGATTGTTTCACTTGCATATTGTGAAGAAAACAGTTTTATCTGAAATCTGGAGATCAAAACCATATTGGCAGAGAAAGTTCATGCCAATCAAGATAGAAAAATAAAGCATGCAGGAAAAGAAAATATACTGTGTGGAAAGGGACATTATCCTTGCCCATAAACTGATACAGCTCCACATGTTCAGGATTCTTCCACCACTTTTCCCATTCAGATGTATAACAAGATGTTATTGAGATATACCCTATTGGAGCGTCAAACCAGACGTAGAAAACCTGAAAAGAAACATTTCATTATTTTCAAGCTACTACAGCATATGCTGTAAGAAAGTAAGAAAATTAATATCTTGCACTTGAAACCCATATCAAGCTATAGAGCATAATTAAATCCATAAAACTTTTGTTTCTTTCCATTATAAGAAATAGCCCAGTAGTGTTTTCTTCCGAGAAAATTGTGGGTTACATCATTATATTCAGTAATGTAGTAAGACAAATGATCTGCTTGCTGTTTGGTGGATAATTTAAAATGTAAGGACTACAAGAAACCCAATTTTGCAAATAGAAGACTTGAATGGTTTAAAATTAAATGATGTAATCCTAAACCTAACAAAACTCTCAAGCTAATTAATCATCTAAATGAACCCTAATCCTCCCACCATCGCAATTCCCCCTGTACACCCCCTCTTCCCAAGGAAGCTGTGAGTTCCTCCTGGAGCTGCCCCTGCCAGCACTTACCAGCACTGCCTACCTGCTCAATGTGGCCTCCCTCCTCTACTGGCATCCCCTTGCTGCCAGCCACACTGCCACCCCAGTTTACCCTCGCTGCCATTGAGCTCCCCTCTGTCTGGTGCCACATGAGCCCATGCTGTCGTCCAGCGTCCCTCGTTGCCCTGCCTTCCAGCACCTCTGCGAGCATCACAGCCTTCCAGCCACCCCATTCCTAGCATCAGCCATCTTGCCACAGTCCCAGTCACCTGATTGCTATCGTATAGCCCTGGAGCTGACCATCCAGGTCCCTCCATACCTAATCACCCTGCTGCTAGCACTCCCGTGCTCACCCGCCCATCAGCCGGCCATGCCCGGCCCTACCTCCCTCCACTGCCCTGCCGCCGACTAGATCCCCCATAACCCGCCATAATTGTCAAGCCATGGTGTGCCTATGTGGGTCCTGCTGCCTGACCTTCCTGCAACACCTCGGTTCACCCAATCATTTGATCAACAACCTAATAATCATTCCATGCCCAACCGGTAGTTGTTCGTCAATGTGGACCGATCATCTCAATATGTCTCTGATTGTTCAACTTCTAACTGCTTAGGAGACCATGAGTTTAAAAACCAAATCGTCAAATCTTGTAGGTTCTTCTTACTTATTTTCAGTTATGCCACCTTATATATTAAATTGATGTTTGTATAGATATGTTAGATGTTCTCATTCAAATTATTTGTTATTATACTATGTCTTAAGCATGTTCTATCAGATGACTTAATAAAAAAAGTATTGATTTTGGTTATATCATGCAGTCAAGTTAAGACATGTGAAAAAGACACATTGCATGCATTAATCCGCAGACATGATATAGTTAGATTGTGTATTTGGATTTGTTTGTTATGTCCGTGGTTGGGGTTATTCGTTTGAATCTTATTACTTGTGTTAGTAGTCACTAGTCAGGACTACCACATGCATGATGTATGGCTCCTTCAGGTTCTCTTGATATATATATGTATGTATATATATGATTAGGTCATGTCAAGGATGTCATACATTTGGCACATGAAATATGTTATAAACATGAGCTATGATTTGACAGAAACACAATAAGATAGATGTTATGCATATATAAACTTCGCCAGACTACTTTAGTTTTAATCATGGGCAACGAAGATTAGAACACTCAGAGCATATGTCGATTCGATTCCGCAGTTTCTCTTAATACATCACTGCCTAGATATATCTTTGGACTAGCCTAGCTATATTGTTAGTTTATGTGATTATGATATGTGGAAAGTAAAATGTCAAATATATTATGAACATGATGACAACTCTTGTAACTTGTGAAAGAAAAAAAAATCATTGTTAACACAATATATAGAGTAGTCTCTCCCATATGTATGGATAGGAGTCTTTAGAAACCTTTGATATGTGTCTAGCTAGAAAATAGTTAAGTGAATATATTGTTTTGAAGGATAGCATGACTAGTGTGCATTGTATCTAGCATTTAATCATTCAGTTGTCTTTAGCATGAGCTATAATGTCCCATATCGTTAAGAGGTCAATTAGTGTGTAGCATGTAGTTAAGACTTTTACCTAATTAAGAAAAAACAACATGATATTTATGCTTGATAAAAACAAAAAATGTCTTCGAATCTATCTGATATATGATTATCTTATAATGTTAGCATGTGTGTTTGTGAATATATATTCTGAATATACATGCTTGATATTTGCAAATGACAGTAAATAAGAGTTGTTGTAGCGAGTCTACCAAGTTCATACGACTCACCTCAATTGTTTATTATTGTTAGAAAATTATGTTTAGCACGGTAGAAACATAGTGGAATTGGAATTCAAAAAACCTATTGACATTTAGATTTGATTTTATCTCAGGTTGTAATTATTGGGTCAATATGAGTTATTTAGATAAAAATCATATAAGTATCATATAAGATTTGATATTAACTTCTTTGTTCCCCAACCAATATAGTTCCAAGGAGTTATTTTCTCAGGTAGCATCGTTGGACTTATCCGCTATGTATTCTGACTGGGATGTGACATAAAATGGATCAGAATTTACAAGACAAGACTGTAGTAATGAAAGGATAGGTGCAATATGATAAATTAGAGTCCAAACAATCGTGAAAGAAAATAATGTATGCACTGATCTGCAAGTAAATGTTCCAAGAAAAGAGAAACTACTAAGAAAAAAGGAGAAAAAGGACCTTATCTCTGTATCTCTCGTGTGGAACGGGAACACCCCATTTGAGATCCCTGGTAATGCAACGAGCTTTAAGGCCTTCTTTTAGCCACGCATGTGTAGCTTGAATGGCATTTTGACTCCAAGCACCAGCAAGTGACATACTGCTGATGTACTCTTCCAACTTATCTTTCAGCAGAGGAAGCTCAAGAAAAAGGTGATCGGTGTCACGAACTCGTGGAGTGCTCCGACAAGTCTATGACGATGGAACAAAGTAACAGTGACTGAACCAGCACAGTTAGACACTAGTAGTTGTAGCTTCACGACACCCCCAGGAGGCAGACACTACGATTACCTTGCACTTGGGATCCTTCAGCTCCGTCGGGTTCAACAGCTTGCCGCACTTCTCGCATTGATCGCCGCGTGCGGACTCATAGTTACAATCTTGGGTGGGACACGCGCCCTCAACAAGACGATCGGCCAGGAATCGCTCACAAGTATCGCAGTAAAGCTGCATGTGCAGTTCTGCAGGTCTTCAGCCCACATAGTAGGAGAGCTTGCGGCAACGGTAGAGGGAAAAAGAAAGAGGCATTAGGGAAGAGGAATCTACTTGCTGCATGGTGTTCTCTGAAAGCCAGTTGTTCTCCAAGAGCTTCTGGAAGATAGCCTGGCAGATCTCTGTCTGCTGCGGGGTAGACGTACGCCCGAATTCATCGAAGCAGATGTCAAACCACTCATAAACTTCCTTGTGAATCGCGTGGTACCTAAGCGAATGAGAACATGATAAATAGCATCAAAACGAGAAAAGGGTCCAATTTCATCAACAGTAATGAGATTGCTAGGTCATTTGAATGTTCCCAGACAGTATTGCAGAAGGTACAGAAAGGAGCCATGTTTGCTGCAATCGCATTTGCCTCTAAAATCCAGGTTGAACTTTATTTCCTTGGTCTGCCAGAGCTTTGCACTCACAAGAAAGGCGGAAAACAGAAAAAGGAAAGACAATCGTGATCAAGCACATGCCTATCATCTAGAGGAAACCAAAGAATACAGGAAAAACCAAGTCCCAATCGTTATAGGCACGAACTTGTCGCAAATTTGCTTCGGCGTGCAGTTCTCCTCCATGGCCTTGGTCTCGGTGGCGGTGCCATACTCATCCGTGCCGCATATGTAGATGGCGTTGTACCCTCGCAGCCGGCAGTAGCGCGCGAATACATCCGCGCTCAGTACGCCTTTACATTCATCAGATCAAATGCCCAGACAGGAACCAGCGTGAGTTAGCACCAGTTTTCCACGCACAAAACATATGGAACACAGAGAGCGCAATCAGGAGAGATCGAGAAAGACGAGAGGCCGTATTACAGCCTATGATGTTGCCCAGGTGGGGAACGTTGTTGACGTAGGGGAGGGCGCTGGTGATGAGGATGTTGCGGCGGCCGGCGATAGGAAGCTTAGGCGGAGGCTTCCCCCAAGCCTGTCCGGCGTCTTGCTGCTGGTCTGCCATGGCGGTAGCCTCCCAAGATTAGGATTCTGCACCTTCTTCCCCCGGGAAGCTCCTCCACTGCGGGAGATAAAGGAGAATAAGGGATTAAGAGCGCAGAAGAACAAATTCGAACACCGGATTCTCTGCTCCGAGGAGAAGAATCAAGGACGGCCGATGGCCGAAACCCTGCAGAGCCGATTCAGATTCCACCTTCTGAATTCCCCACTTTATTCGACGGTAGGAATGGAACTTCAAGCTTCCGTCTTTTAACAAGCACGATCAGACTGATCAGTGCATACCAGATTTTTTGTCTTGATTTAAAAAATTCTGCGTAAACCGACGAGCTTCACTTGTAGGACATCGGAACATCAATACAGGCGGCGACGCTCTTTCAGCCACGAGAAATTTCTATAGAAATTTGAAGAACGACGCCAATCAAAACATGCCACGTCATAAGGACAGGATGGTCGGTAGGCATGACGTCACGTGATGCGGCGCGGGTAATCAGTAAAAAAATCCACGTAATAACTTTTTCTTGAAAATGTGTAAAATAAGAGTCAACGTACAGCAAAATACCGTTGACTTCTCCGGTTGATTTTATTCTCCTCAGATCTAGTGAGACAGCTTATTTATTTGAAGAAATATTTTAACATTAAAAACGGATTTAATGTATAGAACAGGTTTACTAAAAAAATTAGTTAGTAAAGCATGTGTAGTTAACAAGTTGTTTTCAACTTTATTCTAAAAAATTATTTTACTTGAGTTATTAATAATATATCTATTTAATATCATAACATAAGCACATGGAGTGTTTGGTTGTATGACAAAATGGGTTTTTATTAAAAAAGTGTCATTTCGTTAACAAGACTTGTTAATTTTTTAAAAAAATATTACGAATTAACTTTTCGTAAAATATTATTTCTCGAAAAAAAGTAAACATTTTCTCTCTTTTTATGGTCTCTCGGTATTCATAGTTATACATGACTATTTTTTTTATCATATCTCATCAAACATGATAATTTTATGTCTTGACCTTGTCTTATATTTTTTATTTTTATATAAAATATTATCATAAAAAATGCACTCAAAATTATTATGCAACCAAAACCAAAACACCACATAAAAATATTGGTTGTTGATCTAGATAAGCCACCCATATTCAGAAGAAGAGAAGAAAGATGAGATACAATGATGCTTCCTGTGAGAGGTCCCCTTGTGATATTGGAGAACAAGCAAAGCATAAAGTGAGAAAGGAGATACCCTTGAGGCTTGTTGAACACCAGCATCTTATCTGGTTCAATTTTAGCGGGTGGGTTGGCCAATATTCGAACTCAAGATTCAGCTCGAGAGTCCCCCGCCTCGTGGCGGAGTGGGACACCTTCGCCCGACAAGATGTCTGATCTCGGGTTCGAATCCGGCATGTCTGCCCCATCGTGGGTGGCTTCCCCGCACAGAATACCACTGCGCCATGTCCAAAAAAAAAAGATTCAGCTCGAGAGCCTCAAGCAGACAAAATTAACAATTTTTATGGATAGAGTCAGATTGAATCGACAATGTAACATGAGCCGGGCCGGCCTAACATGTCTTATGGGGTGTTTGGTTGCAGGATAATTTTGTGTACACTTTCGTGATAAAAAATTATATTGAAATAAAAAGTGAACCAACTCATAACATAAAATTATCATGCAGAAAAAGGTGAGATTCTCTTTTTTGTTTAAGAAAAAAATCACTTTCGAAACATAAAATTATCATGGTTGTCGAGCACCTCTTTTAACAAATTTCCTTACAATTTTTAAAAATTAAAATAAAAATCTCTATTATCATGCAATCAAACACCCCATTAAATTAGACAACTTTGGATCGGGCATGGGCCCACCCGTCGCCAACTCTAAATCTCACCTAGAGATAAAAGAAAAAAAAAAATCAAAGCTTGAATCAACAGAGAGGCGAGGAATGAAGTACTTCAACTGGTTGTGAGACCCATTTGCGACTATATTAATTGACACTAATCTCAAGGCTGGTTCTGACAAAGCACATTTAATCAACGAGCTTTTTCTCAAGTTAATTTTAAAAGATGGTTAGCTAGAGTTATTAATAACTTATGGATTTAATCAAACTAATATTTTATATTTTTTTCTTTGTTCTACAGTTTTATGATAAGAGATACAACATAAAATTTTGTTATGGTTTCATGAATATTTTTGGGATGTCATTGATACATATTCTATTATACGTTGTGACTTCTGCATTTGAAGATGAGATGTTCACTTTTATTTTCATATGTTGGATCATTGGCCGTAGTATGTCGTTATTTATTCATTAACCATCTAATAATAGGTTATTGCTCATTTCCTGGTAGGTAGATGACAAGAAATGATTTGCAAATATAACCATTTTTAATAACTAAAAAAAATAACAAGTGTGTGTATATATGTTTTTTATTTATATGATAGGGGGTTGCAGACAATGTCACTTTGTGAGCCGTTTCTGGCCCATGGGCAACCTTCAGCACAAACCAGGTTGGATAAGTTTGAGTTGAAAATGTTATAATGTTTATACAGCTTTTTAGACAAGGCTCATTAAAAGAGGCATGCTGATACAACACATGTATTAATACATGGGGATTTCATGATAATAAGATATTTGTATATATTTGTATTCAGGGGGAGATAATTCTTGATCCAAGAAGATTGAGGTGAGATCCAAGTAGGGGTGTCAATGGGCCGGGCCCGGCCCGGCCCGCAGCCGGCCCAACAAAGCCCGCTCCAATATATAATGGGCTGGCCCGGCCCGGCCCGTATTACATTTCGGCCCGACCCGGCCCGGCCCAAAAAAAATATAAGTTTGGCCCGGCCCGACCCGGCCCGGCCCGGCCCGTTCTTTTTAACATATTATAAGATATATTTTATATTTTTTAATTTTTTAAACATCAAACCAAAAAACTTTAATAAATTGGAGAAGAAAGCGGGAACCATAAGCAGCTTGATTACAGACATCAAATTAGGGGTGTCAATGGGCCGTAGGGGTGTAAACGGAATCCGATATTCCGATATTTCGATTCGATTTCGATAAAAATTAACGGGTTTAGAACTTGTTTTTGTATCCTATAAGCTATCGGAATCGGAATCGGATATTCCGGTAGCTTATCGGAATCAGAATCGGAATCAGTTGGTTCCGTTTCCGTTAATCCAATTTCGATAAAAAAAATTATATATAAATAAAAGTAAATAAAACAAAATTAAATAAATTATAATATATAATATATAAATTTATAAAATAATAAAAATAAAATTTTAAGAAGATTATATCAAAATTTATTAATTATATGTAAATTATTGACTCACTTTTGAATAAAAATTAATATTTAATATGCATTTCGGATTTTATCGGATTCGGTTCCGATTTCGATAACGGAATCGGAATCGGATCAAAATCGGAACATAGTGATTCCAAAATTATCGGAATTGGAATCGGAACCCCTTAACCCTTATCGGAATCGGAATCGGATTCTGGTGAATCCGCTACCGAATCCGAACCGTTTACAGCCCTAATGGGCCGGGTCTAAAACCGGCCCAATCAAAGCCAAATAAAAACACTACCAATTAAAAAATGTAAAATTTATTAAATTATTTAGTTATTAAAAATACAATTATAGGATGCTAACAGAAGATTTCAAAAATATTGAATAGATTTACATAAAATTAATAAATTAATGATTTATTAATAAATCAGAATCAAAATTAGATAATTTTGTCTTTATCAAAAATTATGACATCAAATGATAGAAAAGAACAGAAATAAGGTTCTAAATTTATTAGATCAACTATCAATAGTTATAATTTATTTTTTTATAATTTAATATATTTATAATTAATATAATTAATATTTTAAAAATATTTTATTTTTTGTCTAAATAGAAGTTAAAATAAAATTATAATATCATATGTTTGATTTGGTCATAATCTAGCACTAAGATATTTTAATAAAAAACTTTAATGAAAATTAAAATCAAAATATGTCAACGAATATATTAACATAAAGAAAATAAATATATCATAATTTTTATATTTCAAATTGTATTTATACATATTTTTATAATATTAAAAGTATTAATCAAGTATTATCCAACTTATAATCCCATTATATCAAACTAGGATAATACACATGTTAAATAAGACAGAACAATGAACAGCAGCGCGTGAACAGCAGCCGGCCCGCACGTCTGATCAACATTTTACATTTTTTTTTTAAACCATGTGCTTGTGCTGGTGAGCGGGCTTCCTGCGGCCCGAACAGCAGCCCGTGCGAAGCCCGCGGGCTTCTTCTCCTGACCCGAAAATCAATTTAATGTTGGCCCAGCCCGGTGGCCCGCGGGCCCGCCCGCCCCACTGACGGCCCTAGATCCAAGCTTGTAAGGTTCTCTTTAATTAATTTGGTTTAAGCGACCTCTCACCTCGGAAAGAGAGATTGGTATATTTTGAGTGTTTGATTTTCTTGTCTTAATCAATTATAAATACATCTCTTATACTTCAATAAACCTTTTTAAAATAAGCCATATGGTTCAACTATATATTGGTTTTCTCACGGTAGCAAAAAAATTACCATGTATAATGTCTCCTTGAATAAAGATTTGATTGATTAACTTGTCATTATCTTAATCAAATTAAACACCTAATTTTATCAGACGTCAACATGTTAGACATAAAATTAAGAATTCACATTTTAAAATTAAGCCTAAATAAATGCTACCTAACAGGGTGTTTGATTGCACATTAACTTTGTATATTTTCAGGGTAAAAAGCTGTATTAAAATAAAATTTAAACTATCCAGTGACATAAAATTATCATATTTGTTTGGAGAGATGTGATACAGTCATATGTGACCAAAGATGACGGGGACCACCAGATTTAAAAGAAAAAAAAAAGAATCGCACCTCCTTTTTCATCCAAGAAAGAAATCTCTTTCGAATTGCAATGGTCACTAAAAATCTCTTTTAACAAGTTTTGTTACAAAAACATAAGATTGAGAAGAGATTATCTCAACTGCTAGTTAAACCAACAGTTAGCTTGATTGAGCGGAATGATGTCTAACATTTGATTCCGCAAAAGGTGACATCTTGCATTGTTTAACAAAAGGTTTGAAAATAGATATGACCTAATAAGGTGTTTGGTTGCATGATAATTTTTTGTACATTTTTATAATAAAAAGTATATTAAAATAAAAAATAAACCAACTCATGACATAAAATTGTTATGTTTGGAAGGATATGACAACAAAAAAGAGTAACTACCGTGCATGACCAAACAAAGTGGGGGACCATAAGAAAAAAGAAAGAGATGAGACTCTCTTTTTCTGTTTAAGAAAAAAATCACTTTCAAAACATAGAATTATCATGGTTGTCAAACACCTCTTTTAACAAGTTTTCTTATAATTGTTAAAAATTAAAATAAAAATCTTTATTATCATGCAATTAAACACCTCATAAGGCTCCGTTTGATGACACGGAACGACTATCGTATCTCTAATTCGGTCAGAGATTTTAAAATTTTGTTTGTTTGATAAAATGTTCACGTATGAATGAACATGTAATGTCTAAAAATCATCTGAATCATTAAGACAGCAAGAATCGCTTTTTCATGTTCAATGATCATTGCCGAGGCATCCACGACATGTAGTGGTCACAGTCAACCACAAAGAAAAGGAAATATATACATATATATATGTAACAACACGTGGCATTGACAGCAAACAATTGTAGTTATGATGATTTTCCAGCAAACAAAGTGTTAATCATATTTTTATCAGTAAATAGACATATTTTTATTGATTTGGGAAATAATTATATTTATAATGCCAATATATTAAAACAATATTTTTAATTATTTAAAAATTTTAAGGATTAACTATGATCCGAAGGTGTAGATTATATTTTTATTAAGGTACTAATTTAGACAATTCATCCAACATATTCTATAAAATATCATAAATATCTAAAATAAGTTTTATTGACTCTTGTTTTGATGTTTTATCAAATAAGATATGAGTGCACCATGAGAAGATGTGGATGTTTTATCAAACAAACTGGTCATTTATAGCTTAATAAAAATAAGTATTTTTTCTATAAATTAAGAGATTAGATGTGAAATTAAGTGTTAAAACAGAGTAAGTCAAAACAAACATCAACTAATTTCTATTGTCTAAAGAATGCATGAACTATTATCAAATCATAAACATAATCATAAATTCATGTTCGGACGATATAATTGTCGACAGCAATGGAGGTTAACCCAAAATCAAATATTATAATAATCATAAATTCTAACTTCTTAATTTCACATCTATCCTCTCATTTTGAGGAAAAAAAGTCTGAATTTTATCAAGACACTGTGCAATGTTGTAAAACGAATGTCCCTCTCTTTAATTTTAAGACGTGTTTCCAGACTAGTTTTATTAAGAGATTTTTTTTAGATAATTTTTTTAATAATCTGAATGGGCTAACATCAGACTGAAGTGGATATAATGTTAGATCCACATTTACGTCCTGTTTGGCAACATCATTAGGTATCTCTATCACTATCGATTTTAAAATTGATATTGATAAGAATCATCAACAGGTGTTTAGTTAATTGTATCAATTTTAAAATTCACAGTGTAAACAAAACATTTTATGTAACACAAGTGTCAACTTGTATTACTTTTGATATCGATACTCCAACATTTGAAAATATCAATATTGACATAGTACCAAAAATGAAACTCTCACCAAACAGGGCTATAGGTAACGTTTGCTTCCACTTAATTTAAATTTCTGTACTTTTAATTGTACGTCTAACATTTTGTTTTGTGGTAGAAAAGTATTTATTAAATTAAGATACAAGTGATCAATTTATGTGCTGAAACATATAAAATAAGGTCTTGATGAGGGATATACATATGTTTAAGACGTATAAAATAAACTATACGTATTGGTCAACGGAGCATGTCATGAGCAACAATGGATGCCCCACCCCCATCTTCGGTGAGTGAGGAACACCTACCAAAGTAACATCTCACATAAGAAAGTATATCAATTGTCTTACAAATTAAGAGTCTTTCCGGATTTTAGATATTCCACCACTTTGGTCAGACTCTTCGAGCAATTTAAGGTGAATGTAACAGTTGTTTTAGTTTAATCTAAGAATTTAAATCTCTTGGAACATAAAATTTTAATTATTTATCCCTAAAAATAAAAAGTTTATAGGGAATCACCAAGAATTAAGTAATTTTTTAGGAGGTTTCTGACATATTTAGATGTTACTTCGGATATTTTACCAAACGATCTAAATGCCTAACCTCACATCGAAACTCTAACCAAATGTGAGATTATATGTTTTATCAAACAGTTTAAATATTTAACATTTGACCAATTCAGAGGTTAAATGTCAAATAAGTCCAAATAAAAATAACATAATCCTTGATTGATTCATAGATAATTCAGTTGAGACAAATGCAACCTATGGCATTTGTTTTGACTTAGGTGATATTTATTTTGACTTAATCAGAAAATCTAAACTATTAATTTAATATCTAACTTCTTATCCTGTAGAACACCACAATCTTAGTTGCTTCCTTTAAAAATAAAAAACTATAATAAATCACCTATAATTAAGTGACTTTTTAAGATGTTCCTAGGGTATTTGGACGTTAATTCAAATATTTTTTTTCAAACGGTGTGCATGTTTAACATTTGACCAATTCAGAGATTAGATGTCAAATAAACCCAAACAAATAAGGTCTTAATTTGAAAATCTCTTATCCCATGGAATACAAAAATACGTGTTACTTACTTTCGAAAATAAAAAAAAAGTTATAGTAAATTAGAGATTAGACGTTTCTAATCAAAGATTTAAAAATTTTTATTGAAATATTGAGATGTCAATTTACATATTTTACTGAATTGTCTAAATTGAATATTTAATCTTTATTCGAATCAAATATTAAATATTTTATAAAATGATTTGAGTATCTGAGACATCTGACTGATGCAAAGATTGTACATCAAATAACTCGAAACAAACAAGATGCAGGGGTCTAGATCTCTTAATATCTCACGGAAATTAAAAACCTATTAATGCAAAACAAATTGAACATTAGACTAGTAATTAACCAAGTGTGAAACATATATGTTCTGATTTGCTACACTAACCTATTACATCATTGAGTTTTATATTTTTCTTTATTGAGAGACGTATCTCCAAGATAATCATTCTTTCTCCGATTTGAGATGTCCGACCGCACAGACATCCGACGGATCTATCAAACAAATTTAACTATTCTAATCTCCCACCCCAACGAGATGATTCAGTTAGAAACAAACGTAACCTTGACGTAATTTTCTTCTGGTCACGTAGCGACCCAGCGAAGCCCGTTGCACTGCAGGCAGCGAGAGTTCGACCCCCGCTCGAATCCCACAGGTCACCCCCCTCGGGGTACTCGGCTTGACGCCGCAGGTGAACCCTCGTCCTGCGCCCTCGGGCATAGGAACGGTGTCAACCGAGTTACGTTCGGCCGACGTAACATTAAAGTAATTGATCCCTAAGAATAAATTGGTGTGAATCGTTATTGAATCAGAATTCATGACAGTTGCACTGATGATTCGTAACGATTCAGTCTTATTTGTAATAGTTGAGATCGATTATTAATGAGTTACGTTATGTTGCGTAAATTAATTACACTGTAATCAATACCAGGCTAGATCATTACGAACTCGGTCACGAATTCTGATTCATTACTAATTCCTGTCGATTCATCTGAACCGACGACAGAAAAAAATGGTGACAATCTCTAGTCAGGAATTGTGAAAGTTCTTCTCTCTCCCGGGACGTCCGACGCTATCAACGGTGGCCGTGGGGATCCACGTTCAAGTATGTTGTGGTTAAATAATGAAATGAAGCCGTCATTTAACTGCCACAGCCCACGATCAACCCCGCCGACCACGGCTGCGGCGCTGGGGCCGCCGGTCACCTGACATTCTCCGCCCCCACCGCGCCAGCAGGCTCGACCCGACGGTTTGTTCCGGCGTAGGAGCATGCAGGGGCGGCCGCCGCCGCCGCCGAGGCAGGGCAGGGCACCGTCATGCAAGAACAAGAACGCCTCTTTCCGCCGTGTCGCAGCTTCCTGCCTGGACGAGGCATCGAAGAGATCCGCCTCCATGCCCAGCAAGAGAAATAGAAAGGAAGAACGCGGATCGGAGAGCGCGACAGAACTTATTCGCTCTGTTGCTTATTACAACAAGAATGGTTTACAAAGAAAAGAATAAGAACAGGGATAGAGGGGGGGGGAGCGCAGATCAGAGAGTGGCACAGGACTTCTTTAGCAAGCGGCGGCGGCGGCGGCGGCGGCAGAGAACAGAGGCAAATAAGCATTCAGGAAGTAATGGTGGATCCTCCTCCTCCTCCCTCTTCTTCTTCATCCTCGCCGCCGTCGGACGGTCGTAGGGACGTCGATATCTCAACCAGTGGCGGCGGCGGCGGCGATGGTGATCGATTAGCTAGCGAGCAGGGGGGCAGCAGAGGAACATGAGCGAGCTGCGCTTGCCGCCCAGCCGCTCGTAGCAGTCGATGGAGAAGAGGGAGAGGGAGAGCTGGGCCTCGTCCCGGGTGATCCAGGCGGCCGCCCCCGTCCGCGACCGCTTCCGGTCCAGCACCGGCCCGACGCACGCCCAGTACAGCCGCCGGTACCCGCCCAGCGCCACCACCACGGCGCGCGCCTCCGCGCCCACCCCGCACCCCGCCTGCCGCACGCACAGCCGCTCCCACAACGCGTCCCCGCGGCAGAGCGCGCGCCACCGCCTGCACACGCACGCCGCCACCCCCAGCGACCGCCCGTCCAGCCTGCCCAGGATCTCAGCCAGCAGGTCCTCGTTGTCGTTGATGCCGTAGGCGCCGCCTCCTCCGGCCTCCGACCCCCCGCCCCCGCCGCCGCCGCCGCCGCCGCTCCTCCTCCTCCTCCTCCTCCTCTCGTGCTCCGCCTCCTCCGCCGCCCCCACGCCGCCCCCACCTCCACCCATATTCGCTCTTCTCCCCTCTCTTATCCCCTCCCCTCCTCCTCCTCCGCCGCTGCAGGAAATGCTGGTGCCGAGCGTCTGCGCCCGGCCGGGAAGAGGGTACTTAATGGAATAAAGGGGAGCATTTGTCCTAGGAAGGGGACATGTTGGCCGGCTACAAGGGGGAGGGGGGGTCTGAATTGAACGGAGGCGGCCGGAGGGGTGGTGCAGTAGTAGCGGTGGCGGTGATCCATGGGGCGAGGGGGAGGGGGAGGTATCGGGCAGGAGGGAGGATGGGGCCAACGAGGAAGATCCAAGCAGTCTGAGATGCCTGCGATTTGCGCTGCTGTCTTTTCTTACATCCCCCCCCCTCCCCTTCGGCCCTCCCTTCTCTTCTTGGAGAGAGCAAACACTCCCCGTCGGAGTCAAGCTATATTTTAATGCATTGCAGGGGGTCTTGTAGCTAGGAGAGTTGCGAATTAATGGCATTGGGGGAGGGGAATCATCCGTGCCTGATTTTGATTCTGACAAGGGTTTGGGTTTCTTGATTATGATTGACTTGGAATTACTATGTTTTGATTTTATTCTGATTTTTATTTCATCATTTCATATTCTATATTATTTTTTAGTTAGAGATAAGTTAATAAACTCGCTATATGTAGCTACTAAAATTCGATATAATCTTTCCAAAACCCTATCTTTATATTTTTACTAATTCTATATATCTTATTTTATAATTATTTAATTTAATTTTAATTTTTGAGTGATATATACTAAAATTTTATCAAAATCAAAAAATAAAATACAATCTATTATTTTTAATCCTATGAGCTCGGATCATCTTCTCCTAGCGGAGGAGGGAATCGTCATAGTCGCCAATTGTCGCCCCCCTCCTTTTAGGTGGCATCAAAAAAAAACACACCCAAATGTGGTGTTGTGCGGGATGTTGCTGCTGCAATCACCCACTTGTGACTTTCATTGGCGATTGAGGTGGTTCCCTCCTCCATGCGGAGGAAGGGTTCCGAACTCATTTTGATTTTGATAGCAGAATATGAGATACATTTGTGAAAAATTTCAAAACTTAGGTATTGAGATAACTAGGGTCATGTTTGATACCTCTCTCAACTAGCCACCACCTATTTACTTTGATACCATGTCAAAAAATTCAAAATCTAGGTATCAAGACAACTAGAATCAGGCTTATAAATATAAGAATATTCCTTCCGATATCTGAGATAGGACTAAGTCGCTTAACAACATTAAAATTTAGAAGGATCACCGATCAGCTGCATGTCATACTAAAAAATGAGTAGGTAAAATATGAAAGAGAGTCGGAGACCATGCATATATAAAAGCACGAAGAGAAGTAGTTATCAAAATCTAGAAAAATACAAACAGCTTGGATCGCCTCACAATTGTCACTAATGAAAATGACATCACATTTACAACTCATTTAAATCAGGATATATTTATTGCAACTATTAGTTGACATAGAAAGGGTTAATTAGTAGCTTAGTATTAAATAGATAAGAGAAGTTGGTAAGATTTATTGTTCTTTGATCATAACGGACTCATATATATATATATACATATTTATATTATATAGCGTGAGTCTCGTCAACCTAGCTAGTTTTGCCGGGGCTCGTTGTTTAGTGTCGGCCCGAGATTGGCGAGCAGGGGGCTTGCTGGGTCTGAACGGATGGGCTGCGACTGCAACACCCTCGTTTTATCCCGCAGAGCTTGTCATCGTCGGGCAGGGTTAGGGTTAGGGTTAGGGTTAGGGTTAGGGTTCCGAAAGCTGTGGCAGCGCACCGGCAAGTCTTCTCTATGTACCTAGTTAGGGTTTCTCTCCCAGATCAATGTCGTGCGAGCGCACCGTTCTGTGTCTTCTTTGGAAGGACACGTACGCTTGGCATCCGGGCGAGAGATTATTCTCATCCCCCCTCGCGACGGTAATACGTTACTAATCTCATTAGTACTTTTATTAATAAGATTAATAACAGTTGGTAACAAAAAAATATGATATTTATATTATACTGTTTAATAACGAAAAGAAAGTACGAAAACGGTAAACTGAATCGAACTGGCCGTTTCGATTCGGTTCGAAGAGTTGACCATCCCGTTTCTCGAATCAATCAAACTCAAAACTTTCTTATAGGGTGTTTGGTTGCATGATAATTGAGGTTTTTATTTTAATTTTTAAAAATTGCAAGAAAACTCGTTAAAAGAGGTTTTTGACAATCATGACAATTTTATGTTTAGAAAATGATTTTCTTCTTAAACAAAAAAAGTGAGTCTCACCTCTTTCTTTTTTCTTGTGGTCCCCCAATTTATTTGGTCATGTGAGGTGGTCACTCTTTTTTGTTTAAGAAGAAAATCACTTTTAAAACATAAAATTTTATCATGAGTTACCAACTTTTTTATTTTAATACAATTTTTAAAAATTAAAACAAAAATCTTCATTATCATACAACCAAACACCCCATAAGGATTTGGTTCGGTCCGGTGCTTTTCCAAGCTAAATCAAATTGATAAATTGTATTTGACCAATTTTGACCCATTTTATTTACGCATGATATTAATTTTAAACATATATTATGTCAAATTTAAATATATATTATTATAAATTTAGGTCGATTAATATAAAAATATATATTCTACACCATAAACAAAATATTTATCTAAATGTTAACCTTAATTAATTATCATAATTTAAATTTTATTTTTATTTTAAATTTAATTTATTTAAATATATACTAAACTGATAAATCAAACCGAATCCGTTCGCAATTTGTCGAGGGTTCAATGGAACTATTTTGGTTCGATTCATTTTGATTTTGGTTTCGAAAAACAGGTCGAAATCAAACCGAACCGAACCATGTACAGTTGTACACCCCCTACTCGTTCATGCTCTTTGTTAATTACGTGATCATACGCTACATGAACATCAAACTTATGTATATATAGATGATATCTGCATTTTTTCATGGATGCAACTAGGGTTGTGCCGCGCCCGGCCCAAATATGCGGGCCAAAATTTTGAACCGGTCTAATGGTGAGCTCTGCTCCATGCCAACCCCTAGGCAATGGGCCGGCCCACGGGTTCGCGGGCCGGGCCGGTTGCGGGTCATTTGACGGGCCAAAGATTTTGGCCCGCGGACTTTAGTCAGGCCGACATACGGGCCGAAGCAGGCTAAAACGGGCCAAATAACTTTCAATTTTATGTCAAAAACATCATTTTTACTTATTAAAAATATATTTTAATTAAATTATTATTAATTTTATAATGCTATCTTAAATAATTAAATTTATCATATTTAATAAATATTTATTTATAAAATATATAGTTTGGCCGGACAGGGCCGGGTCGGGCCAAGTCAATAATTTTTGCGGACTAACAATGTAGTGCGGGCCGGGTTGGGCCGGGCCAATATATTTTGGACCGGACCCTAAGTGGGCCGACCTCGGGCCGGGCCCGGCCCGGCCCATTGACACCCCTGCATAGATGAGCAGCCATCCCCATCAGAAAGATCAGCGCCGGCCTAGTTAATGAGGGGTGTGCCCAATCTGATAGGGTCCTATTTTGAGTTCTTTGTATAAAAAAATAAACGGAATGAGCACTCAGATTGAAGCAAACTCGATCGACTCAGGTTGATTTAGTTCGACTCAAGATTAAAAAGTGATGAAATATTTAAAATGATTTTATTTGTACACCTGTACATTCATTTTCTTGTCATAAAACGACTAAAATAAATACCATTCATTGCAAAACTTATTTTTAGTAATAATACGGCGATATTGTATTATATATTAGCTAAATTGGTTTGATTAGGTTCGAACCGAAGCAAATTAATCAAATGCATGCGCTGCACACCCTATAACTCTTGAGCTCTGTGCCCGAAGAGACTGATCAGATAGAAGATCTATTCAACAGATACACTATTTAAATATATTTATATATGTCATCTACCTGAATATATATATTTATGTATTTATATTATATGCGTGTGCCTCGTCTTCTGTAACTTCGACCTTTCTCTTCTTCGCCCCCTCCTCGTCCTGATTAGACAGCCAAGTAGCCGTTGTCACTTTGTCCAAGGGCATCAAATATTATATGTTACCTAGCTACCTACCTACATACATATATATATAGGAGAAGTAGCAAAGATATTATATTTATTTACTTCCTTATACACCGCAGGTAAGTAGCAAAGATCAACGTACGTATGAGAACTAGTCTATATCGTCGTGAAGGGTGTTAATTCTCTTAATTGTCGATAAGCTATATATATTTACCATACCTAGTTAATTAACTCAAAAAATTAATTTATGCTCGTTAATAAGTACTCAGAATCGAATGATTAATGTAAATAACTATTAGTACGTATATCAAGTAGGATAAATAAACTATAGGCATGGTTGATATAAAATATATATATATGTTTTTGACTATTTAATAATTATATGTTTTACTGACAATTGAAGAAGTTCTTATAGATATGATTCGAAAAGATAATTTTTTTCGGAATCTCAACTATTTTGTCTTTGTCGCATGTGACTAAAAAAATTAGATTTGAAGCATTATAATTAATTAATTTAATTTAGATTTTCAGAATGCTAGATTATTATGCGTACGTACGTGCTCAATTTCTCTCTCTTATTCTTTAGTATGGCAGATGTGAACCCGCCCGCACAAGATGAGTAAAGATGATAAGCATATGATAACTCAAGAAATTTTCACTAAAAGTATCTGTGTTTCATTTTTTATAATTTTATTTTAATTTATCAAATTTATAATATACAAAAGCCACAATAAAAATGATGCATTTATAGGGTGTTTGGGCTGCAATAATAAAATTTTGTGCGATTAACATTTTATATTAAAATAGAATCGATCTAGTCAGGCAAACTTGTAATATCTGGAGGGATGTGACGATAACAAAAAAGTAAGAATCATACCTAAGTAGAAAAAAGTGAGGTGCCACAAGAAAAAAAACCAAAGTGAGTATCCCCTCTTTATTTGTTCAAGAAGAAAATTTTCTTTGAGATATAAAATTATAATACTTTTTAAAAAATTTAATAAATTTTATCAAAAAATATAAAATTATAATAAAAACTTAATTTGTGATTCAACCAAATATTCTGTTACACATATTTCATACCACACCCCGTTAGATTGAAATCTCTTCGCAAATTCACATCAAATACGTACGACTAGGGCGGTTCATGTAAATTCAAAAAATCGGTAAATCAAATCAAACCGAATCGCTAATTTCTTATCGATTCGGTTCGATTCAGCACCTCACCAAATTGAACCGATTTGATAAATTGATTGATCCAATTTGACAAAGTTTGACCCATTTTATTTACTTATTGTATTATATCAATTTTAAATATATATTATTATAAATTTAAGTTAATTAATATAAAAATATCATTATATATTATAAATAAAGTAATAATTTTCGTATTAATCTTAATTAATTATTATATATTATATTATATATTTTAAATTATTTAAAAAATATTAAATCATTGAATTAACTGACTCAAAATTCGATTCTCATGTCGGTTTGATTTCAGATTGAAAAAAAAAAGACTAAATCAAATCGAATCGAACCGTTTACACCGCTGCGTGCAACCGGCTGTGAAGTCATATAGCAGGACGACGATCATGGTAAGATAATGAGCAGTCTGAGTCGCCGCTCTTGAGGGCGGCGTCGACGGCGACGGCGGCGGCGGCGGCGGAGATGAGGAGCCGAGATCAGCCCTCCCTCCCCCAAACACCAACAGCTTGCACCCGCGCGCATCTGAGCAGCGCGGCGCTGGTGGCGGAGAGGGCGGTGGCGGCATCGCGACGTCACGGGCCCGTGTTCCCTTCCCGCTTGGACTTCTCCCGTTGGAAGGTCGCGCGAGGTCGCCGGCCGGGGAGGTGGGGGGAGCTGTCAGCCGAGCTCCGATTCCTGTGCCGAGAGTTACCGACCAGGCATGCCCGTTGCGGCAGCTACCTTACAAGGGAGACGCTCTCCTGCAGAAGGTGGGCGGGCAACACCGGAAAAAGGAGTTTGACAAACTGGGAACAGCAGAAGAGAGGACAGATACAGCCGTCAAATTGCCCTCTGTTTCGCTTTTTTAGCATACAGTACATCTTGTTGCGTCATATTTCTTAAAAATAATATAAACGTCGCAATACCATCTAAGTAGCATCGAGTCAATAGATTTATAAGTACGTAAACATATGGGTCTAAGAACATATATATATATATAATCGTTGAAACTAAGAGTTTTACCATCATTTGACCTAATAACGATCTTTTAGGGATACAACAACTCTCATGTAAGTGACATCATTCTCTCCCGTCAGCACATCTTTTAAAAAAATTTAACGAATTTGATTTTGCATCGAGCGGTCAAGAGTAGAAAAAGAAAATAGAGTGTTGAGTGTCGGAGAATTTCAGAGAAAATGTACGTAGCATATGTAACCTCAGTAAAACAACTCACAGAGGATATTCATAAAAATGAGAAAGAAGAAGGACGTCCAGAGGTGAACTGGTGCGTCTCTTTTAGTTGGGAGTCTCTTTTAGTTGGACGTGTCCCAACTAAAAGAATATGACGGAGGACCTGGTCATTCACGTGTTTGTGTGGAAGAACTTGACACTGACTGTTTCCTACATTCACCTAGGTATCCACTTGCGTCATTGCCTCTGACACGTCTATTGGAGGAGGTTTAAAAGCATGCAAAAATTGCCCGCATATTTTTAAAAACTTTCAAATATATTAAATCAAAAGAGAATAATATAAACAAATAAATACTATTAAGTACTCTTAAACTATATAATAGGTGAAGGTATATTGAAGTTTGAACCCCCACTTAGTCATATTTGGGTTCACTTGTAGAACACACACTTGATGGATATTTTTTACCTTGAATCAGATTCCATGACCCAAATTCTCTCAAGTCCACACACAGTATAGCAAAATCTAATTCATACAAGTTGCACGCTCGTAATGGCCTCGTGCATATATCTCATGTGTGTTTTAATAAATAGCCTCTCATCCCATAGGCTCAACCTCACGACTCCCACAGATGACGATGAATCCTCCAAGGGTGAGAAAAATGAACGATCCTGCCACTTAGGTCTCAAACCTATTAACAGTATAAAACTCATCCTACCACTTGCTTCTAAATGAGTACTAATGCAACAGGGATGGAGGCATGATAAAGAAGTCCTCCACACATAGTTATCTATTTCTACCTATTGCACCTTTGTGAGGTTGGGTTACCACTATGGTAAATTTTTTATTTATGGGCTTAATTTTAACCCCCCCTCGACACTCCTAGAACCACTATTCTAAACCACTATCTACAAGATTTCTTTTTGATTTCATAAAATTTAAGGCTATCAATTATTGCTTCATTTTGTCTCTAATATATTTATGCATCACTTTCAGATGTCTATTTAATTTGACATCCACATTGGCCTACATGCATTTATCAATTATTGATATACAATCACACAAAATAGATATAGAAGACAAAGAATTTATAATCAATTAATAGAATATAAACTAAAAATCTCTTAATCATTCAACTTCATTGCATGTGATGTCAAGTGTAAATTTCAAATTCTATATTTAGATGTTGATTTTGATAGAAATGAATGTCCTACGAGCTCACTATATTTGATATGATTCAACATTTTTTGAAATATCTCATTCAATTAAATTGATATATCTTCGTCACTTGCACCATTTAGATGCATATATTGTAATAAATTTTTTAATCATAAGCAATGATGATTGGATCAAGATAAGATCATGATAATAAGATCAATCATTTAAATAAATGTGATCAAAATGTTCCGAGTCATACAATCTTTAAGACAGGACGTTAAAAATTTAGATAAACTAATATGTGTGATGTCTTCTCGTATGATAAGAATAACCAATATCACTAGTTATTAGTGTGAAGACATTGATATATATATATATAAGAGCTCATTAGATGAATGAGTTCATTAAATTGACAGAATTAAAAATCTTGAACGATATCTTACCTAACAGCCAATCAAAATATTCTATCATCATAGTTGCATTGTTAGATCTTTTACCTAAGTTGTCAAAGATGTCTTGTCAAATGTACCTTGTGCTTTAGTTATTGACTTAGGAATCACCGATACGATGGTCTAATATAGTTAATGGATCGGGACAATTGAGCAAACACTATAGGATTGTTTACTCTTAGTAAGTGAGAGAGAGTACCTATCAGATAGTACCCTAAACTCCTAGACAAGGTAGAGATGATAATTGCAAAATGAGTTTTCCAATTGATCTAATTCTAAGTACAAGATCTCGTAGCTTGATTTAATGAGGAATTGACAATTAATGTCATATTCTTATCTGACCAGAACATTTGATGAATGATAGTTTATATTCATGTGATAACTAATGATGAAAATGCTCAATGTAGATAAGATTATCCCTGAAGTCATTTGAGATCTTGGGATGTGTCTTGTACCTATTATGATCGGAAAGTAGTTAAATATATTATTAGATAGTAGATTTAATTTAAAATAAGTTGTCATTTTTACTATGCTTCAACTAAATGGACTATTGCGCCTAGTGGATCACATTTATAAGAGCTGATATGTAAGTATGGGGGCATAAAATAATTTATAAAAATTCTATTTTTTTAAAAAAATATTTTTTTTATAAATATAAGTGAATTTAATCAAACACTATAAAATCAAGAGAGCCAATTTCGTGGCTAGTCTCCTCCTCCCCCTTTCTCTCTATATATCTATCTCTCTCTATCTTTCTTTCTTTGGAGCACATTTTTCCATTGTAGAGTTCCATCTGGGATGAGTTGAAAGGTCTGATATGTCGTAAAACCCATCTACAGAGGAAGTTCATATCAGGAATAAGTCCAATCAAATTGGCACATCAAAATTTATTTAATTCCACAAATATCATTATCTTTAGGGGTGCAAACGAACTAATACACTCGACAAGTAGCTCGAAGCTCGGCTCGATAAAAACACGACTCGGCTCGTTTATTATGTTAAATGAACAAGCTTGAACACAAAATAAAGCTCGACTCATTAAACGAGCCGAGCTTGAACATACTCCTGCTCGGCTCGATAAGCTCGCGAGTAGCTCGATTAAATATTATATTATATATTTATTTTTAAAAATTAAATTATGAGTATTAATAATTATATATTATCACTTAAATATATTAACTAATTTAAAATTTGAGTTTAAACTTAGATTGAGTTTCATAAATGAGCTAAATATAGATTTTCACAAATGACTTTTCATTGATTTTGAGTTTTAAAAACGAGTTTGTATATAGTTTAAGCTTGAATGTGAATTGAATTTTAGTCTAACTACTACTCGAGTTCGAGCTCGACTCGGCTCGATTAATAAACGAACCAAGCTTGAACAAGGATTCCACATACTCGCTAAAACTCGAGCTCGAATTCGAACTCGTGTAAAATAAACGAGACGAGCTTGAACACCATACTACTCGGCTCAACTCGGCTCATTTGCACCCCTAATTATCTTGCTATTGATCAAAACTAAATGACAATGATGAACCGATATTTAAAATGATTTCAAACACATACCTTTATGGGATTCAAATAATTTCTATAGATTGGAGAAGATCGAGCATTCTCACACTCTCATAGCTGCTTAAGTGTGTAATATCTAGTCGTATCCATTTGAATCACTTCTGAAGTCGGTTCTCCTTCACATCAGCGTCAACCGCTCATCTCAAATGGAGCTCCACCATACAAGGGCGGCTACTGGGTGGGAGATGGTGAAGGAGAAGGATGAGAACAAAATTGAAAAAAACGTATGCCTTACAAATCAATCATATGTGATATGATTTGATATTTCAAAAAATATCTTATTTAACTAATTAGATAAATCTTCAATACTATCTCTTATTAGATGTATATATCGTGATGAAATCTTTGATCACAAACAATAATGATTGAAGCAAAATGAAATCATGATAATAAGATCAATCATCTAGAGATATGTGATATAAATGTTTCTAGTTAGACATCAAAAAAACCAAATAGATTTTTTTATGTGATATCTTTTTATGTGATGAGAATGATCGATCTTATTAGTCATTAGTGTGTCGACGCTGAAATACACATACATATGTTTATTAGTAAAATAAATTCGCTGAACTAATTGAATTAGTAATTCTGAATAGTATATTATCGAACTGTCAATCAGGTAGGGCTATAAACAGGTCGAATTCGACAACAGAACCACCCGAATCTGATTCCAATTCCAATAATTTTGGAATCACTATGTTCCGATTTTGATCCAATTCCGATTTTGTTATCGGAATCGAAATCAAATTTGATAAATTCCAAAATACATATTAAATATTAATTTTTATTCAAAAATAAGTTAATAATTCACATATAATTAATAAATTTTGATATAATCTCCTTAAAACTTTATTTTTATCATTTTATATATTATATATTATAATTTATTTAATTTAATTTAATTTAATTTAATTTATATATAATTATTTTTTATTGAAATCAAATTAATAGAAACGGAATCAACTAATTTTGATTTCGATTTTGATAAACTACTGGAATATTCGATTCCTATTCTGATAGCTTATAGAATACAAAAACAAGTTTCAAACTCGTTAATTTTTATCGAAATCGAATCAGAATATCGGAATATTGGATTCCATTTACACCACTACAATCAGGGTTATTTATCATTACGGTTGCATGGTTTGACCTTTGACATGAGTCGCTAAAAAAATTCTTTGTTGGGTGAAACTTGTACTTTAACCATTGACTAATGAAACACTATTTATATGGTTCAGTATTGCGGTAGATTAGGTATAAGAAAAACTTGATAGAGGTAATTGAACAGACAACAAGAAATCGTCCACTCTTAGTAAGTTAATGTAGATGTCATATGGGATAGTACTCTAAATCTCTAGCTAATATAAAGAGGGTTATTAGAAAATAAATTTTCAAAATAATTTAATTTTGTGAATCAGATTCTATAGAGTCAGTATATTAGGGAGTTGACAGTTGATACTGTAATCATATTCAACTAGGACATTGAACATATCAGAGTTTATATATATGTAGTAAGTGATGATGAAAAGACTCAATAGAGATTTGATTATCCCCATTCTCTTTTGTGATCATAGTGATAGAAATGTATGTCTTACAAGTCAAACATATATGATATGATTCAATATTTCTAGAAATATCTCTTTCAATTAATTAATCTTCATTACTAAGTCTTATTAGATACGTACATTATAATGAAATCCTTGATCATATACATTGATAATTGAATTAAGATGAGATCATGTTAATGAGATCAATCATCTAAAGATATGCAATCCAAATATTCCTAATCATATAATCTTTGAGAATCAAGGATCTGGATAGATTAGTATATTTGATGTTTTCTCATATGATAAGGATGACCAATCTCATTGATCATTAGTGTGGAGACACTGAGATACATATCTTGGTGTTCATTAGTCGAATAAGTTCATTAAACTAATCAAATTAGAAGCCCTGAATGACATCTTACCGAACTGTCAATCAACATTATTTATCATTATGATTTCATGGCTAGACTTTTGACATGAGTCACTAAAGATGTCTTGTTAGGCGAAACTTGTGTTTCGACTATTGACTTATGCATCACCATTTAGATGGTTCTATACTGCGATAGATTGAGTACAAGAGAAACCTAGTGGAGATAATTGGGCGGACAATAAGAGATCATTCACTCTTACCAAATGAGAGTGAATGTTCTATGAGATAATACTTTAAATCCCTGGCCAATATAGAAAGGATAATTGAAAATTGGGTTTTCCAATTAATCTAATTCCAAGTACATGATCGTATAGAGTTGGTATATAAAAGAGTTGTCAATCTATGTGTACTCTTTTCTGACCGGGATATTAAATGAACAAAAGTTTATATTCATGTGGTAACTGATGGTGAAAATACTCAATGGAGATAAGATTATCCTCATAATCATTTGAGATCAGGAGATGTGACTTGTTCCTTTATAATTGGTAGGTCGATTAATCAGTTATTAGATAACAGATTTAAATTAATTAAATAGAATTGTTCTATTTTGATTAGACTTCAACTAAATAGGTCATTAGACTTAGTGAGTCATATACATAAGGACTTATCCATAAGTACATGGTAATGATGTAATTTATTGAATTTTGAGTTTTTATGAAAAAAAATTAAAGTCACCATAAATAGTAATGGTTCTAATCCAACCTTATCAAGGCAAATGTGAGATTATGTCATCAACCTCCTCTTTATCTCTTTTTTTCTCTAGAAGGTGTTCCTGACTAATGAAGCTCCATTTCGAAAGAGTACTCAAGCCTGGTAGGGAGAAATGTTAAAAAATATTACAAAAATAAAATTTGTAAAACATAATTCATGGATTTTGCAAATGTATATAAATTCAGATTCTATTATTCCAAACTATAATACAACAAAATGTGCACTGTTTTCACTCAAATTCTCCATTAAACCCTATAAAATACGTTTATAGTTAGTTGCACCAAGTTAACAAAAAAAACTTTATTTAGTTGCACGTAAGATTATGGTCAACTTAGCGTATGTTTGGTATGTAAATAATCATCCAAAAAAATTTGGTGCAGTGGAAGCGACGATTTCTATGGGTTCTTTTAGTATCTGTCTCAATCGGAACTGAACGATGAAAATCGAAAACCGTTCAAATCGGATTCGAATATACCTGATAGGGATTCATATAATCCCATGTAAAGGAAGGAGATGAGCTTATCAAGCTCTTCAAACCGTTCAAATGCCCAGTCTCCAGCAGTATCCACACGAACTTCATCCATAGCAGGTTATCCCTTCGCGTCGACCTTGAGAACTCTTCTCGAACGGAACTCCATCATCCATGGACACCTTCTAGAGAGAGGAGGAGGGAGGAAGGAGGCTAGGGACTATCGACTGCTAAAATGGGTTCCGGATCGGCACCTCAAGAGAAGGTGAAAGATGGAATAGGGGAAAAGGGGGAGTGAATCGGAAAACACTCGGAAAGCGGTAAAAAGTCCTCACCTTGGTCCCACACTCACATTGATCTCCGAACTTTCATCTCACGGCGTCGCTCGAGCACCGGAGATGGTTCGGGTCATGTGGGAGGAGAGTGAGGAGGAGATAAATTTAGAACATGAATAAAAAAGGTGGTCGCCAGGAGCCGCGGGCTCCGCTTTATGGAATGTGAATCAAGAGATGAGTTGATTTGACCGTGTGTACCTTAGCGTGCGAGATTGGGATGTGGGTTCAACCTTCTTCTTCTTTGGCCGGCCGATGAAGAAGAGTTCAACCAATGCTAGCTTGATCAAACTATGCAACTAGAATAATAAACCAAGTGAAAAAGGCCAATTAGAACTATGGGAAGTGTAGAAACTATAGAAGAGGAGATGAAACAAAGAAGCAATTGGAATAGAACTCACCGGATTGGGGCAAGCCCTAACCCTTTTTTGTGTTTTTGGTTATGTAAAAATGATTCAAACTAAGTACAATATGCTCTAACAATTAAATAAACTGAGTTAAGAGAAACTTATAGAATAAAACGGCTTGAGTTGAAGCCGAAATGAGTGAAACAAGCCGGTTCGGGTAGCTTTGCACCCTTCTGGCGCGACTTTGGTGCAGAGAATGCTACAGATGACCCCGATGTAAGAATAGAGTGCCATTTATTTATATGGATGTAGAACTTGGAGAGGAAGAGATCTTATGTTTATGACTTCTCTGTAATCTATTTGTAGAAGCCTGTAAAAATTTTGAAAGTGTATGGATGTGGAAAATAGAACCTGGATGCGCGCCCTCATTGCAGCAATCGCCACGAACAAATGGCAAGTCAGAATTGAGTGCCGTCAGTTGCAAATCAAAGAGTACGAAGAGAGGAACAACTCCTCTGTTTAAGACTTTTGAAGCAAGAGCCCCAGATTTTCTACAGAAGTCGATGAAGTAGGTTGATGCAGAACGCATGGATCGGGCTTTCTCCTTCACTTCGGGATCGATCTCTCAACGTCGGATCGGCTTTGGACGTCGGGACGGCCTTGGGAGAGAGCTTGGATGACTCAGAACGAGCTAGGCATGGGAGATTAACCTTGGGTCATTGAGAATGGCCCTCAATTTATAGAGGAGAGAAACCAGTGCAAAATATGAAAACTGGACCGACCGCGCCCCCGCCTTTCAAAGGAGGCGAGGGCGCGCAGGGCGTGCCCTCCCCTTGGGGGCGCGGTCTGCGCGCCCCCCAGTTTCAAAGAAACCAGGGGCGCGTTACATGTCTTATTACTAAAATTCACCGGAATCTTCCGGACATTGCTAAAAATTGACTTGACAAACGTAAAGCGCCCCCGAACCGGGGGCGCGGTCAAAATAAGCGAAAATCAGCGATGTAAACCTTCTAAAAAACCAATTTAGAAGGTGCTAATCGAGATTATTTCCGGTTTCCGAAAATGTACCGTGCTCCCACGTTTCAAAGGAAGCGGGGGCGCGCAGGGCGCGCCCTCCCCTTTCAAGGGGAGCGGGGGCGCGGTAGACTCTCTCTCCTGCGCGCATGTTCCGCGAGCGTAACTTGCAAACGGGATGTCCGATTCGGCTCCCGTTTGTTGCGTTGGAAAGAGGGCCTTCAACCACACCTCCTCAAGTCGGTAAACCAGCCGGCATGACTCCTGAGACATTCGCACGGGGCTTTCTACCGGTTTACCCTTTCGAGAAAAGCTGAAAACTGAGGCAGAGATCCGGAAAGGTACGGCTCCGGTCGAGAAATCTCGGGTCGACTCGGGATGACTTAAAATGATGACCGAACATGTCTGGTACGGTCAGAAAACCCAAAATCATTGAAAAATCTGAAATTAACCCGATAAACGTGAACCGAAACTCAGGAAAGCCATAAAACCCTAAAATTGACCGAACCAGACATATGTCCATGATTGATGAAAATATTCGGCTAGGATTGACCCGGATGACCCAAAATGACCCTGTGATGACCGGAAAGGTCTAACACGTGGTTCAGCATAGCCGTGTCAGTACATATCGAAAAGCCATAATGAAGAAACCGTTATAGACTAACGTCTACCGAAATAACTTGTCGGAAGCCCCAAATGTCACGGAACACATGCGGGACTCTCGAAATGTTCAATTATGGACCATTCAAGGTCGGTCATCGAGCAAGCTTCGTGTTTTTACGGTTCACGCGCGGCTCTCGCTTGAAGGTTACGACATCATTCCGGAAATCATCGGTCCATTCTCAACTTGCGAGGGGCTCCACCGGCGTCCTTAGCTCATCTCCACGAGGTAATCCGAATCAGGTAATGGTCAAATAATGGATATCGCCAATGGAATAAGAGTCTGGGGCTCCGAATCAGGCCAATTTGGCGTGTCTACAAGGACGTGGTTTTCACCCTTGGCTTAATAGGGTTTGGCTGAGGCCATTAGTATTTATTGAGAATTTTGAAATTTTTTCATAAAAACTAAAAATCTCTATAAATTACACCCTTGTCCATATACTTGTGGATAAGTCCTTTTGTGTATGACCCACTATGCCCAATAACCTATTTGGTTGAGGCCTAAATAAAATAGAATTATTTAATTTAATTTAATTTAATCTGTTATCTGATAACAGATTAATCTACTTATCAATCATGAAGGGTACAAGTCACATTATATGATCTCAAATGGCTATGGGGATAATCTCATCTCCATTGAGCCTTTCCATTATCAGTTACCACATGGATATAAACCCTCGTCCATCCAATATCCCGATCGAAAAGGAGTACGGCATCGACTGTCAACTCCTTAGTATACCGACTCTATAGGATCTTGTACTCGGAATTGGATCAATTGAAAAACTCTTTTTTTTCAATTATCCTATTTACCCTGGCCAGGGATTTAGAGTACTATCCCATATGACATTTACTCTCACTTACTGATAGTGGACGATCCCTTGTTGTCCGCTCAATTGCCTCCATCAGATTTTCCTTGTACTCGATACGTCGGTATATTGGACCATCTAAACGGTGATCCATAAGTCAATAGTCAAAGCACAAGTTCCACCCAACAAAGTATCTATGGCGACTCATGGTAAAGGTCAAACCATGCAACCGTGATTATAGAAAATCTTTATTGACAGTTCGGTAAGATACCATTCAGGGTTTCTAATTCGGTCAGTTCAGTGAACTCATTCAACTAATGAGCACCTATATATGTATCACAGTGTCTCCACACTAATGACCAATGATATCGGTCATCATCATCACATAAGAAGATATCACATATATTAGTTTATCCGGATCCTTGATGTCCCGTCTCAAGTATCCTATGACTAGGAACATTTAGATCAATTACCTCTAGATGATCAATCTCATTATCATGATCTCATCATGATTTAATCATCGTTGCATTTGATCAAGGACTTCATTATGATATTTGCATTTAATAACATCTTATAATAAAGATTTGCCTAATTAATTGAATATGATATTTCTAGAAATGTCGAATCATATCATATATGATTGCCTTGTAGGGCATACATTTCTATCCATCTCCCACTTGCACTAAAGTCAATCACCCATCTGTCTGATTTGTATCAACTCGAGGTGAAGCTCAAACACTCTTTGAGTAACTGCTTCAGTTAGTAGATCTGCAATGTTATTAGCGGTAGATATTCTATATTTAATTATATCTGTATAAGCTGCAATCTCTCTAATTATATGATATTGCCATAGAAGTTTTAAACTTCTGATGAGACATCGGCTCTATCCCATTATTTTCTCAAAACAATGGTACACTTTCAAAAAAAATTAGGACAAGCCCATATCAAATATGTAGATGAAAATCTTCATCTAGACTACTTCTCAAGTAGTGTGCAATCATTATGTAAACTTGTTTACATATGTTGTAGAATTTATAGTGTTATATCGTATAGAACTCTTCCAACTCACTACACCACCATTATTCTGACTTAATATCAAACTTATTTGATTAGAAGTTTGTGTTTGTAAAACTACAAGACTTCAAGTCTTATCTTCCAATGTATAGAGATACATTCTTTGTACTTCTCAAGTACAAATGATATATCTCTAAACTATCTAGTGACTCTCACCTAAATCTTCTTGATGAATGCTCATAACACAGAGTATTTATCATATCATGTACGTAGCATCACATTAATAATAGATCATATGACAAAGGCATAAGGGCTCTATTAATGTGATCTCTTTATCTCTTAAAAAGTCTTCAAAGACATCACTTTACATAGATCAACTCCACACCACATAGGTAAGAAACCTATCCTGGAGTTTATCATGTCAAACCCTTTTACTATGGTAATTGCGTACATTAACTGGGCATTGCTTTTAGATTTATCTCCATAAATCGCAAAACCCAAATTATATTTGGAGGATTAATTTAATAGCTAGGCTCACTGATGATAGCATACCTACTTCATTCTTAATGAGTAGTATGTCATCAATATAAAAGGTCAAGAAAGTAATAGCACTCTCACTTATCTTCTTAAATACACAAGGCACCTCTTTGTTCTTAACGAAGTCATAAGATTTAATCTTATTAAACCTAATATACGATCTATGGAAAGTTTTACTTAGTCCATAAATGAACTTAATACACACTCTTCTTGGATATTATTGGGACTTGATTCCCTATAGTTGTATCATATACACCTGTTCCTCAAAATATGTTAAGAGGAACACTATCCTAACATCCAATTAGTTTATCTTATAATCATATTGTGTAACAATCAAAATTCGAATGGATTAATCCATGGAATAGGTAAAAGATCTCATCATAGTCAACCATTTGACTTAGATGATATCCTTTTCAACTATTTTCACATTTAAAGGTCTTTACCTTTTAATCCACTGCAATCTATTCTTTAGTGATCCATTTATTTCTTATGGATACTATATCCTCAAGTGGATCTATCAAAGTCTAAACTTGATTAGAATAGATAAAGCTTATATTAGATTTTATTGTCTCTTCCCATTTATGAATCAATATCTCATATTGGTTCAATATAGATCTTAGGATCAATATCCTTATTATCTTATTCTTCATTTCATCCATTAGAGATATGTCCCACATATCTCTTAGGTTGAATGGACACAAGAATAGATCTATAAGTTGGCAATGTGTAATTATTAACTAGTACCTTAATAGAAGTGTCATTGGGTTGTGAGACTGGAACATCTTCCATATATAACTTGTTCCCACTATCTTTCTTCAAGAGGAACTTTTTCTCTAGAAATGTAGTGAGCTGAGCAACACATACCCTTATTTATAAGGGTCATATATTTAATATCCATAAGTTGTTTTAGGATATCTCACAAGCCAACAATTCATAGTCTTATATTCTAACTAATAAACGTTATACTTCTTCACCAGGTCAGACATTCTGAAACATTAACTTGTTTAAGGTCAAGTTTTAACTCCTTTTCCATATCTTATATGGAATAATCATAATAGACTTAGAAGGTACCCATTAATATCAAGTGGTTATAACGAGTACTTAGCCAAAATTAGACGAAGAAGAATTTTGCAAAGTTTGTCATTGTTCATATTATGTCCTACATAATATAGCTTCTCATTTTAACTACTTAATTAAGCTAAAATGTGTAAAGAGATGTTCATTAGATTCTATTATCTTTCAATTATATGTGAATTATGTACTTAAGTATTCCCCTCCTTGATCTCATCAAAGAGTTCTAATACTCTTTCTTTTAGTATCTCTACTTTATTCTTAATCTCAGATAATTTCTGAAAGATCTTAAATTTGTACTTCATAAAGTGCATATATCCATACCTAGAGACATCATCTTTGAAATAATGAAGTAGAAATATTCTTCTTTAGGCTTACTAGAAATGGGCTAACATACACTTAGATAGGGGTGTCAATGGGCCGGGCCCGGCTCGGCCCGAGGTCGGCTCGCTTAGGGCCCGGTCCAAAATATATTTGCCCGGCCCAACCCGGCCCGCACTACATTGTTGGCCCGGCCTGACCCGGCCCGCAAAAATTATTGACTTGGCCTGACCCGGCCCGGCCTGGCCCAACTATATATTTTATAAATAAATATTTATTAAATATGATAAATTTAATTATTTAAGATAATATTATAAAACTAATAATAATTTAATTAAAATATATTTTTAAAAAGTAAAAATGATGTTTTTGACATAAAAAATGAAAGTTATTCGGGCCGTATGTCGGCCCGACTAAAGCCCGCGGGCCAAAATGTTTGGCCCGTCAAATGACCCGCAGCCGGCCCGGCCCGCGAACCCGTGGGCCGGGCCGGCCCATTGCCACCCCTACACTTAGATGTACAAGTTCTAACAACTCATTAACTCATTCTCTATGTCTACATAAAGCGTAAGTGTAGATTGATCTAAATCAACCTATTTTCTCTTAAAAAGAGTATTCACACATAACATGAGAGCTAATATATTAAATATGATTAAATAATTCATTAAGCTTCCAGGGGCAAACACTTTACCGTTCAATGTTTTAAAACATATATCAATTCCCTAGCTTAGAATAAATCAACATTTATTCAAGTAAGAAATCATATAATGTTCTCGTAGAAGGATATAATAGCAATCTTAATTATTAAGACATCTCCATAAGACTATTAAAGAATTGTACCTCCCACTAATAATGATGCAACTTTTGCACCATTTCATATGTAGGTCAACATCTTCTTTATTAAGTCTTCATTTACTTGTCATCATCTACAACTCCTTGTAGATATAAGATGTATATCCGGTATCTCATACCATTAGATGCATCCATAATATCTAATATTACGATATACACATATAGTATCTAATATTATTAAGTGTATATTTAAAACAAGTAAATGTCAATGACTTTGATGCTTGAAGCTTCTCTAGCTCGACCTTTGCATTATGTACAATACACTTTGCACTTCCTCTTCCACTTATCATCAATATTATCTTGGCCACCTTCTTTTACTATTAACTATCTTCTATTTCTATCTAATAATTAACTATCTATTTCTATCTATTAACTATCTTCTATTTCTATTGGTCTCACCAACTAAAAGTAATTAAGATGTAATATTGTTCTAACTTGCCTTTAGTTAGCTCATCACTATGAGCCATGATAGATCTTATATCCATCTATCCATGTTGTCTCTATAGTTTATATCTCACAGAGACTAACATCTAGTTTAAGGCAAACAATGCATCTTGTCTATAAGATAAGATCTTATCTTTCTTTCACTTCATTAGATAATCTAGGAGAAACCTACTTCTCAAGTAGGATAGTTAATTGGTCAACTATGAGAACAAATCTCTTAGTTCTAAACTAGTCTAAGAAGTGTGAGCCATTAAGCTATTTGGCATCTAATATGCCTTACTAATGGTGGTTTATCATCGTATTTTACAACTGAGATATAATTTTATTAATATAACATTGCAGACATTCATTAAAATTAAGATACGATCTTTCATCCTAATTTATGCTCTCACTAATTTTTGACGAATTTGCATAACTCTTATTGTACAAAGACGGGATATCACGATGAAATCCTAGTGGGGACTAAGACCCTATTAACTTTATGGTGATGACCTTGTGGTAGCACAAGAAATCACCCCATACTTAATAGGTAGGCAGCTATTGCTAGTTGCAACTCTTAGTCATTTAGTCTCAAGAGTTATGACTTTGTGGTAGCACAACAAGCCATATACTCTACTTAGGTCAAACACGCTTGTTACGTTATGAGAGTGGATTCTTCACACAGCCCTTGTGGTAGCACAACAAAGCCATGCAAATGGTCCACCCCAAGGTTCGGCAAATGCCTTAACCAAGATCACCAATCCCTTGCTGAATGGGCCTTGTGGTAGCACAACAAACCTATCCAATCTAAGATTGGCTCATCAAGACCATAACAACAAAAGACTATATGAGTCATTCTTAATGTCACACGTTTATCGACCTAATCAAAACAAAGAGTGATTTTATTTTAGTCTCATCAATAATATGTGCTAAGTATATATAATACCTTTGGAATATCACATATCTAAGGTATAACATGTAGCACACCTCCACATATCAAATATGCAAAAAAGTAGGTGATCATGGACTTAACCCTAAGCATGCACCTAAGGCACCCCTAAAAGGTGCAAATCTTTGTTTCAGATACTTGAGTTGGCATGGCATCTTCCTCTTACGATCCACACCCTGTTGGGGTAGAGCACGTGGTCTCCAAGTGGTCTTGCTCTCCAACCTTCCACGAACAGGCTTCTAACTCTTACAAGCGGCTTAAGGGTACATAGACCCACAAATGTACATAACTTAATAAGAAACCTTAGTTTTAACCAAGGGGAGTACATTAATGGAAGAAGGTAGAATATACAATCAGATTGTATAGAGAGAGGGGAGACACACACAGGCCCCATTTAATAATATAACCAACACAATTAAAAGTAAACACAAGCCAAGCATAATTAAGTCCATGATCACCTCTATACACACACTAATATTCATCATATGAACATAGAGCGCATAGATGATAATTACGATCCACCCAAGGTGCAAACAAACTAAACACGAGAGAGAGAGAGAGAGTTCCAAGACGACTCCATGCATGTGATCGGCTCCTCCAATGCCGATCTTCTGCTTCACACTTGAGTCAAATAAAAGATTGAAAATATTATTACGGTCGTGGTTACCAGAGATTTGTTTAAACTCAGCTCATTAGTTAATTGAATGTTATGCTTTTGTTCAAGTTTATTCCTCTAACATAATAGATAAGTCTAGCCGAGTTTTTCATGGAGCTAGGTTTTTATGTGTCCATGCATGCATGTGGTATACGGTATGGGCATCTCTTTGAGAAAGACGGAGGTGTTCTTGTTTCATATATCGTGATACCTTGGGCTAAGGCCGCCTCAGCTCGTCCGAGCCTACTTGAGTGAAGTGAAGTATCAGGCCCACTCCTACAACACTACAAAGGAATCTAACCAGCTGCTTTATAATGAAAATGGGCTTAGCTCAACTGGACCATGTAGCTTATATGCAGCCCAATGAAAAAAAACAGTTTAAAAAGTTATCTCTTATGGGGTGTTTGATTGCATGATAATTTTTTGTACACTTTCACGATAAAAAGTTATATTAAAATAAAAAGTGAATAACTCATGACATAAAATTATCATGTTTGGAGGGATGTGATAACAAAAAAGAGTAACTATCATACATGACCAAATAAAGTGGGGGACCACAAGAAAAATAAAGAGGTGAGACCCTCTTTTTTTTGTTTAAGAAGAAAATCACTTTCAAAAAAATATTGTCGAGGTTGTCAAACACCTCTTTTAACAAGTTTTCTTACAATTTTTAAAAATTAAAATAAAAATCTCCATTATCATACAACCAAACACTCCATTAACATTTTAAATATAATAAATTTTTTTGCCACTAAGGGCTGTTTGAATAGTCATTAAGAAACACAAAGTTATGGACATTTGACATGTCGTCTTCTTTTTTTATATATATAAATTTGGAAAGAATCATGGTAGATAAATTGATTCCACTTGACTAGTAATAAATGTCCATGTTGCACACATCTCTATGTAGAGTCTAGATTTCTTCAGTCGAGTGCATAAGAGAAACCCCTCCACCCCGACACAAGAAGACTCGATGGGATCCATGATTTGCCAAATATGACCCGTCGGACCCACACAACATGGTGGATCCCACAGACTTATTGTGTCTACAGTGAAGAGACTTTACCCGGACTCCTCTACGTATCATCTCCTCTTACTCTCTCATTCCTTATCCACTATCAGTTTCTCACTCTCTCTCTCTCTCTACACCTTATCTCTCATCTACCTCCTATATTTCTATTTATAATTTCTCTCTCTACTTTTTGTTTGTATTTTTTCTTGACTCTTTTCTTATATTTTCCGGGTCTACACTTTTTCTCTCTTACTCTTTAATCTATATTTTCTTTCTACTTTTTATTGATATTTTCTCTCTCTACTACATCTCTAAACTTTCCCTATGTATTAACACTTTCTTTACACTCTTTTTTCTATATTTTCTTCTTTTTTTACTCTTACTCTTTAATCTATATTTTCTTTCTACTTTTTATTCATATTTTCTCTCTCTACTACATATCTAAACTTTCTCTATGCACTAACACTTTCTTTCCACTCTTTTTTCTATATTTCCTTTTTTACTCTTTGTCTATACTTTCTCTACACTCTTTCTTATATTTTCTCTCTCTTCTCTTTGTCTACATTTTTCTTTGATTCCTCTCTCTACTCTCTGTCTGCATTTTTCTTTAATTTTTCTCTCTACACATATTGCTAAAGCACACCCCCTTGTTTTTGTCTCGCCACAATTTTCTCTCCTTTATATTTTCTCTATCTCTCTACATTTCCTTTCTCTATATTTTTTTTCTTATCTATATATTTTCACTTTCTACGTTATCTCTCTCTATTCTTCTTGTATTTTCTCTCTCTACTTTTTCTCTCTCGTATCTCTATATTTGTTTGAAAGTATATAATAATAAATATTTTTAAAATATATAATGAGTTAAATTTGGGCTGGCCCAACCAAGTTTATATAGACTCAAATAATTCAAGTCTAACCACATGCCCAAGAGGCAAGACCCAACAAGTCTGAATACTAACGGTCCATTTGGTTTCACTTAAAGAAAAATTGATAAAAACATTTTACAAGGATTTAATTTTTCATGAAAAAGGAAATCCAAATATCTCACTTGATACCCTTGAAAGGATTTTCTTTAAATTGGTTGATTCTTTTTTTTGTAAAACGATGTTATATTGTTTTACATTTTAAAATTCTTATTTAAAATTTTATTATTTATAAAGTTTGTAAAAATATTTTTAATATTTTATATAAATTTTAATTTTTGAGTATAATTAATACATTGATTACTATGATTGATTTTGATAATAAATTTTAGTACAAATTTTTATTTTGAACTATATTATACATAAATAAATATTATTTAATATTTAATTTATCTATTGCTGTGTGTTGTAGTCGACACCAAAATAGGAAGTTTCAAGGGTCAATGTATACAGTTTTCCTTTGACTGCCATAATCCATGCATCCAAATAAAGAGATCGAAAAACTTTTCGAGAAAATCCGTCATGTGAGGCTCATTTTATAGGTAATCAAACAGACCCAAAGCCATGTCCAATCTGCTATGGGTTACTTGCTGGGCTTTTGGGCCAACCTAACCATACCACAACCCTATATGATCTATATATAGCCAACACCAGAACTGCCTTTTAATCTTAAATTCACTCATCACCATCATCAATGTTAGAGTCCCCCCCATCCTAGCTGATTATAACATGGTCTTGCAAACTTGCTTCTTTTTGCTAGGCCACTTGTCCTTTGGCCAGGTGCCAAGTGACAAGGGGACAAACAAGCTAGGCCTGGTTCAAAGCATCTGATCTGATTATAAGGGACAACTCTATTTGCACCAAGGGCGCATGTGTTTAATTCCAAACAAGAACACTATTATCTTAAACCCTCCTCCCCCCCCTCTCTCATCTCCTTTAAATATAAAATCTACCCAACTTGCAAGGTTCATGTGGTGTGGAAATAGATCCATCAACATATATATAGTTAGACACGTGCGCCCTTGTCCCAAGTGAGATTAATCCATGTGCATTATACATAACAAGTTCATGCACCTATAGAACCATCTGGCATATAATATATATAGACACACACGTGTGTATGTATGTATGTGCGTGTATATATATATATTAGAGGTGTAAATAGAACTTGATATTTTGAAATTTCGATTCAATTCTTTTGAAACTTTCTTGTTTCCTATAAGTTATTAGAATCAAAATCATACATTTCAATAGCTTATCACATCAGAACCGGAGTCAGTTGATTCTGTTCTGTTTGATAGATTTCAATAAAAATAATCATATTAAGTAAAATTAAATTAAATTATTTATCAAAATATACTTTATATATAAATAAATAAAATAATAAAAATGAAATTTAAAGTGATTATATCAAATTTTAATAATTATACCTGAATTGTTGATTTATTTTTGAATAAAACTATTATTTAATATATTCTTTTGAAAATTATCAGATTTAATTTTGTTTTCGATAATGAAATCAAAATCGGATCAAAATAAAATCATCGGAATCCAAATCGAAGCATCTTAATTTTTATGGAATGGAATATTGATGATTTCATTATCAAATTCAATCCGTTTAAGCCTCTGATATATATATATATATATATATAGAGAGAGAGAGAGAGAGAGAGAGAGAGAGAGAGAGAAAAGAGAGACGAGAATAACCATCGGAGAGCTAAGAAGTATTAATCAAAATTAGAATTCCCTATCAAAATTAGAATTGAATACTTGTTATTCTGTTACCAAACTCTACTCGGCCCTAATCTATACCTATCTATTAGAAGTGCGAGTGGTGTTTTTATCGACAAGCACCTAGCCACGTTTCCGTCTACGTTCATTCTCTGGATTGGATAAGTCCGCCGACTTCTATCTCCCGCGTCAGCCCCGGCGATATAGCCGGCCTCCGCCCTGGCGACGTCACCGACTTCTACCTCCTGTGTTTGCCCTGCCGACAAAGCCGTCCTCTGCCCCGTCGATGCTGGCACTGGCATTTTCTCCTACGTCTGCCCCGCAGACAGAGCCGGCCTTCGCCCTATCACCGATGGCCCAGCCGCCCCTGCTCCAGTCCGTCCTCACCTCCGACACAGGCGCCCTCACCCAACCATCGTAGGCTGCTGTCCGCCCCGCACCACACCATCCTCTGCTGCGATCAGCCTCTGCCCCCTCAACCCGATGGCCCAACCACCGTACTCCCTATCACCTCCTACAAATCCGCCAACAATGGCTTCCGCCCTCCGCTCCGTCATCGATGGGCCAGCCGCCCTCACCCAACCGCCGTATCCTGCTGTAGCGTTCATTCTATTTTACGTAACCACCCATTTCCCCCTCGATTTGTCTCCTCCTCGAACTCGTCTTGGATTCGCCTCCATCGCTGTGTATCATCCACCTCCTTGCATTCCCATCCAGAAGAACACTTCTCCGAGACAGCCTCTGCACATCACAAGACATGCCCATCTCCGACGTCACTGTGCACTGTTAATCTCCTTGCTTGGAGAAGGTTCATCTACTGCCTATTAATATCTTATTTTGTCTTATCTGGTTTTGATTTATTAACAATATGTTCTTTGGTCCGTCTCTATCACTGCGCATCATCCACCTCCTTGCATTCCCATTCGGAAGAACACTGCTTGGAGCAGCCTCTGCACCTCACCAGCTTTGGAAGACTTGCCCACTTCCGACGTTGCTGCACATTGTTGATCTCTTTGCTTGGAGAAGGTCCGTCTACTGCCTATTAATCTCTTATTTTATCTTATGCGGTTGATTATTCATCATGCTATGTTAGGTCATAAATAATGATAACTACGTCAATTTGGTTACTCCTGCTTATATTAATCTTTAATTTTGTCTTAATGCAGTTCATCATTCATCATACTATGTTGTGTCATAAATAATGCCATCTATGTCAATTTGGTTATTCCCACTTCTATATATAACAAGAAGAATAATTATTTACGGCATCTTCCCAATTTTATTGCCAACAGTAAAGATAAATAAACTACCAAAATTAGTATTTTTGAAAATAAAAAAATACCAGAAAATTTACTAATAATTCAGAAAAAAGTATTTGAGCCATTTTAGAAAATATGAGATATTTTTGTATGTCATAAGTTCTCAAGCAGTTTCTGCAAAATTCCAAGAGTGTCTAGGGCATGTTTGGCACAAATTTAATATGCGGATAAAGTTGTTTTATCCTTAAATTAATCTTGTATGAAACGAGCAATTAGTGCACATGTATAAAACTTTTAGTAGTCATATGGGCAGCTTCTGGGAGATGGGTGGGCTCCCCTTGATAATTAATTCCATGAATCTGCCCTTTTGAAGTTTCTCGAAACCCATCAGCCCTTCTAGAACTTTGCACTCATCTAAGATCTTGTAGACCATGGACTGAACATGGAGAGGACTTTGAACTTCTTGCTAGCTGTCATTGGTCGGCCGTGGAATTTGAGGATTTTTTTTATTGACTACAGTTGTTGGCTAATTCATCTTGCTCTTACATAGAATGAACTTAGTTGGAGCATACTACCTGAGTTGGAGTCATTATTACATCTTGTTCTTACCTAAAACATTTCAGCTCCTTATAATGCAAAATTATCATTAATATTGTCTTCCATTTTTTATTACTAATTTAGTTAGATGATCTTTTTAACTTTTTGCATATTGGCAATGCCATTGTTGTATTTATTCAAAGCCTTATATGGGTCTTGTCTTATTTTACATTAACAGTGATAGTTAGCAAATTTTGGCAAGTTTGGCCAAAATTGTACTTTTCTTCTAAAAGTGGCATCAACCTCCAAGCGGACTCGTGTTAATATGGGGAGAAGTTTCTCCACTCAAACTGTCAAACACAAAATACTTCTTTCAGATACCAATGCTAGCCACCAAAATGAAAAACAAAAGTTTGACACTGTTACCATCATTATCAATCAAAAACTGATAAAGACTATTTTATATATCTACTAAAAAGTCTATAAACTGATTTTTTAGAATTTTTCACTGATTTAGAAAAAGATGTCATTGCAACTATTTTGCAATGATGGTACGTTTGGACACCTTGATTGATCAGGGGCAATATCATCTGAATCAAGTAATATGTCAAAGCTGTGAATCATTCAATCACCACGCTTTAATGCATTTGGGCTTATTATACATGGAGTTGTGTGATTAGACCAATCCATTGTCCAATACAACCCATCCAAATAATGTTTTCCTTGATACTGGCTTCTTCCTGACGTATAGTAGCCTAGAAATGACCAGGACATTTTCATTACAGAATGATCATAAAATTTGAAGTCTATTTTCTTATATTTGGAGAGATCATTACTATCATATTATTTCTTATATATAAATGCACTGTATTTTCTAAACTACTATTCCTTAAGACATCATTATTGTCTTTTATTTTCATATTAACTAAAATATGAATTTTCAAGATTTTTTTAACATCTTTCCTTTCTTTCTCTTCTGAGGTGGTGCTATGAAGTAGAGTGGTATTTCTTGATTTGGGACAACATATTTTGTCCGTATTTGTATGTGGTATTTCAACTCAACATTCTCTGGCCCCTTAGCATAATAGTTTGCACCCTTTCCTATCACATTTCCGTTCTACCTATTTTTATGATAAAATTTTAATTGGTATTTTGTTGCTGGAGGCCTTGGAGGTGAGCCATGAGCCTCAATTTTCAGGAAATTGTCTACTCAATGTTCTTCGGTGCTATTTTACTTTTTTTTACTATATATTGTAAATTTTATGGTGTGTGATTTCATATTTTCTTTCACTAATTTATTGTGAGGTCATTAGTGAAGTGGGAGAACTTGTGGTATTAATTACGTCATGTTGAATCTGAGAAACATTAAGCAAGGGGGTAAAACAAGTTGTAATTGAGAAGATTTTCTATTGGTAATTAGCAGGAAAATTTTTATATGTGAATGTTGACTGGACCAATGGACAAATACAAGACCGTTTTTATTGGATGAAAGAAATTTTCATAGCTTGGTGGTATTTACTCTACTGTTTGCTTGTAACATGCATATTATATAATTTTTATATCGACCGATTTGTCTGTAGACTAGACTGTAAATATTTATGTTGCTACTGGTTAAAATTTCATACTTCCACTTAAATTTTTGGATATTAATGTTTTACCTCTGACACTTGTCTGTCTGGGGGATTGACACTTACATATATTGATTTTTCTATTTATTGAAGTAACAAAATTTTGGTAGTTTACCATGATTTATTCTTAATAATAGATTGTTACTTGTGACATCATGATGTTGATCTGGAACGACTTATGGGGATAGTTTTCACTATATAAAGTTTGATCGGTGTATCACTTAGTCTTCAGATGTATGGACGTAGGGTGATTCAGAAAGTTGGTACTGGTTAAATTTCCACACTTTCACTTAAATATTTGGATGTTGATGTTTTTCCTCTGACACCTATCTGTCAGGGTGGTTGACAAATATTTTGTTTTTTCTATTTCTTAAAGCAACAGAATTTTGGCAGTTTACCATGATTTATTCTTAATAATGAGTGGGAATCTTGCTCCAGGGCATTGAGGATCAACCAATAGGTAGCTGATCATGGTCAGACTTGGCTATGACTTTGTTTGAATCTGCCCAAGTCAGGCTGGAATTGGTTAATCCTGGTCAATCATGGTTGATCTCAACCATGTCAAGTTGGCTCAACCTGGCTGGCCAACTGTAGACACGCAAATTTTGCCTATTTGAGGAGCGTAAGATCCATGTTTTCTTAGAAGGTATTCGAGTTTTCCGATAAACAAACTGGATCACCAAGAAAACGGCCCAAAAATGAACTCTGGGGGCGTAGGTGACCCGCTTACCGGGTCGCCCAGGCAACCCGTTTTCCGGGTTGCCCGGGCGACCCCCCTACCGGGTTGCCCAGGCGACCCGTCTGTCAGGTCATCTGCCAAATCGTCCGTTCTGACGGTGGTAGGTAAAACATCGAATCTGGTCAGGTACGGCAGGCGACCCGGCCAGCGGATCGCCTGCCAAAATAGTGTACGGACTGAGCGAAATGACCTGTGAACGGCGCACGCTCGTCCGGATGGTCGGAGTCGACTGGGCGTAGGGGACCCGTCCCGACGGGTCGCCTATGCTGCACCCCGGGCTGCGGCCGCTCAGCTTTCGGCACACGCGCATTTAATGGCATTTATAGTTCCTCAGGCGACCTGCGGATTCCGAAAAGTGATTTTTATGCCTGAAATGCCCCTGGGACCCTTTTGCCTATAAAAAGGGACCCTCTAACCACTTTCAAAGGGTTGGAAGAGTGTTAGAAGAGAGAAAACGTCCCAAGCTCCCAAGAGAGAGCCTTAGAGAGTTCCAAACCTTTTCCATCCCCCAATTCTCATTGCCCAAGAGATTGAGAGCTTTCCACTTCCATCCACCTCCGTAAATCGACATTCTTCATCCCGTTTATTCATCGGCATCCATTTCGAAGCTTCTCAAGCTCCTACATCAAAGGGAGAATCATCATCCACGTCCTACGAGCTTCCGGGAGTCGTCATCAAGCTTCTAAAACCATCCGAAAGCCTTGCGGGAGCATCCGGGAGTAAACCGACTCGGGTGCGGGAGGCGACCCGTTTGCCGGGTCGCCCGGGCGACCCATTGCCGAGCCGCCCGGGCGACCCGTTTGCCGAGGTCGCCCGGGGCGACCCCCTCGCCGGGTTGCTCGGGACTCCAGGATTGCCGTTTTTGGAGCCGAAACTCATTTTTCTTCCACAACCTTCTAGCATTACTTTGTTCCTATGTTTTCCATCATAGATCATCATATTTACATGCATATTTAACTTAGTAATATCATATATCATCATCCAAAAACACATAAAAAGGGGGTTGGGAGTTATTCTCAATCCGGTTAGTCCATCTCCATTTGTGGTTTTAGTTCATTCCTTTTGCAAGATGCTCCACTATCTTAGTTCTAATCTACTTTCACTTGTCCCTGTGGCTTACTTGTTTTTGTAGAAACAACTAAAGTGCTTCAAGCTCTTCCTTCTCGGCCGGCCGAAAAGGAAGAAGATGGTACCCATAATCTCCCCAACACAATATCTCCGCTTAGGTACGTTTGGTCATTTTCTTTAAGACTTACATCGTTTCTTGTCTTTTACTCTCGGAGCCCGCGGCTCCTGGCGACCACAACCCTACACCACCGACGAAACCGAAAGGAGGAGCGGCGCTCATCGTTCCGACCCGGGGAAGGAAGAAGAAGGAACCGGGTCCGGATCGGGGGTTCCACATCTTTTGGCTACCACGGTGGGACATCTCATGCTTGAAGCAAACTTAGTTGTTCTCTCATTTCCAAGTAAGCCCCTTCTCACCATCACTATCTTCATATTGTCCTCCATTTCTTTTATCTAGTCGATCCCTGCGTGGATCTCCTTCCGGTTTGAAGAAACAAGTTCCCGGAAGTCACATGAAATGACCCCTCCGCCGTAGGGTCATCTCCTCGTTTGTATGATTTAGAGCTTTCCGTTTCCCTAGGTCCCTACGTGGACCCGCTTCTTTTCCACTTAACATTATTTCTAAGCATCTTGCCCTTAGTTTACTTTCAAGTCCATGCTATTTCGGTCCCCGCGGGACCCCGTTTATTAAGTGCTTTCCTTCGGCTCTATTTTACATTTTCCGCAGTGACCCCCTGCCGGGTCACACACGCTGACAGTAGGTGACCCGTACGTCGGGTCATCTACGCTTCCGTAAACTCTTCGTTTTCCGGTTGTAGTCTTTAGTTTTACTTGCTCTGCTCATTTCTCTTGAATCAAACTTGCAAAAATCAATATTTTCTAGCATCTTTGACTTGTTTGGTTATTGTTCTTGATAGTTTAATCATCATCCTAGTTATTATTTGTTGATCATTGCATTGTTTTCCTTTCTTATTGTATACCATCTCATCCTTGTTAAATTATTGCATTAGATTGCATCGAGTACCGGGTTCGCCCGACTCATTAGGTCATTCGAGACGGGAGGCTCACCCACCTCCCAAAAGACATCTCCATCCCACCCGCGTCTCTTGGTGGATTTCGATCTCTCTTCCGGGGATTCCCTCTCGATTGATTAGATTGGTTTTCACTAAGACCTCCGTAAGTCCCCAAAAGTGAAGGATTCCCTCTTCACCGATCGGTACAGTTGTACCTTTTACCCCAAAAACCCGGTGTCACCTATCACCCAATCGTTGTGAGAAAAGTGTTAATCCTAGATTGCTCGGCTTTGTGAGAGCATAAGGTCCGACCTATTGTCGAGAGAACAATATTCTCTTAAAACCCACTAATTTAAAGATTAAACCAAAAAATTGCGTTTAATCATTTCAAGTCTTTGCTTTAACTTGTTTTCAAAACAAAAGTGAAAAGCAAAAAAAAGAGAGGGGGCAACTCTCTCACGAAAAATCTTTAAAAGTCTCAAAAAAAATTTTGTTGCTTGGGGTAATATTTGTTTTCCTCACAAAAATCAAAACAAAAAAAAATATCAAAACAAACATAACGAAAAAAGAAATCTTTGCTTGAGGTAAGTACTTGCTTTTCCAACAAAAATTCAAAACATAAAAAGTCTCTTAAAGGAACCAAAAAAATCTTCTTTTGCATAACGTCATGTCAGTGTCATCAAGGTCAAGCAGAATGATTGACACAGCAAGTTACTACACTGCCAATGGGTCCGAGATGAAACAAGGAGGTGCACAACATCATACATATGATTTTAGCCATATCTTAGGACCTCATGCCTCCCATGTCACTTTAGATCAGCTTCTGACCGCCGTCCACACTGTCATTGGTATCAAGTCATCTACTGGCTATGTTTCTACCAGTCATGGTCAGCCTATCTCTACTCCCCGATCAGTGGCTCATCAACCCAGTGCACCTAGACTCGACCACTCCTACACCGGGTATGCCACCACCTTTTCTCCTTCCTATTCGGGTACAAACCCAACCAGTCCAGACTCGACCCACTCCAGTCCTTCAAGGCCATTGGCCTACACACCTACTTTCCCTCACTCCCCTCGTTCTTATTCAGGGACAAACACACCTAGCTCAAACTTAGCTCGTTCTAGCCCCTCTCGCCCTTTGAGCCATATCTCTAGTCCGACCCCTTTTGCCCAGCCTCCACTTTGCTCACGGGTGGATCCCACTCGCTTAGCTGCACCGTCTTAACTTAATCCTGTTCGGGCACCTCCTACACATCTCCCGGTGCAACCACCCTCAATGTTGTCCGGGGAACCCTCGATCAACCAAGCCATGACTAATGAGTTCAACCAATGAGAGAAGATTACAAAGAACTCAAACGCTTGATAGATCCCCGAGCAACCCCCGAAATTTCTATTCCCTCTCTCCCCTACATCCCTCCTTCTCAAGCACGGTCTATCGTCGCTATGATGGCACGGTAATCCATTTACTCATGTCCAAGATTTTATGTATGAATCGTCTCAATGGCAAAATGATCGGAAGGCCCTAGCCTTCCTCTTTAGACGATCATTAGATGGGACGGCCCTAGAATGGTTTTATTCACTTGACCCGATGGAGGCAGGAGATTTTGATATAGTTAGAAAGAAATTTTTACAAAGATATAAGGATCGCATTGAGCCGGCCTATTCACTAACTGATCTAATGGCCGAGAAAATGAGAGAGAATGAGGACTTTACACAATATGCTGATAGATGGAGGTTGATGGCCGAGAAGCTTGCATATACAATTTCTGAGCCGGAATTAGTCAAGATGATCATTGCTAATACCGTGCAGAAGCTTTGAAGAATATTTTGGCCTTGCATTATCCCACGAATATGCATGATTTGTATGAAAGGGCAAGATACATTCAAACTCAACTTAAGGATACACCAATCATGGAGCTATACAATCCAAAATATCAAGCCCTTAATGAAAGTGAGAGTGCTAATGTTGTAGGGAACCCAATAGAAAGCCCTAGGCACCGATCTAGGAGCCCTACACAACATAGGGTTATCTCTCAACAACTCCATCAGACTCATCAAAATCCTCCTCCTCAATTGATTGCTCAACCCATGGCTCCTTTGCCTCGACCAGTTCCTCGGCCCCACCGGCGGTCGAACAATTCATGGATCATCCTCCTCAATCGGTTGCACAACAAACCTTGGCTCCTCCCGGCCTCGATTAATCATTCAACCACCAACTCTTCAACCAATTACATCTCAACCTCAAGTTCGGTTGCACAACCCATTATTTTTTCAAAAATATTCTGGCGGCTAAGCATAATCAAACTCTTTCACAAGTTTGTGCCCCTACCCCGAATTAGAGCTGGCTCCCCTTATTTGCCAATCGGTCATGACAATCTTGGCGAGTCTCCAGAGCCAACCAATAATGAACGGATCAATCGGGGGTGGGGAATACGAGCTTGAAATCAATGATTCTCTGATATCTGACTCTCAACCTACCACTTTATTGCCCCTTGAGCCTGATTTATCCTCCAATCTTGAACAAACTCAAGAAGAAGTCAAGCAAGAACAGGATCTACATGTAAAAGAATCTGAAATCAAAATCTATGATGATCTTCCTGAATCTAATGCTTTATCAATTATCTCCATCCCTCAGGAACCCTTAGAACAAGGCACACTCTCCATCATTGAACAACCTAGGGAGAAGCTGACACTTAACAACCTTGGGTGGAGAATTATGGAGATGCTTGGATATCAAGCTAGCAAGGGCCTAGGCAAAGAATTACAGGGGATAGCACGACCGGTGCAAACCTATTTTCGGTCAAAGGCCAAGACTAGGATTTTATGAATCGGCTCCTAAGTCTCAAAAGGGCAAGGCAAGGTTAACCATCACAATTGGAAGTTTGAGTGATCATTTTACAAAGGAGGAACAATTTGAGGAAAAGGATTATAGCCCACGATCGATTCCTCGACCCTTGAGAATATCGGGGCCACCGCATGAGGCAACCCATAAAGAAGGTTGAAGAGAAGAGAAAATCCAATCACAAGTGGCTAAGGCTAGAAGCAAAGAAATTTCAGGGACCCCCTCCAACTAGGCATTCATTTAGATGGCAACCTCGTTAGGGGCCGAGTTAGTCAACAATCAATCAAGTAGAGGGATCCGGGGAATAGATCATTAGGACCACCTCTAACTAGGCAATCCCCTCCCCAACTTCTTTCTCAAGGTCATCTCAACCTTCTAAACTGGCGAGCCCTAGAGCCCATTTAGGTCAATCGAGCCACAAAGCCCATTTTCAATGCTCGAGTTCGCTGACCCTCTCCCATTCTCCTAAAGCGGATTTTCAAATCCTCAATCATTTTAAAATCGGGCCCAAGTGCTCAATGCTTATCTATATTGGGCCCATATGCCCATCATCCTTCCAAATCGGGCCCTTGTGCCCAACCCGCTTCTAAATTGGGCCAACGTGCCCATCAACCTTACAAATCGGGCCCATGTGCCCATCATCTTTCTAAGTCGGGCCCGTGTGTCTATCCTTTAGAATCAGGTCTATGTGTCTACCCTTCTAAATTGGGCCTATGTGCCCATTCTTCCAAATTGGGCCAACATGCTTATCATCTTCCTAAATCGGGCCCATATGCCCATCCTCTAGAATCAAGCCCCTATGCCTTCCCTCCTAAATTGGGCCCTTGTGCCCAACCCCTTTCTAAATTAGGCCCAAGTGCCCATCATCCTCCCAAGTCAAGCCCTCGTGTGCATCATCTTTCTCAACCAAACCCACGTGCCTCTCCCTCAACACTCCCATCAATTCTTGGGCCATGGCCCTCACCCTACCTTTCCCAATCGGGCCCATGTTCCCACCAATTGGGCCCATGTGCCCATCCTTATGAATCAGGCCCAAGTGCCGAACACTTCTCTACATTCGGCCCTCGCGCCCAACATTCTCTTGCATCGGGCCACAAGCCCACACTCCCAATTGGGTCCATGCACCATCATCAATTTCGGTCGGATTCATATACCCCTCTTTCTACCTCATCATCCATTCTCGGGCCACGGCCCCCGCTTCATCTTTCTCAACTAGGCCCATGTGCCTCTCCTGTTTCCACTACCATCAATTCTCGGGCCATGGCCTCCTCGCCTCGCCTTTCTCGGTCGTGCCAACGTGCCTACCAATTGGGCCCATGTTCCCATCATTACAAATTGGGCCCTAGTGCCCGACACTTATCTACATTCAACCCTTGTCTTCTTACATCGAGCCCACATGCCCGTCATCCTTCCAAATCGGGCCCTCGTGACCGTCATCATTTTCAAATAGGCCCATGCATCCCTCCTTCAATTCTTGGGCCATGGCCCCCACTCTATCCATTTCAATTAGGCACATGCCCCGATCAACCCCACCAGTTGGGCCCACGAGCCCATCGTCTTCCCCAGAGAGGCCCACATGCCCACTCTTCCATATCAAGCCCACGAGCCCCTCCTCCTAAATCGAGGCCCATGTGCCCATCCTCAATCACTAGGCCCCGAGCGTCCATGTCTCTAAGTGGGCCCACGAGCCCAACTCCCTCATTATGTACCCCCATTCCTTCAACTGAGCACACAAACCCAATCGGTTCCTCTTTTGTCGATTTCACGTGCCTTGTTTCCTCCATCGAAACTCGCATGTCCGTTCTCATTCCTTCAATCGGGCCCATGTGCCCACATCTTCAATTAGGTTGACACCCCCATGTTTTAATTATTTTCTTTTTTCGGTCGGCCATTGTGTCCATTTTTCAAATTGGGTCATAGCACTTTTATTTTCAATTATGCTTTTTCAATCGAGCCTTCGCATCCTTGGTTTATTCATGCATTTTCAATTGGGCCCTAGCGCCCATGTTTTCAATCAGGCCGTTGTGCCTTTATTTTAATTATGCATTTTCAATTGGGCCTTAGTGCTCCTATTTTCAATCAGGCCATTGTGCCTTTATTTTAATTATGCATTTTCAATCGGGCCCTAGCGCCCATGTTTTCAATTAGGTTGTTGTGCCTTTATTTTAATTATGCATTTTCAATGGGCCCTCAATGCCTATGTTTCAATCGTGCCATTGTGCCTTTATTTTAATTATTTGCTTTCAATCGGGCCCTAGCGCCCATGTTTTCAATCAGGCCGTTGCGCCTTTATTTTAATTATGCATTTTCAATCGGGCCTAGCGCCCATGTTTTCAATTAGGCCATTGCACCTTTATTTTAATTATGCTTTTAATCGAGTTTGTAGTGCCCATGTTTTTAATACGTGCATTTATGATCAAGCCATTGCGCCCCTATCTTCAATTATGCTTTTTCAATCGGGCCATTGTGCCCTTGTTTTAATCATGTTTTCAATCGAGCGTTGTGCCTTTATTTTAATTATGCATTTTCAATCGGGCCTTAGTGCCCCTGTTTTCAATCAGGCCATTGTGCCTTTATTTTAATTATGCTTTTTCAATCGGGCCGTAGCGCCCATGTTTTTAATCATGCATTGCCAATTGGGCTGTTGGGCCCTTGTTTTTAATCATGCTTTGTCAATCGGTCCATAGTGCCCATGTTCTTAATTATGCTTTTTCAATTGGGCCATCTCGCCCCTCATGTCTCCAGATCGGGCCATCATGCCCCTTATCTTTTAATCAAGTCATCGCGTCCCTCAACATTCTAAATCAACTCATCATCCCCCTTTTCATCTTTCAATTGGGTCATCATGCCCCTTTTCGTCCAAATTGGGTCATCATGCCCCGCCTCCTTTTGTCGGCCCCACGGGCTCACCCCTTTATTAGGCTCCCAAGCCTATTTGTTGTCTCATTCCTTTCAATCTAGGCAACAACCCTTTATTCCAATAAAGTGAAAATGTTCCATGATGGTATCTCAAACCTTGCTCAACATCATCATCAAATGCCAACCCTTGCAAACTTTATACATCTCCCCATCATCGTGTTACCGAATGGGAAAAAGTGGAAGTAGCAAGGCGAGGTCAAGGTACATGAACAAGCACCAACTACACCGTCTCAGGCGTAGCCGTTACCAACAACGAAGAAGTTCATCCTCTCTCAGGTACTACATTCATGTATTCATCATTATCATGTTATCCTCGAGGCATTCATTTCAAAAGCATTTGCGAGTATAATCGTAACATGTCTTAAAAATACTTTGCGTAGAGAGGATAGCTGAGAGAATTTGATGATGTTCAAGTACGTTTTCAACCAGGATGAAAATATTGGAAAGATAATGAGTGATGCGAAGCATAGGGAATCACCCATGGAATCATTTCTTCTTGAAAATGTTTTTTTTTAATTACAAAAAAATCCTAAATTTCAAAATTGAGAGGATGGCTACCATAAGCCAAATTCCACTAGTTCTTGGGTGCCCTAACTTGTTCTTTAGGAATTAAGAGTAGGCACCATACTTCACACATCACTTGCCTAGATTCCGGAATCCTAATGACTAGACACTAGAAAGAAAGCTAGGCAAAGTCTGGAGAAGGAAGGCTTGCCCTATCCTATTCTCTTCTTATTTCGGTCTAAAGTGGATATAGGGGACTAGACGGAGGAGTATTGAAAGTGTCCACCGCCTTAGTAGGAGGTCGTCTCAGAAAGGTCCAACTTCTCAAAAAGAAAATTGGTGCCAAAAGATGGGCAATGACCCCTCAGGTCAACAAAAGAAAAGACCTGTCTGAATGAGTACCACAAAAATAGCCCAAGAAAATAAAATAAAAAGCTCCAAAAGATGGGCAATGAACCCCTCACGTCAAATCAAAGAAAAAAAATATACAAGACCTGTCTGAATGTGGGCTACCAAAGAATATGGGCAAATCAATAAAAGAAGGAAGGACCCGAAGAAGTTGAACCCTAATGGGCAATTGGGCATTAGTAGAAAAACGAATTTGACATACCCGAAGTCTACCAAAGACTTGCCTCAGTATTAGTCCTTCTTTAACCCCATGGGTAAGGCAAACCAACCCGATCTAGGCATAACCTAGCTAACTAATGGTCGAAGGTCAAAAGGATTCCGAATGAAAGGCCCCCCCACTCATCACGTGGTGCATGCTCTTGCTCCTTGGAGAACAATTGGGGACACCCATTCCAAGTGGATCAAGGCAAATGACAACCATCCTCTCTATAAAAATTAGAAATCTAGAAAAGACAAACAAATCGAAAAGTCTCAAAACTCAAAAATTTTCAAAAATTTTCAAAACTAAAACATTTTTTAAATACTTTTCACATTTAGTTTTGCATGCACCGAAATTTTAGAACTCAAACAAACTTGAAAATTTTTAAAACAAAATCATTTTAATTGCATGCCCTTTGCATTTAGTTTCAATCTGGCATTCATCAAGTTCTCAAAACTCAAACAAATCAGGACCTTTTCAATCATACGCTTTCACATCCGCATTTAATTTTGGTCTTGCACAAAAAAAATCTAAAACCCACAAAAATTGAAAAATCTTCAAACATTTTCAATTATGCATGCATATTTAATTTCGGTTGTGCATGTCTCTTTTATGTAATGCATACTTAATTTCTTCTTGTTATCACTTTTACCTTTTGAAGAGGCTTACATCCCTTGACAAAGGATCAAGGCAACACGCCCTCCTCGTACAAGGGAACTAAGCCACAATAAAGTTCTAATCATCTTTGTTCAAGTCAATGCAGGAAATGAAGACCCCATACAAGGGAGCTCATGCATCAACTCTCTTTCTCAAGCACTTGAATTAGAGATGGCAAAACAACAAAAAGTTAGAAAATAGAAAAATCAAGAAAGAGGGTTTCTCCAACCCCTATTAGGACTTGCATTTTAGTATTGCATCTATCAAAATAATAGTATTTGAAATGTTGAAGACCTCAAGTCTAGAGGGAGTTGAGCCTGAGAACCTCCTCAACAAAATCAGTGACGGCTCGGTCACTCACTTGACTTGGGACGATGGTTCCTTTTGAGGTATCTTGACCCGTCACATGCAACCTATATCTTCAACTATTTTCTTATGCTAATTTTCATTTCTTTAAACCCTACATGCATTATTTCATGCATCATTTTCATGCATCTCATGATATATTGTGTTCTAAACCATCCTAAGGTATGTCCCACCTTTTAAGTGTCACTCCATCTTGGGCTTGGCATCCCATCATAAAGTCCTGCCATGTCATCATCCTAGTGTTGTCACATTTTTTATCCCACTACGATCTTGTCCCACATCTCACTATGTTTTATCTCACCGTGTTCCGGCCCCCACAAGGACCATCACATTCTAGTTCTCATCGTGGTGCTCTCCACTTTCCGGTCCCCATGCAAACCATCTACATTTCCATCTAGGCATATCCCCTGTAAACCCCACCATTTTCGGCCCCCATGCGTTGCAATCATGGATTTTTCGAACAATCAGTTTCTTAGCGAGCTTCAATGATGATTTTCTATAAAATATGAGGTTATTCCGATCTGAGCTAAGCTAGTGCTCTTTAGAAAACCCTAATGAACCTAAAGACCCAACCCTGGTCGATTGGAATTTTTGCTTAAGCCCACCACACAGTTCGGGTGCCAGCCAATGGCGATTTCCCCACCATGCGGGATGCCATTTATTCTCCCATCACATGTGGTGTGTCTTTTAGTTTACTATTGTTTGTGCCCATGGCACATCCTTCTTAACCAATCGACCAAGGAGAAGGTTTGGAAGGAATAAGAGGGTGATCTCAGAATACGGCAATACTCAATTTGCTCAACTAGGTCTTTGTGAGTGTGTCTAAATTAACATCTCAGCATCATTCTACTATGCCTCATTTTACTAGACTCCAAGCTTGCCTAGTTGAGAGCTTAAAACTCATGTTTTCATAGATAACATTCTAGACCATCCGGGATTGATTTGTGCTAGTATGCTTGATGTGCCCTTGGAGGATGACCTTCATTGGTTAAATGAAATCCAATTGAAAGGACGTCTTCCCCGGCCAAATATCTTCTGTTTGCGACAAACGGGAAGTTAATCTGATTTCCCATTTTGTCGTATCAAGCATTGGAAGAGAATTGCACTTTACAACACTTGCTTGTCTTTATAAGCTTATAGAGGGTATTCTACTCATATTTTGTCCAATATAACTATTGGATGATCTTCCTTAGCCTGTTAGCTTTCATACGCAACAAACGGAAGTAAAATCCGAGCTCCCGTTTGTCCGTAGCAACCTCCGGAAGAAAGTCGCGCAGAAGGAAGGGCCCAGGCGTCCCCCCACCCGGGTCGCCCAGGTGACCCGATGCCGGGTCGCCCAGGCGACCCGGTAGACGGGTCGCCTGCCCAGGCGACCCGGCAGATGGGTCACCTCGGCAGTTTGGGCACCCAATAGACGGTCGGAACACTCTCATACCATATATATCTAATTGAACGTTGAAGACCTCGAGTTCAGAGACAGTTGAGCTTGAGAACCCCCTCAATAAAAACAATGATGGATCAACTGTTTCTAGACTCGCGAATGAGGCCAAAGTCTTATGCACGGGGACAATGGTTCTCTCCAGAGTATCACGACCCGTAAACATAGGACCTATATCTTCAACTATTTGCCTATTTTTGAGTTTGTTTTTTTATTTTTCCCCATAAAAAATTATAAATCATGCATCATGCATCGCATACTCTCCGGACATTTCGAACGAGCCGTATTCCGGTGTTCCGAAAAGTTTCTCGCTTGATTGATAAATTCTAAAAGAACATGGAGTCATTCTACTCCGGACAAAATCGGTACCCTTGCAAGGACCAAATGAACTCGGAAGATATAGCCCCGAAATGATTGGATGTTCACTCTTTGTTTTCGTTAGTTTAGTTAGCCCTTCTCGGTACAAAGCACACCACGGTAGGCCGGGCCGCTAACCGAGATAAACTCACGTGCCACGGCTCGGAGGTCCCCCACGCTGCGGCGCCGGCTTCTCCCTTTATGTTCGTGCCCGCGGCACTACATCCATCCAATCAATGACGGGAATGATCCGAAGAGGACAAATGGGAACGGCAAAAGACCGGTAATGTCCGCCCATTGCCCAATTAGGAAGTAGCCTGCGTGTCTAAATCTACACCTTGGTGCCACCTTTTCAGTCCGCGCCATTGCACGCCGCTACGCCTCATTACATTCATCTACGCTTCATTCCATATCGCTCCCCTACAAAGCCGACACCAAGGCGAGAGGCAAGCCGTAGACACGCAAATTTTGCCTGTTGAGGAGCGTAAGATCCATGTTTTCTTAGAAGGTATTCGAGTTTTCCGATAAACAAAGCTTGGATCACCAAGAAAACAGCCCAAAAATAAACTCTGGGGGCGTAGGTGACCCGCTTACCGAGTCGCCCAGGCGAACCGTTTGCCGGGTCGCCCGGGCGACCCCCTTGCCAGGTCACCCAGGCGACCCGTCTGTCGGGTCATCTGCCAAATCGTCCGTTCTGACGGTGGTAGGTGAAACGTCGAATCTGGTCAGGTACGGCAGGCGACTCGGCCAGCGGATCGCCTGCCAAAACAGTGTACGGACTGAGTGAAATGACTCGTGAACGGCGCACGCTCGTCCGGACGGTCGGAGTCGACTGGGCGTAGGCGACCCGTCTGACGGGTCGCCTGCCACCTGCGCTAACGCGCACCTCGGCCGCGGCCGCTCGGCGACGCACGCGCATTTAATGGCATTTATAGTTTCGCGGGGCGACCCGCCGTACGGGCCGCCCAGGCGACCCGGCCAACGGGTCGCTGCCAGTTCCGAAAAGTGATTTTTATGCCTGAAATGCCCCTGGGACCCTTTTGCCTATAAAAAGGGACCCTCTAACCACTTTCAAAGGGTTGGAAGAGTGTTAGAAGAGAGAAAACGTCCCAAGCTCCCAAGAGAGAGCCTTAGAGAGTTCCAAACCTCTTCCATCCTCCAATTCTCATTGCCCAAGAGATTGAGAGCTTTCCACTTCCATCCACCTCCGTAAATCGACATTCTTCATCCCGTTTCTTCATCGGCATCCATTTCGAAGCTTCTCAAGCTCCTACATCAAAGGGAGAATCATCATCCACGTCCTAGGAGCTTCCGGGAGTTGTCATCAAGCTTCTAAAGCCATCTGAAAGCCTTGCGGGAGCATCCGGGAGTAAACCGAACCGTGCGGGGAGGCGACCCGTTTGCTCGCAGCGACCCCCCGTCGGGTCGCCTGGGACTCCAGATTGCCATTTTTGGAGCCGAAACTCGTTTTTCTTCCACAACCTTCTAGCATTACTTTGTTCCTATGTTTTCCATCATAGATCATCATATTTACATGCATATTTAACTTAGTAATATCATATATCATCATCCAAAAACACATAAAAAAGGGGGTTGGGAGTTATTCCCAATCCGGTTAGTCCATCTCCATTTGTGGTTTTAGTTCATTCCTTTTGCAAGATGCTCCACTATCTTAGTTCTAATCTACTTTCACTTGTCCCCGTGGCTTACTTGTTTTTGTAGGAACAACTAAAGTGCTTCAAGCTCTTCCTTCTCGGCCGGCCGAAAAGGAAGAAGATGGAACCCATAATCTCCCCAACACAATCTCTCCGCTTAGGTACGTTTGGTCATTTTCTTTAAGACTTACATCGTTTCTTGTATTTTACTCTCGGAGCCCTCGGCTCCTGGCGACCACAACCCTACACCACCGACGAAAGCGAAAGGAGGAGCGGCGCTCATCGTTCCGACCCGGGGAAGGAAGAAGAAGGAACCGGGTCCGGATCGGGGGTTCCACACCAACCTTCGTCTGAAATTAACTGATATGGCTGAATCCAAGCTTACCATGGGTGAAGTGAAGCTTACTGGTGGATTAGATCAAGCATGTGCTGATCACATCCCAATCCAGTAATGGCCTGCCTTGGTCAATCCTGCAAACAATGTTTGTGATTGTTGTTCGCATTATCAAAATTATCTTCATACATTCTCTGGAATTATCAATTCCCATAGATCATATAATTTGCCTGAGGTACCCTAATTATATAAATAAGTTTCTTTTTTTTTTACTTTTTCAGATTTTACAAGGTGGATGGTAACACGTACAGTAGATGGAAAAAGAAGCATGCAGTGTATATATACAATGGTCCAGGTAACAAACTGGTCACCCTTACCCTATTCCAACCATAAAAGTGAACACAATGAAGTCAAATGACAAGGGAACCAGAGTCATGGGTGCCATTCAAGGGCTGTATTTAATTTACTTACAAGGTAATCTTTACAACCATGCTTAGCTTCAGAAATTGTACAATCTCTTTTCAATGACAATCCAAGTTCTTATGTAGAATCATCAACCACGTCTTTCCAGTCATGGTCATTTTTCTCTGCCTAGCATTGGGGAGTCCACTCTCCTGAATAGAGATGCATTGTAAGGGCAGTTTAACTAGATAGAAACAGTTCATATGATATCCGAAGACTCCTGTTACCGGTTGGGACACCGCCCTAAACCGATACTTCTGCCATACCTGGTTCAATGGGCATTTTACTTTTGTGAAGGTTTGAATTCCAAATTTGAAATAGCTGAGTTCATACCGTTTATTTTTATTGAAACAACTTCCTTTTTTACTACATGTATTAAAATAGTGGTTCATCGGGATCATATTTGTTTATGTACATATTATCCAATTATAAGGTATTTGTTGGAGCAAAAATATGGATATGGTTATTAACTGATTATTAACGGATGCAAACACAATAACGAAAATGGAATTAACTGTTCCGATTCCGATAAGTTATCGAAATATTCGACTCCGATTTCGATAACTTATAAGATATAAAAACAAAATTTAAACTCGTTAATTTTTATCGAAATCTAATCGAAATATCTAATTTCGTATACCACCCCCCGCCCCCCGGCGCACAAGTGACGAGAAAAATAGCTAAAATCGAGGCGGGACGGGGACGCCATATATACATGCTTCGACTTCCCCTCTAGCTTGACTACATGGAAGAGAGCGGCGAGGCGCTAGTTAGGGGCGGCAATGGACAGGGCTGGCCCGCGGGCACAAGTCGGCACATTGACTCGACTCTTTGCCACCCGTCGTCCGAGAGCTCACGAGAGAAGAAGACGACGACCCTTTCCAATCGAAGTGTTTTGTCTCGTAAATTAAATTTTGTTTAAAAAATATGTTTTGTAACAAAATTTATCAAAGAAATTATTCGATAATCGTATAAAAATATGTTTTTAGGGTTCATCCTTTCTTAGACAAAAAATATGTTTTGTGCGACAGACACTCTATTAGTTAAAGTAAATCGTTTAGATAGATCTTAAAGGGATGCAAACACATCAACCGCAAGACTGCTTATAAAAATTCTATTGATAAGAATACAATCATATGTCTAAAATACTGTGTTATTTTTTAGAAGACCATATGATTAGTAAAATTAGATGTCATGAGTTGTCAAAGCTCACAAATCACCCAAAGCTGCCAATTTCACTCAAGGTGACAAGGCAACCATTTAGGTGTTGTTAAAATTAGATGTTTATATTATATATATGTTTGTGTGTAATTATATGTTAAAACTAATTATGTATTTGTATATATAATATATAAATAAAATTATATTTGTATCTTATACTTAAGGTGCATTATGTATTCATGCACCTAAATATATTTTTATTTATGTAATTATATATGTGAGTATGTATTTTGGGAAGAGAGTTAATCTTGATAAATTAAGTGAAAGGGAGAAGAAAGGGGTTTAGGAGAAAAGTTTTATATTTTTTAATATACAATATATATTTATTATTAAAATATTAAATATACCGTAATAAAAAACTTGATGATAAATTATATTAATATATTTTTACTGTCATTAATTGAGTACCTACAAGTTGCGGTCGGAGAAAGCATTTTACCCTTTTTTTGATATTAATATATTTTTACTGTCATTTTTGGTTGACTGACTTCTGAATAGGAACATTGGAAGCGCTTTGGGAGGCTATGGCGTGCACAAAATAAGAAAGACACCTAAAAAGTCACCTATGACAAAAAAGATTTCTTGTCAAAAAAAAAGACAAAAAGATTTGGAGGACCATGAGATAAAAAAATATCACTTTTTTGTTTAAAGAATATAATATCTTTAAAGACATAAAATTATAATTGTCGATAGACACCTCTTTTAATAAATCTTGTTACAAAAAGGTAAAATTATTACAACTATCAAACACCCCATTATCCTTATTTCTTTGGAAAGGTACGTATGTTATGTGATTTATTTGACGTACATAGTTAACATCTAAAAATTATAATATTTGTTTTCTCTTGCTTTGTTTTTGCCCCCCTTGCAAAATCTTCAAGCTTCTCAACTAGTCTTGCGATGATATGGACTATAAGCAGTAATCAATCTACAGGCAGATAATTAGTAATAAGCCTGAATACTTGATGAATATAAAAATGTTTATGGGGTGTTTGGTTGCATGATATTTTTTATATATTTTTATGATAAAAAATATATTAAAATAAAAAGTGAACTAGCTCATGACATAAAATTATCATGTTTGAAGAGATGTGATAACAAAAAAGAGTAACTGTTGTACATAACCAAACAAAGTGGGGACCACAAGAAAAAAGAAAGAGGCGAGATCATCTTTTTTTGTTCAAGAAGAATATTACTTTCAAAACATAAAATTGTCGTAGTTGTCAAACATCTCTTTTAAAAAAAATTCTAACAATTTTAAAAAATTAAAATAAAAACCTCTATTATCATACCACCAAACACCCCATTAGTGATGAATTTACTAATGTATCATAAAAGTAATTGTCAAATAACCATTTTAATGAAATAAAATAAGTGGGTTCATTATTTTTTTTCACCATACATAAGGAATTTGATACGGTTTTATCAAACTTGTCTTGGATCACCACAATAATAATAGTTATTCGTGTTGACTTTTTAAAAGCTTGTATTGAATAATCATATCAACAACGGTTTAATAGTCGTCCCCAATAACATGCTCTTCGTCTAAGTTACCGTCGATAGCTTAAAGTCGTCGCCAAAGTCTCTCTCACCCTTCGGGCACCCATACATTCATTTTACTTGTTTGATTTGATTTGAAAGTCCCAAACTAAAAAAAACACCACGTACTAAACTAAAAAAACGTAACCTTAAATTCAAACAAATATCATAAACAAGCAAGTAAAAAAGACACCAAAACATGTATTTAATCTTAATCTAGAATACATTTAAAAACATGTTTAAGCAAATCCTACATATTTAAGCAAATAGACACCAAACAAATTTTTTAATCCTAGTATAAAATATATTTAAACACAAATGTTTAAGCAAATACCGTATGTCTAAGCAAATACATACCAAACAAATATGTTTAATAATACTCTAAAATACATTTATACAAATATGTTTAAGCGAATCCTAAATGTTTAAGTAAATAGACACCAAACCAATATGTTTAATTCTACTCTCAAACACAATTATATAAACGTTCACTCAAAGGTGCCAATTTCACTTAAGGTGACAAGACAACCATTTAGGTGTTGCCTAAGTAGTAAAATTAGATGTTTCTATTATATATATGTATGTGTATACATATACAAATATATAATTATATGTTAAAGCTAATTATATTTAATATATATATAAATACAATTATATTTGTATCTTATAATTAAATGTGCGCTATGTATTCATGCACGTAAATATAGTTTTATTTATGTAATTTTGTATGTGAGTATATGTTTTGGAGAGATAGTTAATCTTGATAAATTAAGTGAAATAAAAAATAAAGAAGATTAAAATAAAATTTTATATTTTTAGTATATATATATTTATAATTAAAATATTAAATATTTAGAAATAAACATAATTAATAATAAAATATATTAATATATTTTCACTGTCATTAATTAATTGAGTACCTATAAATTGCAATGGATAAAGAATTTTTTTTTTTTGATATCTCCAAGACTCTTGATTGCCTCACTCGTAGTACACACACTGGAAGTGCTTGGGAGGGTATGGCGCACACAAGATAAGGACACCTGAAAACTCATCTATGACAAAAAGATTCATTGTAGAAAAAAATAATTTTAACCTTTTCGACTAAAGAATAATTTTTATTTAATAATATAAAAATATAATTCTAGCTAAACATCTTTTTTAACAAATCTTGTTACAAAAACATAAAATTATTAAAAAAACTCAATTTATTATGGAACCAAACACTCCATTATCCTTATTTTCTTGAAAAAGGTATGTATATTGATTCATCTCAAGACCCATACATTAAATAACATAATCATGCAGAGAAGAAGTCAACGCCTTGATAATGAAATAAAATTCATCACTTGGATTCCATAATCTAATTAAACATACTACAAAACCTCCATTAAAGTCCAACTGATTCATGAATTTTCAAATTCAAACTTAAACAATCCTTATTATAAGTTTCATCAAAATAAGGGAAAAGGACTATGCTATTAAGTCTAACAACATTCTTATTCAAAAACAAACCAACACAAACTACTTAAGTAGAGAATATCAGTCCTCTCCAAGTGCAGATAACTATGATTTCTCCTGTTCCACTTGAGCCTCAACCTCAAGCTCCTGTTCTTCAAAACTTGCTAAAAAATTTATAACAACAAAGGGATGAGTTACCAATGACTCAGTAGGATTTACACTATTTTCTCAACAATTGAATAACTAGTACATTCTTGCGCCGATAGACAAAAGATGATTCTTGCACTAGGACATCTCCATAGTTGTTTGCTATTTTTAGTGGCGAAAAGGCTCTTATTTTCTCTTATAAATAAAGCACATGGATCTCACCGGAAGGAGAAGAAGGCTAACACAAACTAGCAGCATCAAGAGAAGGCTTGTTGAAGACTTTGGGAACTTTGTAATGCCCGTTTGCCTAGAGTATCACAAATGATACTATATCAATGTTAATATTGATAGCTGTGGAGGATGGGGTCTCAATATCAAAATTAATATAAGAAGATACTTGTATTATATATCATGTTGTACTTTGCTTGCACTAAGAGTGTTAATATTGATATAGATAGTCAAAGACCCATTGATGATCTCTATCGTTATCAATTTCAAAAATAATAGTGTTAGAGATGTTCAATATAGATACTAAGCAAAGCCTAATGGCATGTTTGGTTAGAGTATCAAAAATTCAAAATTGATAGTATCAAATCGTTTTAAGTGTTTGGTGATGTTAGATGCTTGATTGGTTCGATAGTCAAAACTAATTATACATTAAAATCAAAGTATATTATTAATAAAAATAGTAATAATATTTACAAAAATTGTGTTTTTAGATTTTGATTTAAAATAATAAAATTAGAATAATGATATTTTTGACTTTTTATCATTATGTTGATATAACAAAAATGATATGCTAATTGCAATTTGCAAGGTACTCTCAATTTCCAACAAATAAAAAAGTAAAACATATAAATGGTATGCAATAAGTTATTTATTTGCATTATTTATTGATAAATTAATAAAAACTATACAAAATGATGTACCATGGTGTATGATATTTACAAGCTATATCATATTGATAAATGAGACACAAGAAGTGAATAAAAGAGACTAATGGGGTGTTTGGTTGCATGATAATGAAAGTTTTTGTTTTAATTTTTAAAAATTGTAAGAAAACTTGTTAAAAGAGGCGTTTGGTAACCATGACAATTTTATGTTTTAAAAGTGATTTTCTTCTTAAACAAAAAAGATGGTCTCACCTCTTTCTTTTTTCTTGTGGTCCCCCACTTTGTTTGGTCATGTGCGGTACTTACTCTTTTTTGTAATCACATCCCTCCAAACATGATAATTTTATGTCATGAGTTGGTTCACTTTTTATTTTAATACAATTTTTTATCATGAAAGTGTACAAAAAATTAACATGCAACCAAACACCCCATAAAGGTTTCAAGAAATGTAGTTAATGAAAATCAAGGAGAACTATGAGAGAGTATTAATTTGAATAGGATAATATTATATCAAAGAAGTTAATTCACATATCATAGATCAATCATTCAAAAAGAATAAGAATGCGATGAAAATGTTAATCATAAGATTAAAGTAGGTTGGATGAAATAGATATTAGTTATAGGAGTTCCATGTGATTGTAAGAATCTACTAAAGTTGAAAGGAAAATGTTATCGTGCAAATATAAGACATGTAATGTTGTATGGTAGTGAATGTTAGACAATAAAAGAATAATATGCCTCTGAAATAAGTGTTGGTGAAATGAGAATGTTAAGATAGATAAGTGGTCATAGTAGATTAAATTGAATAAGAAATGAATATATTAGATAAAATTTGAGTAATGACAATTGTAGATAAATTGAAAGAAGAGAGCTTGAGACGATTTGAATATATTAAATGTGGACCTAAGAAGATTCTAGATAAAAAAGTAGAAAATATTAAAATAACATAGATAAAAATTATGTGTTAGGCCTAGCTTAGCTTGGAGGAGAGTAACTCTATATGATTTGAATGATTTAAATATCTCCGAACAAGTAACTCAAAATCGACATGAGTGAAGAAAGAGAATCCATTTGGCTGATTTCAAGTAATTTTAGACCAAGGTTTGAGTTGAGTATATATTTGTCATGTGCCTGTGTTTATTAGTTGCATTGTTATAGTTGTTAAAATTTTGGTGATTTATATATTCATGTGTATTCATGGTAATTTATTTGCATTATTGTTTCATTCATAAATATTGACAAAATTTTTAAAATATTTATTTACATACTATATTCTCTTATTTTTGTCATGACTAGTTTATTGACTAAAGAGACATTTAGTGTTAAACCTAAAAAATTTGATAGAGAAAATTTTAGGAGATGACTAACTCAAGTATGTTTTGGGTTGATCACTTTTGAACAAATATGAACCATTAGCAATAGTAGTAATGAAAGTTGTGGATGTGGCACTTCTTAAACCACCACCTAAATAGTTCAAACATGATCATTTCGCACCCAAAATGATCATGTGCATTCCTCATTAATAATAACTAAAAAAATTGACCATCATTGTCTTTATCAATCTTTTGAAGCCTTATCTGACAAACTATATGATATTAATTACTACAACTCAAAAGGTGCTAATAAGTTATGAGACATATTTATTAATTTACTACAACTCAAAAAGTGTTAGTGAGTTATAGGACATATTAGAAATCAAATACGAACTTGATAATGCTGGAATTAGACAATTTAAACCCTCAGACTTTACTAAATTTAAATTTGTGGACAATAAATTAATGAGTGATCAAATACATGGATTTGAGAATTAGTCTATGAATTGAGAGCTACAGGACCCCAACTAGATAAATTTATGTATTATGAATAAGTTGCCACTATCTTAATCTAACTTCACTACGACAATGAGCCACACTCAATGTACACTTTAACTCAACTATTGGTGTAATAGATGAACAACATACTTTAAGAGAGCACAATTCATAGTTATAAATACAAGGTAAACATGGTTGAAAATAAATATTTTAGACAATATTTTGCTTTAAAACACATAAAATTTAAAAAAAAAGTAATGAAAATTTAACAACAAATTTCAGAACTTTAGCCCTCACAAGAAAAAGTCAAATGACAATGGAGAAAAGTGGTGTTGCTACATGTGTGGAAAGACCGGTTATCTTACACATCAATGTTATTATCAAAAATGATATACTTACACGAAGAAAAGGCACGGTCCAGAAAGGATATGGTCCCCTAATTGAGTCAACATGATATCTCAAGATGATGAAACACTTAGTTTTAAACTTAAGCAAGTTCTTATAGAAAAGTTTAGAACAAAAAAATTAAGTCTGAACCAAATGTTAAATAAGAACTCAATTGATGACTTAATTGTTAATATAAAATTTATGTAGATGATACATTTATGTAAGCAACAATAATAAGTAAACACAGAACAAAACATGTACTTCGTGACAGTACAATTGATGCCCAATTGAACCGAGTCCAGCGGAAAGACATGGGACAATTTTATTTATTTATTTTTTTTGAACGTGTCCAACAACCTCAGATGTATTCTCAAACATAATAAAAGAAATTCTTTAACAAAAAAAACAGTAGGCAAAAATCGATCCATAATAAATACAAAAAATCTAGATGAATTTTTTTTTCAGATTTAAAATATAAAATAATGAAATTTAGAGACTTTCAAAATACTGTGCAATTTTTCTTTTCTTGGAATTATGAAACTGGAGAAGCATCACTCCGTTGAATGGGACGCAGTCGAAGGGTTCGCAAAGGATGGCTGTCTTTCGGTACGGCCCCTCAAAAGCTCATAATGATCATGCGTGCTTGTCAGAACTATGCAAACGTTGTGCACGAGATAGTTCACAGCAAAGGGTTTTTTTTTTTTTTTACATCTATGGCTTTATAATATTTTTAAATATTTTTTATAATATAAGAGACTTCTATCATCTTACTCTCTCTCTCTCTCAACAATTTTTTTTTTTTTGCATCTATGGTTTTATAATATTTTTAAATATCTTACTCTCTCTATCTTTCTCTTTATATGTCTCAGATCACTCTCTACCATCAAAAGAAAGAAAGGGAATCTCATCATTAAAATTCCCAACAAAAGATAATGAGGTTAGATTTGAATTTAACTTGATCTGATTCAACTTAATTAAAAATATTTTATCGATTTATTTCTTTGTCTCTCTTAAAATATATTCTCTTTCTCGAAAATTACACACACATGCTCTCTCTCTCTCACACACAGAGAGAGAGAGAGGGAGAAGGGGTATTTCGATGATTTTACTCGTTGAATGTTAAAAATCACGGTAAAAGTTGATGATAGTAAATAATATGTGTCGCGACAGCATCAAATCAAGATCTCAGGAAAATCGAAATTATCGTACTTACATAGATATGATTCGACATGCAAAGAAAAAATGAAACCCAACATCAAGACACCATTCCCGACATATATGAGTTTGTCGCTCTACCCGTCCCAGAAACCTAATCTCAGTTGACCAGCCTTCGCCAGCCAAGCATCAAAGTCAACGTCTACATGTTGTCTCAAACCCACACCTCAGCTCAACGTCTCTCACCCCTGTTCTCTCTTACTACCCTACTCTGACTCTCTCTACAAGAAGCTGCATTCTTGATGGAGCACGCTCACCCCCCCCCCCTTCTGAGGTGTATACATCACCGGTGAGGCTGGCGCTCTCTCTCTCTCTCCCTCGAAAGTCAACGCCCGTAAAGATTGTCAACGCATGCGGAGGAACAGAGACTAGAGAGTGTTCAAATGGGGGCATCGTTGACTTGGAGAAAGAATCAATGGCCGATGCGTGGATCGTGACTTGCAGAGATGTCGGAACATGTCTGGTCAACTACTTCGAGATGTTTTGATCAGAGTGTTAAGAATAATATTATGTTAATTTTAATATATATATTTTAAAGATAAGATAATAAGATGACAAAATAGATATATATATTTTTTGAACAGTGGTCCAGTGGTCGCGAACCCCGCAGCGTCGCGGGTGGCGAGGAGCTCGATCCCCACCGTTTACCCCCCGGGGTGCCCGACTGTAGCCGCCGGGAGGCGATTCCCCGCCCTGCTCCCCCGGGAGCAGGGTCGACGCTAGTTGAGCCACGCTCCACGGGCAAGATGACAAAATGGATAGTCGATTGGTAAATAAGTTGCACAAGTTTAAAATTTTGAAAATTGGTGTTGATAGTTTTGTGATGATCTCTATTAATATTAATTTTAAATTAACTGTGGCAGAAGTGTTTAATAATATCATCAAATAAGCTTGTTGATTGCCTGTCAAGTAATAGATTTAGTTGGTCGATTGGTAAATAATTTGCACAATGTTTGTCCAAACAAGACAAGGTTCTCAAGTCTTTACTTTGCGTTTGAAACAAATGGGCAATGAGGTTTGACGTTTAGATCCACATAAATGTATCTTATACGGGTGTTTGGTTGCACGGCAAGGTTTTAATTTTATAGAGATGTGATAACAAAAAAGAATATGAGTCATATAAAATGAAAAGTTGTGTGGGACCATTAGATAAAAGAAAGAGTTTCATCTATTTTTTGTTCGAGGAGAAAGTCTCTTTAAAGGTTTGATTTTGTAACCATGATCAAACACTTTTTTCTTGATAATTTTCGTTACACGGACATAAAAGTGTAACAAAAACTCAATTTATAGTATGATCAAACACTTTGCTGGGTGTTGTCTTATTCAATTTACTGAACTCTAACAGGGTGTTTGGTTGCAAAATAATTTTTTGTACATTTTTATAATCAAAAATTATATTAAAAGAAAATGTGAACTAATCAATGACATAAATTATCATGTTTGAAAGAATGTGATAACAAAAAAAGTGTAACCACTAGATGTGAGACCCCTTTTTTGTCTAAGAAGAAAATCACTTTCAAGACATAAAATTGTCATGCTTGTCAAGCATTTCTTTTAAAAAATTTTAGTATAATTTTTAAAAATTAAAATAAAAATCCCCATTATCATACAATCAAGCACCCCATAATAGTTTGGTTGGAAAATGTAGACTTTCATGTTAAATCAAAATGTTTTATCAAAATAAGATGTAAGATGGCTTAGTTTTTTTATAAAAATATATATTTTATCAAAAAAATAAATTTATCTTGCAACCAAAAACTTCGTAACCTGTGAATGACTCGGGAGTTAAAAAAACCCTTTGAAATTCGCCTTGACAAAATCTCAATGTTCATTATTATTTTTCGAAATGAAGCACCTTTTACCCTGAGATAGCAGATTAAAATTGAAATTAAGGTTTTAAAATTTTTAAGTTGGAGCCAACATCAAAATAAGGAACACTCGGGGACTAATACGTAAATCCACGTTGGAATCTCGAGGACTCGCAGAGAGATCCCATCCATCTCCGCCCCGTGACGTGCCTCCGTTCTTATTATTCTACTCCGACCCGACTGATCCGCTGGGATTACGTTAATTAAATTAGACCGCAGGGTCAGTGGAACTGGGATCTCGGCTGACTTCGTACGTCTAGCTGGCACCCAACATCGCCGCCCTCCCGCCCCCCATCTTTTCGGTCCGGGCGGATCGGGGCCGTCGGATCACCCTACGATCCACTACCGCCTACAGCTGTACCCCGCCGCGCGGCGCCAGTAAAACCCCGCGGCAGGCCCCGGCCCGACAGGGCGAGGCGGCTGCCGCCACGTGTCGGATGGTGACGTGACCGGGCCCTATCCGTGACGGGGCCCCGGTACTTGCAGGAGGGAGGAAGGGCGGGAGAGAAAGCTCGGGCTGCGGGGAGGCTGGTGTCAGCTGCCGGCTGGCCGGCGGGCCCCACCTGTCGGATCGTGGGGCCCGAGGACGTCCGAGTCGGCACATGGTCAGAGCTGTCTGCCACGTGGTGCGGCAAAGCCTACGTGGGGAGCTCGCCGGCTGGCCGAGCGGGAAGCCCGCTGACGGGGCTCCACGTGGCACGGCGCACGGGACAACTGGGCGGGTGAGTGAGCGCCAAAGTAACAAAGTCGGTATACGGGAAAAAATCGGTGCGATGAAAAAATCTAACATAGTATAAAGATCGTAATTATTCGCAAAAACATCGGAAATAAAACGTTTAATATGATATATATTATCCTAAAAAATATTATAAAATAGACTTAACTTCCAACATAACAAATAATCTAATGAGATTGAGAACAACAAGTATATTCAATTGTAACATAAAGTTCAAATGTACCATCGTCCTCTAAATAAGTTTGATCAAAAGATTAAACACAAAATGATATCAACAAAAAGTGTAAATATTTCAAGTTAAACTCAACAAACAAAATCGGGAATGGTAAATAAATCGGCTCTGTAGTAACTTCATTTCCTCTTCGTTTTCACTTTCTTCATTTTCACATTCAACATCTTCAAAAAGCTCATCTTCTTCAATCATGTCAGGAAATGCAATAATCTTCTCAATGTCAATTGGTTCTTTGACTTGTCTTCCTCTTTTGTTATTGAACTTCTTCACGTGGTTGTTCATTCTTACATATACCAAATCTCGCTAATCGCTTTTGGTTCTAAACGATTTCGCTTTTTGGTATAAGCCGCCTCAAATGCCTCCAATTTCGCTCACATGCTGATGCACTAGAAGGTTGGCCAAGCATCTTAATTGCCAATTTTGTAAAATTGGGACCTCACTCTCCCATTGGTCCCACCAAATACCTAAAATAAAAAATATATATAAGTGCAATGTAACAACAACTTATATAATAAAAATGAGTAAAGAGTGATACTTACAAGGATGAGATACATGAAGTGAAGAAATAGCCAACGATCCAAATATCTTTTCCCCCAAAGAGTGATATTCTCTTAACTCTTCCGTTATATTTTGTCTATCAACCTCATTAGGTATCATTCTTGAAATAACTATTTGAAGACCATTTTTTATTTCAGAGTCCATTCTTACATGTCCATCATAGTGTAAATGAGGATTTAAATAAGCAGCGGCAGCATGTAAAGGGCTATGCATTGACTTTCTCCATCTATCATCAATAATCTTCCAAAAATGTGAATACTTTTGAACATCATCTTTGAAGGCATGCTTGATTTTTTCTTTTGTCATACACATGGCCCAATATATATAACCCATTGTAGGTCCATCACCATCAACCATACGCAACACTTTGAATAGAGGTTCAATTGCATAAAGCAATTCTTTTCCAGTTTCCCAAAATGTGTTTCCTTGAATCACATTCTTCACTTGCACTCCTTCTTCATTTTTGCATACTAATGAATCTCTCCACTCTCCAGAAGCAACCATAAAACTCAATGCATCTTGTACTTTTATTATCGAATGCAAGCATAAGAAATTAGAAGCAAACCTTGTAGCACATGGCCTTTTTCAATTCTTTATCACTGTAAACTTCCTCATCAAGTCCAAGACATGTTGATATTTATACATAAACTTCACAATATTTCTTGCATCATCTAGAATCGGCTTCACGAACTCAAGTGTATCAATCTGTTTCAACATTAGGTTAATACAATGAGTCACACAATTTACCTTAAAAATTTGAGGATATCTTGCCTCAATCAAATGTCCAACTGAGAGATAGTTAGATGCATTATCTGAAATAAATTGGACCACATTCTCTGAGCCAATCTCTTCAATTGTAGATGATATAAAATTCATTATGAAATTTGCATCTTTTTTCTTACCAACTGTGCATTCCGATTTTAAGAAAACAACACCTTTTAAAGAACATGCAAGCAAATTAATGTGTGGACGTTTTCTACCATCAAGTCCATGAATCGACATAAGAGTACATCCATACATCTTCCATGATTTTTTTAAATTTTCAACATTCTCATCAGCTTCTTGTTTCAACTTATCAAGTAGTGATGTTCTTACGATTTCACTACTCGGTGGTTCATATCCGGGACCACAATTAGCTATTCTGCACAAGCATCTTTAAACTCATCCGTCCTCGATAAAATGAAACGACAAATTATTTGCAACCACACATCGAGCAATTGCCAAGTGTGCTACCTCCTTATCCTTCGCTTTAAGTTTGGAGTAAATTTTTGGTTGACTAAGAACGAGGCCTTCCTTGGGTTTGATCATCCCGAATGTCACTCAAACCGACGAAGGCACCCGATTGAACTTGAGCTTGACTTCCAAAATTCGGCAAGTTTTTGTTTCTTGTTTTTTGTTTCTAAGTCATTCTTGCTTTTATCGATATTTCACGGACTTCATCCGGGACACCGTAACATACACGGATATCTTTTGATGGAATTTTGGCCCAATGATATTTCATTCTTGTTATGGTGCACCCTGCAAACACTTCTCTACAAAAAGCACATCTAATCTTATTTCCTTCTAGTGCTGCAAATTCCCATAACGGATCTCTTACTCTCGGCATTGTTAAACAATCAGCCTACAAAAATAAGTTTCACATTTGATCATTTATCCTATTATAAAATGAATACATTAATATACAATGTTAATATGAACAAAAATCAATTTTGCTAAAATAATGAACAAGAACAAACAATGCATACGGCACAATTTGTCACACTGAGCAAGACTCGCACCGCAACCTGTAGTCCCACTCCCACGGCCCCGGTCACCGGAGCAGGTCCCCCTCCCCCGTCCTTGGCGTAGGCCTGCGGAGGCGCGAACTTGCCTGGAGGAGGCTCCCCAGCCCTGCAACCGTTGGTCCCGTCCCGCGCGGTCCTGGGCCCTGGCAGAGTCTCCGAAGTCCGAACTACCCAGCCCTGCAACCGTTGGTCCCGTCCAATGGCCAACCACCTAGCCTGGGATGGCCCCTGGCCCCCCTCGGCAGTCGGCACCCACCTGGAGTCCTGGACGCCGACGGCGGCGCCTGGAATTCAAGCCGCAGCGGGGAAGCAAACAGACCGGGGAGTCCTGGCCTGGGCCGCCTGGCCAACTGCTTCCGGGGGGATTCTCCGCGCAAACGCAGGTCCGCGAGTGGTCCTCGCAAACTCGCAGCCGCCGCACGCTGTGGGGTCGTCGAACAGAGGGAGGGGGAAACGGCCGGGCCGATGGCGTTTGACCTATTTTTTTATTAAATCGGGAGATTTACATCGCGTATTCACGACTTAATCGCGTACCGTACGATTTTTTCAAAACAACGCCAAAAAGCGTGGAAACGAGCGGCGACATGAAAAAATCAGACTTTTAGAAGATTTTTTTAAAAAATCGCCGATTTCTGTTACATTGGTGAGCGCAACCGGATCGCCGAGCAAGCGGAAGACATATTTTTATACCGACGTATGTTAAAAAAAAAAATTACTGTTGACGATCGTAGTAAAATTATAATTTTACGGAGAGTTGCATCTCAAGACTTGCTTGTCTGTTTGATTGTAAATTTCTGTAAATATTATATTTTTTATATTATAGTATTTTAAAGTACTTAAATTGATGTAAAATAGTATATTGTGAAAGGACAATTCTAATATTTAATTATGTGGAAAGAAAGCATATGTCAAAATAAAAAATATTATATTTATAAATTATTTTAATTGTGTGAACTGATTGATTCAGGATTTATCATTCAATGGGGTCAAAAAAAATTTTAAATATTTTTGATAAAATATAGATACTTAATAGATGTGTCAGGGTCACGTGACCCCACAAATCCGTCGGTAACCGTGTTAGCTCTTTTTTTATTTTTAAAAAAATAGTACCATATTCATTCGTATCAAACTAAGAAGGATACAAAATTTGTACATCCGTAGAGATATAACAGTGAAAATACTAGACCGAGTTAACCAAAGAGTTATCTTGGAAAAATAAATTTTCAAGAGATGATCATACCACCATGAGAAGACCAACACACACCTGTGCAAACGTGGTCAGGTGGCAGAAGTAGGAACTCCTTCATAAGAGTTAGATAACTGTGTCAAGACCGGAAGATCACTCCAAACGGGAGTGGATAAAGCCCAAACAAACGGTCTCGAGAGATGCTTAGTGTCTAAAATGCTAAAAGAAGCAGATGTAGAGTCATAACTCGGTCGTTGGATTACTAACATTGACGAAATAAAAGAAAAATGAGATAGACTTGAATAACTCGAGCTCCACAATTCCAATACAACAAAAGGATGCAAAATGCCTAAAAAAATTTTAGGCAAAGTGTTGGAAAAGGGAGATTGGGAGGGAGGATCCCTCCCTCTCTTGACTAAATCGAGCTCAAACCTACAATGCTAAAAACACAAACAGAGGATCTAACTGACGAAGAGTGCGCTGGCTACAAAGAAACCTTCAAGAGTACCGTGAGGGGATGCTGTCGTAGGGAGAAGCTTTGCGCAGGGGATGCCGCCGGCTAAGCTTCCGAAGTACGCCCCCACGATGTCTTCCGCGAAGTTTCCGGTTTACGCCAAGGGGTGCCGCCGGGCGAGGGTCGCCGGGCGCGAGGGGTTCCGCCGGGTGGGGGGGTTTCTGCCGGAGAAGGAGGCCGCCTCGAAGGGAATCCGCGCGCGAGGGGCTCTGCCGGGCAAGGATGTCGGGCGAGGGTTGCCGCCAGGGGGGGTTTCTGCCGGAGAAGGAGGGCACCGAGGAGGGAGTCCACCGGGGAAGGAGTCGCCGCGGAGGGATGCCCCGCGCGAGGGTTGCCACTGGGCGAGGATGCCGAGCGAGGGTTGCTGCCAAGGGGGGTTTCCGCCAAGGAAGGAGTCTGCTTGGGAAGGTGTCCACCGGGGAAGGAGTCCTCCGCGGAGGGATGCCCCGCGCGAGGGTTGCCGCGCGGGCGAGGATGCCGGGTGAGGGTTACCACCGGGGGGGTTCCCGCCGGGGAAGGAGTCCGCCGCGGAGGGATGCCCCGCGCGAGGGTCGGAAGGTCCGCGACGGAAAGCCCACACTAGCTAGCACCCTTTAGTAACCATGTCATCTCTCATGTTTTGCTTTTGTGTACTTTACAAAATTAATTAAAAATCTTGTTTTAAAATTCATAAAGAGATAGTTTAAGAAAAAATTATAGTTTTAAAATTAAAACATATTTTTAAATAAGTGATTTCAAAACAAAACAAACAATCTCTCGTGCTCTATATTTGGTTAGAGGACAAGGAACCAATATCAAAATCGGTAGAAGCACATACTTGTACTATTTCTAATTGTAACAAAAAATGTAAATTTGATATGTAGCCAAACATTCTATAACGAAGTATATCGATATCCATTTTAAATTCATAATAATATATGTGTTTAATAAATATAACCAAACACAAGGAGGGTTGGGTCGGGGGTCGCGACCGGGTCGCGGGACCCCAGGCCGACCCGGTCGCGACCCTAATTTTTAATTATTTTTTTTGAAAAATTCAAAAAAATAAGAAAAATACGAAAAAAAACTGAAAAAATACAGAAAAATTGAATAAATTAAATGACATGATTTAAATAAATAATGCATCAATTTTATTCCAACATGATGTGTTGTACACTTTGTAGGTAGTTGATGTACTCTCCCCATGTCATTTGGGTTGAGTACAAAGCTTGATACATGTACACACGACGATCATATTCGTCAGTCCCTCGGGAAACTATCCTAAGACTTGATCCAAACGAGTCACCATAACTATAGGTCGATTGGATCGAAGTATCCGATGACTCCACATAATTCATTCCACAATACTCTTGATCGTATGTAGGGAACCAAGAGCCTTAGGATGAATCATACACATAGTCGGAGGCATCGTGGTATTCTGCTCCAACTCCATGGCTACGATGACCTCCTCTACCTTGTGGCGGCCTTCTACCATGATCGGTATCTTGGGTCGCATGAGTATATTGCTCCTCGCCGGTAAAAAAACGTAGCGACGTGGTAGGAGATATGGGAGGATCTGAGGTCCCTTGTACTTGTAAAGTGTCCGTGCCCCCGTATCGAGCACCATCATCGCTGCTACTCTTTGACGACGAATCCTCGGACGTCTGGTACTACACTCGGATGTTCGGCTCCCGCGTATCTTCTCGATCGTCTTCGACCGTATCAGCATCTGCAATATCAAAAGGATCAGTCATAACTTGTTTACCTTTTCGCCTACTTTGCGTACCTTGGCTAGTTCCATCTCCGGTCCTCTGGCGCTTTGCTAGTGAGGGAGGGATCTGGAATTCTTCGGCTAAAGGGACATCGTCGAGCACTCCTTCGGCCCATTGTCGGTCTTGGGGGTTGAACTCCGATTCTCTAGCTAACTAACTAAATATCTAACTAATCTTCTAGCTAACTAACTATGCAAGTAAGCAAATAAGTATTAAAAAGAATAAACTACTTAACCCACTAATCAATGGAACTAATATTAAATAAATATACTAAATGAACTAATGAAATGCTTGATGTAATAATTAAGAAATTAGAAAAAAAAATTGAGCAATGAGAGCACAAATGAGAGGTTGAGAGTGAGAGTGGGGGGTGGGAGTAAGGAGAGCCCCTTGGGGGCTATTTAAAGCCCCCAAGGGGCTGAATGGGGGGGGCTGCGCCCCCCCCCCCCAAGACCGTTGGCAACGGTCTCAGACCGTTGCCAGACCGGGTCGCGCGACTCGCGTGACCCGGCCACGACTCCGCGACCCGGCCGGGGGAGTCGCCCCGACCGGGTCGCGACCGGGCCGGTCGGGCCTAAACCCGACCGGGTTGGGGCCGGGTCACGACCCGGCATTCCATGACCAAACATACTAATATATAAAAAAGATTAAATCATTTATTTTCTTTGTCCCCCCCCCCCCCGACCTCTTTCAGTTACACTTATACACTGTTTTCATCTCCATTTTATATCATTTCTCGATCACCAACCACGATAATATTATATTTCTTGAAATATCTTAAATTGTTTCTTAATGTATAGCAATATATGAAAACATTAATTTGCAACCAAGTACATGCATATCGGTGCTTCTTTTATTGCAATATTAAAATTGATAAAATAGCACTTTTAACAACGTACAGACATCAGCTATGTGTATGTTAATAATAAAACCGACAAATTAATATCAGTTTTAAATTTTGACACGGTGTATTTATTCAATCTCGACGTCAAATCCATAGGTCGCCGGGGCTCCTAAACCGAGGAAAAACAGAGATATCTCTACCATATATTTTCGTAAAGGCTGCATTTATTTATCAAACCCAGGTGAGATTCCGCCGTAATTATTGCAAGATTATCGAATTCTTGCTGCCCGACATGCCGTTCAATTATCAGTTTATTAATTGAATCCCGATCCACCCGGGTACGTCAGCGATCATTTCTTCTTTAAAAGCATCTCAAAGAGTGGCGGCGGTGGTGCACCTGGTCCTCACCGTTGTCCAAATTCGTCCGCAACAAAGATCCGATTATATCTCATCGGGTACCCGGGTACATGCCCGTTAACGGTACCGGGTACCCGTGGACCCACGACCCGCATGGTTCCGTCGGACAGCGAAAGGTGGCAAACCCATGTTGGGTCCGGTAACTTCTCTCTCTCTCTCTCTGTCTCTCGCGCGCCCATGATTGGGACACGGCCGGGGGGACCACCACGACCAGAGTTCCTTGGGGGGGTACGTGGGGCCACCCCGTACGTCAAGGTTGTCTTATTGAAGCCATTTCACAGGCGGCTCCCCACCTCGACAGCGAGGCGTCTTCTGGGTCCCACTCCCCGCCCCCGGGTGGTCGTCTCTTCTGGCAAAGCAGTACCATTATAATAATACATAATAACAAAGATTAAAGGGAAAATTACCACCAGGTCCATTTAAGAAAATCGATTTACCAAAAAATCCGTTGACCACTTTTTCATCCCCTCTAATCCGTTGACAACACATTTTCTTACCATTAGGTCCGTTTTGCCAAGCGATGGTCCCGGTATCCCTATTTTGCCCTTCCTGTGAGCCATCGATGCCCTTGCAGAAGCCGCTGCCGTGAAGCCCGCCGCCGCGAAGCCCTCCTCCGCCCCCTTGTTGCCCTCTTCCGCCGCGAAGCCCTCTGCCGCGATGCCCTCCTCCGCCGCGAAGCCCTCCGCCGCGACAGCCCGCCGCCGCGATGCCCTCCTCCGCCGCGAAGCCCTCCGCCGCGACAGCCCGCCGCTGCGATGCCCTCCTCCGCCGCGAAGCCATCTGCCGCGATGCCCTCCGCCGCTGCGACAGCCCGCCGCTGCGAAGACCAGTGTGCAAGGGGGCAAAAATGACATTTCAAGTCCAAATCGGAGTGAGTGTGATGCTATTTCGAAAAAACAGACCTAATGGAAAGGTGTTTTTGAAAACGGACCCGGTGGTAAAGTGGCTTCCGTAAAACGGACCTAGTGTGCATTTACACAAGATTAAATCATGCTTGTCCAGCACGAGAGACAAATGCAGATACATAACCGAGACACCTATTAGAACCTTCGCCAAGACACACAAACAAAGTCATACGTAACACCTAATGGGGATAATTTTTTGTACACTTGCGTGATAAAAAAGTATATTAAAATAAAAAGTGAATCAACTCATGACATAAAATTATCATGTTTGGAGGGATGTGATAACAAAAAAAAAAGTAACAACCATCCATGACCAAACAAAGTGGGGGACCACAAGAAAAAATAAAAAGGTGAGACTTTCTTTTTTGTTTAAGAAGAAAATCACTTTTAAAACATAAATTTGTCATGGTTGCCAAACACCTCTTTTAACAAGTTTTCTTATAATTTTTAAAAATTAAAATAAAAAGCTCCATTATCATGCAACCAAACACCCCATAAGAGTGTTTTAATAGTTGGAAAGCAGGAACTTGAACTTGCTTAACAGAGTTTGATGACTTTAATGAGATCGGAAAATCACACTATAAAAGTGTGGATAATATCTAAACTAATGAACTCAAATATAAAAATATGACTTTGCAGGTACCATGAGAAGATAGATAACATAGAAAAAGACACTAGATAAACCTAAAATAAAAATATATGCTGAAATATCTCCAGCCAGTTTGTAACAAAACATAAATGTCATAAAATTTAGACAAATCATAAAGGTGAAGGAGAACTCTCGGGGATAGAACCTACACCAAAAGAAAAAAATAAAAGAAAAATTTGTCACTTTATCTTCGTGTATAAGGGAGAGGTAGGATCACACCAAAGTAAGACCTGAGTGAGGGCGAGACTTCTTAGTTCTTACAAATAGAAGAAGCCCATCCATTGGGAGCCGCCAAGGTCAATAGAGGATGCCCAAGGTAGGGGGATGTTTGAGGCAGGCGACAGAAGATGTCGAGAATGGCGAAGAGGAACACAGCCAAGGATGATGAGAGTATGAAGATGAGTGGTGGGGGGGGGACACCGAGGATGGCAAGGGGAAAGGCAACAAAGGCTAATGAGGGGAAATGCTCATGGCAACTATGGTGGGGGAACACAGCCAGAGATTGATGTCAAAAAAAATGCAAGGGGGAAGATGCCTACAAGAGGGAGCACCTAGGCCAACAAGGGGAGCGTCGAGAATGGCTAACGGGAGGTGCCGAGGTTAGCAAGGGGAAAGATGCAGGGGATGGCGAGGGGGAACCACCCCAACGAAGGGGAGAGGAGCCAATGATAGAGGGTGGGCAACGCCCAGGTTGGCGAGGGGGTCCGCTGGGGATGGCAAGCGCTGCACAAGCTGCTCCTGCGTGAGGTTCCGCCGAGACCGGTGAGGGTTCCGCTGAGGACGGCAAGCGCTACACAAGCTGCTCCCACGCGAGGTTCCGCCGAGACCGGCCGAAGTTGATCTTGGTTCCGCCGGGGATGGCGAGCGCTGCACAAGCTGCTCCCGCGTGATGTTCTTTCTCATAGTCACCACCCCATAGAAGCTGTCTTTTTTGTGTTAAATCTCCAACCCAACATATAACTTAGCTCATCATCAGAGTGAATGCATGGATGATGACTCCCTCTCTCACCCTCTGCCTCTCTCTCTCATTTATTGTGTAATTCTTGTTAGAGATCGTTTAACTGAGTTGACAAGATTGAGTTGACAAGATTCAGCCAAAATATATAGAACTCGAGGACATGAGTTTTGAGAGAGTTTTGGGACATTAATTTACAAGAATACAAAATTTCTTCTCCACTTTCTGTACACTGAATTCAGAAAGTATCCACTTAGAAATTGAGACCGGATCCCCTCGGGAGGCCTCCTGAGGGAGTCCGATCAGGCCACACACATATTTTTGATGTGACATGCATCACATCATATTTAATACCCATCACATCACATGTCACATCAAAAAATGTGTGTGGCCTGACCGGACTCCCTCAGGAGGCCTCCTGAGGGGATCCGGTCTCTTAGAAATTTGCTAGAGATATTTTTTAAGAATTTCTCCTCCATCAGTGCAAGCAAACACCACCTCAGTGTTTAGGACAACAAGGGGGGATATACATACATACATATATGTGACACAGGCAATCAGTGCAATCATGTTTTGCAGCTGTCTGGACAAACTTTTCCCAGCGCAGGTAAATGTTTTTTTTAGGGGTGTGGGGGCTTTGCACACCCTTATACGGATCCTTGTTTTGGGGGGGGGGGGGGGGGGGGGGGTTGATCTTCTGGCAATGGGAGTGATGGGAACACACTCCTCTTTTTTGGCCCGCACATACACATGCCATTAACTTGGTGGTAGTATTTGGTTCCGAGTAAACAAAAAAACACTAAAAATATTATACATGCATAGAATTAGTTTCGTAGGAAAAGGAAATATAGGTTTAGGTTCATTTTGAATTTTTTCCCCGAAAAAAGTTCAAGTGTTTAGTTCATTTTAAAATGCTTTTTATTTATTTTATTTATAAGCATATTTTCACGTTACCAAACGTATACAGTGATATGCTTTTGAAATTTCATCATATAAAATATTTAAAATTTATGAAATATAATTATAGAAGTTTAGTAAATATTTTAATTTACCATGTGGGGAGTGTCATCCACAAGCTGTCTAATGAGTGACACTTAATTTTAGATTGAAAATTTCCTTAGCTAAACATGATTTACACAGGCCACTTTTCAAGGATCCAAATGAAACAAGTGTGAAAAGGGTTACACCACACAATTCCCTGTGGGTCTAGAGGGGTTAGTGAGAGAGAGAGAGAGAGAGAGAGAGAGAGAGAGAGAGAGAGAGAGAGAGAGAGAGAGAGAGGCTTCCCCACCACTCTCCACTTGTCTGGCCCTCCCCCAAAAAGGAGTTGGCAGAGCATGATAAGGCAGTGTTGTGTGTGGTGCTCACACGTCACAAAAGTCACAACTAAGCCACAAGGGCACAAGGTGTCTTTGCTCTGTTGGTACTTGGCACCAGCAGCTAGCTGGCATGATCAAGTGTAATATAAGAATCATCTCTGTATCTCTCTCTCACACAGGCATTAATTTTTGTGCTACCAGAGCCCTACTTACCTTTAGCTTCGGCAAGAGGTTTTCTGGTTTTACTTGTAACCAGATAAATGCCTCTTGCCCCTTTCATGCATTAGCCCAATGCATCACTGACTGAGCCAGCTCATACTTCAAAATTACCACCTTGGGTTCTGAGGGGGGTTTGGAATTCCTTAACTCTGCTTGATTCAAATCCCAATAAACGAAACCCTGATTCTCCTGGACTTCTATAGTGGGATGTCTGGTTGTTTGATAAAATTTATATATTTTCACGATAAAATATAATAAAAAATATATAAAAGTTATTATCTCTGGCTAGATCCGATGACAACAAGATTGAGAGTCATACATAACTAAACATACAAAAAATTACAAAAAAGTTCTCGTCTCGTTTTCTTTTCAAAAAAATATTTTTTTTTATGATTGTCAAGTGCCTTCTTAACAGTTTTTGTTACAAAAATCAGTTTTTTATCCTTTTATAAAATCTGTGAGTCTGTCTAACCCATTTCACCACGACGTCCTTCTAATTGGATCACCGCGTTGGTTTTAGAATCCCCCCTCTCTAATCTCGATGTGCTTTGCTAATCTGAAGATGGGCAAGTTGCTCCTGTTTAGAAAAGATGTAGTAATGTCACCTCACCGGGCTGTCGTCGCAACTGCTCTGGAAGACAACAAAAATTCTGAGGAAAAAAAGTTGAAATTTCTGTCGGACGCCACACTATTCCGAGCTTCCAAGACGACTCTGCGCCGACGAAAATTTGGCTGCTGCTGTGCCCAATCCGGACAAAGGAAGACGGGCGGTATCTAGCCTCCTGTTCTATCCGCTCGGCGTACAGTCGCCGATTTTCGTTATTTCAGAGTGTGCCATTTAATGCCCGGCTCCCTCCTCTGCTGCCGCTCCGGCGACAGCGACAGCGGCAACGGCGTCAGCGCTTCCTTCCTAGGTGTTCTCTTTCTGGGTTTTGCTCTCGACTTCGGCGCTTAGAAAACGGCAAGAAGAAGGAAAAAGAAAACAAGATGAGACGACAGAGAAAGAATTCGAAGAAGAAGAAAGAACGACACCACCACGGCCGGCGAAAACTAACACCGTATGAATCACCGTCTCCACCGGTCGACAAGCCCCTCCGGCGGTCGTAGGACGCTCCCCCCGCCCCCGCCCCCCCCCCCTCCCCCAGCGACTCCATCTCCATTTGTTTAAAAACCCACTTGCAGCGGCTCTCCTCACCATGACAGCAAAAGGAGGGGTCCACTGTCGCTGCCCGCGACAGATTAATCTGAGGGAGTAGGAGAGAGAGAGACGGAGGGACAGGGCTACCCTGCGACGAGTAGATACCTGCAGACGAAAGTAAAAGCTTTATCTATGGATTTTTAAAGCACGATTTTTCTTTACCAAGATCGAGTTTTGGTCTCTAATACAAGATAATTCATAGATTTAATCCGAACGTAGCTCGATTGAGTAGTTATAAGATTGAAAGTTGTTTGTTTTTTTAGTTAGAGCTAGACCAAGCTAAGCGGTCAAAGACTGCCACTGGTTGAACATAGAGAGCTACCCCGAACCACGCTCGTGGCCGTCGAGATTCGCACCTGTCTTTTCTCCTCTACGGGTGATTAATGTACTTAAGCCAAAACAAAAATGGACCAACGCGAAGGTCGTCGAGTATTTCGATTTTTCAGTTCTCTTTTCTCTTTTCGGTGGTTTTTTTCCCCTTCTGATTCACTTCACTGCCCCGGACGCATGATTCTTGCCGAGCTCAGGGAGGGGGCGCAGTGGTCAGTGGGCTGTGCTAGAGTGGTGGAGGCGGGCTTCTAAAAGGGTAGAATTTTGATGAGGCTGGGGTGGGAAGCAGGCTGCGCCAGTATTGTCTTGGAAGGAGGGAAGCAGAGAGGTGGAGGTCGGGCTGGTGGGAGCGCAGGGAAGGGGCCATCTTTTCTCGCCGTCGGCGGCATTTGTGCTACTCAAGGGGGTTCTCAGCGAGGCTGTATGCTCTCCGGCGCCGCGCGTGGATAAGCCGAAAGGAGAAGGCATGGGAAGGCGTGGGCGAAGTCGTAGCGGGAGGGCGCTATCCTTCTTCTCCAGCTGATGCAACTCCGCGGTCCTGGAGGGAAAGGCCGGGGGGATTCGCCCCTGCGATTCCTTCTTCACTGGCCCCCAAACCCTCAAAAGCTCTTTCCTTGATGAGTTTTACAGCCACCGTCGGCTTCTCCTTCAAACTCTTCCGACTCATTTTGAGGTTGAAGAGGTGGTTTCTGGTGCGAATGGCTTGGAAATGGAGGTCACCGAGCTCCGGTGGTGGATCGAGGGGGAAAGTCGGCGGCCGCCTTAGCTGGAGGGGAAAGCTCGTGGCTTTATGGGTTTTGGTTGGCGTTGTAGCCCTTCTCGGGTATTGCTGTAGCCGCCGCCGCTTCCTGGTGAACAAGGAGGTTCAAGGCATCTTGTTGGGTGGGAATGTCCAGCTTCTTCTCCAGCAGCTTAACATCGGAAGGAATCAGCTGCATGCGTCAACGTTCTATACGTTCGTCAAGGTTTGCTCTCGAGAACTATGTAGCTTCATATCTTCCCTGATTGTTTGCCGTGTTCTTTACACGCAAGGAGTTTCAGCTGAGTAAAATCCTTTCTTGACGCTGGTTGGTTTGTACAAATGTTGTCAACGAATGATGTGTTTCAATTTTCCGATGCTAACTTCTCAGCTATATATATGCTGGTGCTGGAAGTGTCGTAAGAGCTGACATGCTTGTTTTGGTTTCTCGTCGGAGTTTGAGTTCCTATGATACAAGAACAGAGGATACCTTCTCTTCTCTGTGTTTACGTTTTTTTTTTTTCCTATTTTCGTCCTGTTAGGCTCTTGCCTTAGAGGCCTGGTGCTAATCAGTAGGGCACTTTTGGGTTATGCCCTTGCATACACCCTTTCTCCTTTAATGTTCTTGACCGTAGATCTCATTGAAATGCTTGCTTTCGATGAACTTTTTATTGACACTTACGGTGCTCTAAAATAACCAGATAGATTTTGAACTCTAATTCGTTTGACACCTCTGTCATATTTAGTGCGAACCTTGTGTCAGATAAATTTCTCCACACAATGTTTTAAACTTTGTTTGGATATATGGTTTTGATGCAATACATAATGTTTCCTTTTTCACCATTTCTTGGTGTGACTAAAATGCTCACTTACCGCCAGGTGCAACTTGTTCAATCGACTGTTTTCTAGAATTTCTCTTACAAGGAAGAAACAATAGTACCATACGTGTATAATTTGATGATTAATCAGTTTATATCTATTTCTATAGAACATGAATGTTCGTTTAAAATGTAGTTGTGATTTCAAGATGATGTTGGACAGTCAGTGGTCATAATTTCTCCAGAATCTCCACAACTATTTACTTGCAGTTGGAAATATGTCAGATTAAGACATCTTGCCGTTGTGTTTCCAATTTTGCATCTTATTTTTAAGCAACCTAATTGCTTCTCATTTATACTTTGCTTTTATTTCACTTGTATCCATGGTTTGTTGAATCTGCTGATTATAATCAGAATTGGTTGATACCTGGATAGGATCAGCACCCACTGATCCAACTTTGGCCGGGACATCTGATCCTAGCCAAACTTCTCACCGGAATTGTCCCCCGTAGTAGTGTTGAGCGACCGTGGCATCTTCCCCGCCTTACCGGGGTGGGGGTAGTTGTACTGGGTTTGGTACGACCACAAGCCGGTACCATATCGGGTCCATGATATGGCAAATCCACGATGTACTGTTATAACCAAGGATCAGGATCGATGAATACCGATCAGATCTATCTGATCTCGACCGATCCACTAGAACAAAAATGATTTAGAATTGGTATATAAAAAACCGATCTCGATTCCAATTTGAACCGGACTGATCCCGGCCGATCCGGCCGGAATAGCAAAAGTAAAAAAAAATTGATCCAATGCTGATTTGATCCGGCCGATCTTGATCGATTCTACTGATTTTTTTTTCCAGATTGGTCTTTTGGCCAAGAATTGGATCAGCAATGTCCCATCCAATCTGGGAATCAACTAATCTTGATCTGGATCGGCCGATTCCTCAATCTATGGTTATGACTATCTTCCTCGACGGGTGGGGAAGACGCTGTAGCTGCACAACGCTATCGCGGCCACCATTTCCTAGATTGGATTGGAATCCATTCTAGCCTCTTATTTGGTGTTTTTTCTTCAATTTTTAGGATTTTTTGAAGAACCAATCCAAACTGATTTTGGATTAAATTTTCTTTCGAAAAATCGACCAATTTGGGTGATCCAATCCAAGGATTGTTGTCTCAGATCTTGGCTCCGTCTCAAAAGGGTGTATGAGAAGAGATCTCGGGAGATTTTCAGAAAAATCTTAGGAAATTGGATCTCGAATTGGAGGGTATATCTTATCCAAAGTTTGTCATTTCACATTTAGATTTTATCTTACGGAGATTGAAGAGATAAACTCTCAAAAAAATCTCTAGAAATTGGATCTTGGAAATACCAATCATTGTGTATATTTAAGTGGAAAATGTCATGTAATCTTTTCAAAAAGGACAAGAGAACTCATTTTAAACATCAAAATAAGCTGTGAGAGAATTAATTTTTACCCAGACAAGGTAAGTTATATGTTAATTTTTTTAATTAAAATTAACATTAACGTAATCGTTAACGTTATTGTTAATGTTAATGTAATCGACATTAATGTTTTTTTATCGATTATTTAAAGTTAAAGTATATTAGTAATTACTAAATATTAACTTTTTTAATATTTATACTTGTAACATTGATTAAGTATTTATTAAGTATTTATAATATTTTTAAGTAAGATAAAAACCTACATAAAATATAAAAAATAAATATTAAAACCAATGTAATATATTCAAACAAGGTTACTAGATTAATATTTTTTATTATATAATATTTTATATCATATACATATGACATAAACTCATAATGTAGAATCATAATTACCAGACATATATACATATAATGTAATTTCAAGTAAATATAAGTTTATTAATTTTTATATATTTTAATTAAATGAAAATTTTTTACTTTGAAAGAAAAAATAAAATATGAAATTGATAACTTAGGTATTAATTTTATTTTTAAGATTAATCTACTAAAATTGTTTGAATATATGACATAGGTTTTAATATTTATTTTTATATTTTCTTTAGGTTTTTATATTACTTAAAAATACTATGTAAAATATTATAAAAATATTAAGAAATACAAAAAGATTATGTAATTTATTAAATGTTAATATATTTTATAGGTTTTTAAGTTTATAGATTATATTTTATCATAAAGAGATTGTGTCATATATGTATAATTTAAAATATTATATATTAGTAAATATTAAGTATTAATTTATTTATTAATTTTTATACTAGCAACATTGTATGAATATATTACATGGGTTTTAATATTTCTTTTTTATGATTTACATATGTTTTTATATTACTTAAAAAGATTATAAAAAGATTAAGAAATATAAAAATATTATTGAATTTGTTAAATGTTAATATATTTCATAAGTTTTTCAGTTTCTAGTTAAATATAAGAAAATTAATTATAGTAACATTGTATGAAGTTTGTATGAAATAAAAATTATTGAATATTAATCTATTTTTTATTTTATTCTACGTTATATTTTAAATATAATAAGAATAATTATAATAACACTATATAACGTTTATAAGTAACTAAAATATTATATGTATTTTATTCTATTTTATGAATATATTTAATGTTATATAATGTTAAAAATAAAGTTTAAGCTATAAAATTTATTATATACTTTTAAATGTTAACTAGGTACATGGGTGCACATTGTAGAGTATATATTATAATAAAAACTACTATATTAATAATAAAATTAATATTATTAACTTTATTAACACAATATAAATTATTATATTTCTTTGAAATATAATAAGATTTTGTGCAGTTTAAATATGATGTAAATATTTAACTTACCTCTCTTGGTATTTTTTTTAAATATATAAAGATTGTATACAATAAGATATTATGTGGGTTAAATATAATCAAAATTATTCCGTTTAATGTAAATATAAAAATTATATAATATATGAATGTAATACAAGTTATGAAATAAAATATATTTCATATGTTTTTTAAGGTTTGTAATCATATATAATAAGTTTAATAATAAGAATATTATATAAAGTTTATATGTAATAAATTTTTTTGAATGGTAATCTTTTTTTGATTTGTTTATTGTATATAAATATAATAAGATCAATTATAATAACATGGTAAAAATTTATATGATATAGAAATTACTGAATATTAATCTATTTTTTAGTTTTATTAAAGTTTGTGGTTTAGATATAATAAGATTAATTATAATAACATTGCATGAAATTTATATATAATGGTAATATATACAGTTAATATATAATATCACCATAATATATATTATAATAACATTCAAGTACATCTAAGGCTCCACGTGGCACTCGTCTTCCGGCCATAGGCGTCGCCGAACACAGCCTTTCGCCCAACGCCGGCGTCTCGCCGCCGCCTACTGATTTCCATGCCCTTGTTCCTCTCTGTCGTCCGGGCGGCGCCTCGATCGGGCACGTCATTTATTTATTCGCATCCCCGTCTGCTACATAGTATGAGATCACACACAGGAGGACACGATCTTGTTAGGCCTGATCCGACTCGATTTGCTACGAATTTCATTGCGTTAGAGAGTCTACACCGGCACAGGCATGCATTGGTTAGGTTCACACAGTCCGAGGAGTATTATAACTATATGGTGGACAACCTGCATGACAAAAAAGATCAGCTGGAGATTCTTGTCAGGTCTGAGAAGTAGATCACTGATAAGAGGTTTTGGGAGAGGATTGTCTATTACTTGGCAATCATTGAGTCACTGGTAGTTGTCTTGAGGTGGGTAGACTCAGATGACAGGGACCAAATGGGCACGTTGTACGATGCCATGGACCGGGCAAAGCTGAAAATAAAAGAAAAAAATCCCAGAGGTTACAAAAAGTGGTGGAAAATCATAGATGACCGAGAGACAAGACTTTGCACCACGATGTCCATGCTGCAGGTTAGTTGGTTAAAAAAATATTTTTGCTGAATAATTGTCTTACTCTTATTCGTACTGTTATATAATAAAATCTTGCAGGATATTTTTTGAACCCCCGCATCCAATATGGAGGACAGGTGGTGAACGACAACGAGGTGATGCGGGGTACACTTGCTGTTATTCAGCGTCTGTGCCGATCTCCGCAGGACAGGATAGAGGCTGAGATAGACGTAAGTTAGAGTTCATTCAATACCTTGGAGCATGGAACGTCATCTCGCGAGAATCTCGCGAGATCTCGCGAGATTCTCGGTCTCGTGAGCACGGCGAGAAACGAGACAGCCGAAACTGGTCCCGCGGTCATACAGGGGCACAAGTGTGGCCTCCCGACAGCAATGGAAAGATAGGCTAGGCAGGCGGGCACAAAGGGGCAAAGGGAAAGATGATTACCTCCTCGCCGGTCCGCCACGCCGTCGACGACACTGCACGCGTCGAACGGACGCCATCGGCCGGTCGGCCACACAACTTCACGCAGGGTGTTTAAAACCCCTCGCCATACCGCCCCGACGGCCACGAGGACGCGGCGATCTCTCCGGCCCTCACGCGCTTTCCGAGTGCGGCAACGACCTCCGGGCCGCCCACGCGGCGGCAACCTCCGGCTCCGGCTCACGACGTCGGCGGCAACCTCCGGCTCCGGCTCACGACGTCGGGCGGGGCGACCTCCGGCTCCGGCTCCGGCTCCGGCCACTTCCGCGGCGAGGTGCTCCGCAAAGACGGCAGAAGGCGCGCGACATCGCCGGCCCGATTTCCGGCGCTCGAATCCTCCGCGCGACGGTGAACGGTAAGTATGGTCGGGGGACACATTTACCGTACGGATGCCTCCGTAAAATTCTGTTTATTACACTGTTTTTAATTTTTTATAATTTGCATATTGTTATTGAATTAGGTAAATAAATAAATATAAAAAGCTTACACAATGTTATTACATAATATAAATTATTAGATATTAATATAATTGTTAATTTTTTTAGTTTGTAGTCAAAAGTAATAAAATTAATTACAATGACATTATATAAAATTTGGTATGTAATAAAAATGGTTAAATATTAATCTATTTTTTAGTTTTGTTGTAGTCTATCAATATAATAAAATTATATAAATTTTATCTATAATACAAAGTATTAAATATTAATATATTTTTTTAACTTTTCTAAGTTAGTAATTTAAATATGATAAGATTAATTATAATAACAATTTATTGTACTTTACAGTTTAAATATAATAAGATTAATTATAGATTTATAATAACACTGTATAAATTTTATACGTGATAAAAATTATTTAATTGTCATACTTTTTGGTATGTTTGTAGTATAAATGTAATAAAATTTGTTATAATAACATTGTATGATTATATAAAATTTATATGTAATAAAATTTATTAAATATTAATTTATTTTTTGTTATAAATTGCAATCTGTGCTTTGTTGTACAAATATAATAATATTATATAAAGTTAATATGTAATACAAACTATAAAGTTTAAATATGAAAAGATTAATTACAATAACAATTTATTGTAATTATAGCTTAAAACATAATATGATTAATTATAAATTTATAACAACATTATATAAAATGTATATGTAATACAAATTATTAAATATTCACATATTTGTTGGCCTATTTTAGTATAAATATAATAACATTAGTTATAATAACATTATTATTATTTTGTAGTTTAAATATTGTAAGATAAAATATAGTAAGATATTATGTAGTTTAAATATAAATAAAATGTTTAAATATTATGTGAATATTTAACTTAGTTTGTTGCTAGTTTTGTAGTTTAAGTATAATAAGATTATATAAAGTGCTATTGTAATAAAAAATTAAAGAAATATTAATCTATTTTTCAGATTTATATAGTTTCTACAAATATAATTAGATATACAAATTATCAAATATCATTCCGTATTTTGGTTTTATTGTAGTTTGCAATTTAAAATGAATAATACTAATTATATTAAGTTATATAACATTTAAATATAATATAAATTATAAAATATTAATTTATTTTTTATATTTTGTAGTTTAAGGTATAAAATTTTTTAGCCATTCATTATTTTTTAAAATTCAAGGTGAATAATTTTTTTTAAAATTCTACTTTTATTTTCAGCTTTTTAATACTTTATATTCTGAAAAGATAAAGTTTAAGTTATAAATATACGGGTACACATTGCAGAATATATATTATAATATAAAGTAATATTGCCATAATATATATTATCGCCGAATATATAATATCACCCGAATATATATTATAATAATAAACTAATATCGCACATGTTACGTAATATATATTATAAATTATTAATTGTCAATCACATTCTTTTAGAAATAGTTTTCATTTCTTATTATTCTAATTTTATATTTTTACTACATAAAATATCGCCAGGTTCTATTCGTAATTTATATTTTTAATTGTCAAATAAGATGTCCGCGAATGACATAGCCGGCAATATGAACTCCCCGTTGGTAATAAGGGTTCTAAATGTAACTTTGTGGAAAAGTTATGCAAAGGTGTGGTGTTACTAGGTTGAAATACCACTTCGACGATGACAAAGGATCGACGTAAGTAAATGTGCAAGTTGTCCTCCCGAAGTGCGGAAACAATTGAAAGAATTGAAATCTCAAAACCATACGTACTATGAAAAGTAAATTGGCAAAAGAAGTAGTCATGGATGAACTTCGAGAGACGGGTGGTCATTCTCAAGGTTTCTCGTCGACGAAGAAGAAGGATACGAGGAAAGAAGACAACGGGAAATCGCAAAAGACCGCCGAAGCTAGATGGCACCGATGAGTCCGAGCGTCAAATAAGACATTCACAAACAATCGAGTCGGAAGTAGTGGTGCCGCAGAATTGCGTGGAACCGAAGTGGAATGAAAGAATGAAACGAAGCATAACTCGACTTTATGCGCACGTGCATGGATACGGATCGCAGGGTATTGGTAAAAGTTCTCAACATAGAAGGTAGTTTGTATAAATCGACGATGCACGACAAAAAAGAATGAGGAAATGGTAAACAAAGGACCTTTAAGAGAATCACTTGGTAAGATGGTTTCAAAATTTTTATATTCAATCATATTCCAAATTACGTCATGCGAGATCATCATTTCAAGAATATGATCGTCAAGCACAAAATTCGACGTGCGCAAATAAAACTCCTACACCGAAAGACATATTGAAAATATTCGATGAATTAGTTGCTGCATACGCAAACGTAAATAAAAAAATTAACCACATCGGGATACCCACGGTTGTTCTCTTTATGCGATGGACGGACAGACCCACAAGAATGTCCATCATTAATTTTATGGTTTATAAAGGCAGAAATGTTATATTTTAGATTCAATCGACGCATCAGTAAAGAGAAGAATCATGAGTTCATTATGCAAATAATTGAGGACAAAGATTAAAGAAGTCGGAAGAAATAGGGTTATACAAATTATAATCGATAATGCCAAATAGCTATAAAAAGGCAGAACACTTTCGCATCAAAATATAATCTTTTTCGTCACCATGCGCCGCTCATTGTATAGATTGATGTTCGAATATGCGGCAAAGAATACTATGGTAAAAAAGCCATAGTATTACGGGTCGAATTGTTACACGTTTCATATATAATCATGATCGTCGCGAATCGAGTAAGAAAGGCTCGGACGTGATTTAGTTCGACTCGGGTGCCACTCGCTTTCGCAACAAATTATCTCTGAGACCGCAAAGTTTTGTCATGCGAAAAAGATAGCTCGAGAGGTTTCTTTCGTTCGCTCGTAGTGGTTTAATTCGTAGTTTGTAGAACACTCCTATCGGAAGAATGGAACAAAATCATACGCAATCCTATGTTTCGGGGATTACGCAAGAGATTCGATAAAGATTATGGAGCCCATGTATAAAGTTTCGAGAGCGATGGATACCGAAAATTATCCAACCACGTATAGCGTATATCATGCGATCATTGCGATTGCAAGGATGTAATAAAGACAACTTCACCAAGAAATTACACATACGGGTTCATAAGATCATGACGACATGATGCATGGACAAAATCAATGGACGCACCTATCTACAAGGCCGGTATGTTTTATTCCCGTATCCTAAGTTTGTATTTTTGTTATAAATGTATAAAATAAATTACGAGACTAACCTTTTCGAATAATAATATTCGTACGTACAAGATATTTTCTCAATCCAAAGTACCAATATAAATTGCATCTTCGAGACAATCAAGCACTTATTAAAGCACTTCATCAAGTTTACGAGAAGTTGTTTCCAAAATCTAAATAAGAGGCCAATTGGAAACGAGGTATCATTACGCTTATTTATAAATTTCATCATTTAAGTTGATATTAACATTAAATGTTTTTATATACTAGATTATAAAGTTTAGAGATGCATTGGCCTCTTTTCGGACAAAAAGTGCTATCAAGTAGAGAATCTACGTGGCTGTTAGTAATTATTTAATCAAAAAGACAACTTACTGGGTTCGAATTACAAATATACGATTATTTGTTTCACTTTCAGTGAATGGTGGAAAATGTAATGGAGACGATTCTCCAACTTTAAGAAAACTTGCAATTAAAGTTTTATCGCGTACTTCATCACTTTCTCCTCGCGAAAGAAATCGAGCACTTTTTCGATACATACAAAACCTAGAAACAAAGTTATCATATTCAAAGTCAAGAAACTAGTTTATTGTCATTATAATACGAAGCTAAAGGTAAGGAGAATGAGGTCGAACAAAAGCAAGGAGGTGATCCCAAGAGGACCCACTTGATTATTTTCGCACTATTAGTGAGAGAATGACATGGATGATCGAGAAAATCCTTACGCCGAGTGGGTTGCAAACAATGATAGCATGACGAATACGATGGTCGCCCATCCGAAGAAATTGTTAAGGCCGCACGCGAAACCGGAATTGATGTAGATACAACCGTTCAACAAATTCTTCAATCATCTTCGAGTCAACTCATCTTCACAATGATGATCCAACCTCGAGCATGGATGCTTCCGATGGGATACGAAGTGATGATGATGAGATGGAGGCAATGTCCTTCGCGATATGGTGCCGACGACGTAGAAGAAAACCAACCATTCCCCACCGATGCCGCCGAGAAAGTTCATCATCAACGCGACAAAACATATAGACGCAAGAAGAAGAGTGCCGGTCCGTCACATCAACAAGGTTTGTCACAACTCGAGGAATACGATCTTTCTCACACATTCAGCTCAACGGATATTTCGATAGGGGATATGGGCGGATACGGACATTCTCAAGATTCATCATCATACGAATACGAACACAGTATACGGATACGGGGAAATGCAACAAGGTTCTTCACTTGCATTTTATAACGAAGGAGATCAATCTTCATAATGGATACGGACATACCGCAAGTGAACATATTCCTTCAAACATACCTTACGACAATAGTTATTATGGTTACGGTCGAGTCACGGTCCTTATGGCTATGGATATACAACACAAGATGACTCTTCAAACATCACCGATTCTTATCAACAAAGATTCAAACTTTTACCACGAGAGGGAGATCATCGGGCCTCATATGTCAGCGGGTTGAATATTGTGATTTTGTTGGTGATTTTCATGGCACAACAATCACAAACCGACCAACAAAGTAATATATCGAAGCACCCAGATCATCTTTTCGGGTATCGAGAGTGTTTCATTCACACAAATGTGCGCGGGAGTGGAGTTTGACATCAAAAGTAAGCTATGATTGTACATTCACATAATTAAGGTGAAAAATTGTCAGGTTATTTATTTTCACGTAATGTATGCGAATTCAATACGATGTACTCAAATCTTTATAACATATTATGTTATGTTTGTCATTTTATACATATTACATATATACATTTTGATCCGAGAATCCGAGATCTGATCTCCCGAGATTTTCCCGAGATCTCTCCGAGATCTCTTCTCTTCCACCCCCCCGAGACGAAGCCGAGGTCCGAGACGGCAAACCTTGCCTTGGAGTAGCCTTACCAGGCAACTAATGTTTTTTTTTTATAAATTTTTCAGAAGCAGAAGTATAAGATGAGGGTCGGCGTATACTCAGATGCTGATATGAAATATTCAGTTGACAAAGTGTCACCTAGTATAGTAATAGCTTGATGAAGATTTTCTTTTCTTTTCATATAAGTTATGGAAGATGATAGGCTAATTGTTTACCTTTTCTCTTCTCTTTTTTTTTCCTTGCAGCTGAGTGGTGGGTTCAGGTGAACACCAGGAGGGGATGGAATCCACTTGCTGCCATACTCAGCCAGAGCACCAGGTCCTCCCATTGTGAGAGGAATTGGAGTAGAATCAACCTGATACATACGAAAAGGAGGAACAGGTTGCCTTCAGACCGGCAGGAGAAGTTGGTCTTCTGTCATTACAACATGAGGCTGCACATCAAGAATATCAAGGATCGACAGAAGATCAGTGAGGAACGATTTGCACGATTCGCAGGTGGTCCATACGAGCATAGGCATTCCTCCGCCACACCACCACTTGAGGAGGTGGACATGGTTCAGATATTCCAGGAGGAGCATGCACTTGCCTCCTGGATAGAGGAGAGGGAAGCCAGGGATCGTACGCACCGAGTTTCGATCCCGATGACCGTACGGGGCTGAAGGAGAGTTGGATGGTGTTGAAGTCGAGGAGGATGCTCCAGCTCCAGCTCCACCTACTTCTCAGGCTCAGGTAGGGCCTTCTTCTCGCCCTGAAGCTATGGAGCGACCACCCGGCTTTAGCCCCGGGCCTCCAAGCTCACTGCTACTCAGCCCATTCGCAGTTCGGGGAAAACAAAAACAAAAGTGACTGCACGGAAAATGGGAGGATTTGCAAAGTTGAAAAAAACTTTGGGTTCTGGTACTTCAGAGATGGCTGAAGAGGTGAAGAGAAGGAAGCTAGAGGTTAGGCGTCCTGTCAGCCCAGATGACAACACGTAGGCTCCTTCTCACTCCTCAGGTGATGATGACGAGGAGTGCATACCAGCGACACAGCCATCAGCAGCAGCCGAGTCTCCTGATTTACGGCATCCAAAGCCGTATTACACACTGGATTCGGATACACCTGATTCTTATATGCAGGAGCCACAGTATCCAGCATTTGGCCAGGCTGACCAGCAATGGATTACACCACTAGCTCCACCATCCTCTGCTTACGTCCCGGTCGTCCCGCAGTCCGATCCGTACGACCTTGATAGCATGGTATCGACATTATTTTCATATGGATATGGTCCCAGACATTATACAAGACTAAGCATGTGGTTCGAGCATCGAGAGCAGCAGGGGGAGGAGGAAGACCAATATCTATATCCTAGATATTGGTAGTAGATTGATATGATATAAATGTATATTTTTTTCATGATGTATCAACTCTTTGATTTTTGAATCAATGGAATATGTACTTAACTTCAATTGGAGTTCATTAGCATTTATTCGATGTGGTCCTGTGGATAAATGCTAATCTTATTTTTAAATTTTTGTCTAACTCATTTCCTATTTTTTAGAATTTTTTATGAATTTTGTGATTTTTTTTGACGGGAAAAAAAATTCAAAAAAAAAAAACCGATTCCGACCGATTTGGAATCGATTCCCTTCCCAGGAATTCCTGGCCAACCCATTTCGATTCCGGAATCCTTGGCCACCGGGGGGTGAGCTTACCCCCCAGGTTTGACTTCAGTCAAACAGCCTCCCAAAAATCAGAAAAAATGAAAAAAAGCGGTAACTTCACCACATTCCGGTCATCCCCCATTCCCAAGAAAATGGACTTAGTGGGGTGACTTTTTGGGACCAAAATACCCCTAAAAATTCCCTATAAAAGGCTTGACATATGGGTTTGGCATTTGTGAGAAAAGGAGAGATTTTAGAGGAGAGAGAAGCTCTGATATTTAAAGTGAGTCTCAATTTCTTTATAAGGAAGGAAGGGTTTTGCCCAACTTCCAAAGAAAATTCCAACCGTCTCGAATCGTATTTTGGCCATTCGAGAAGGGAGTAAGGGTTTCGCCCGACCTCCAAAGTCTAATCGATCCCGATCTTATCTCGTTTCGCGAGAGGGATCGAGTAACCCACATTTAAAAACTGCGAACTTAAGCTACTTGAGATCAAATAGAAAACCCAAGTCGGTAAAGTCGAAACACCGGTCAAACCGAACGGGAATTTTAAATGAAAAAACCAGATCGGTAAAGTCGCAATACTGGCCAAACCGAACATAACTTTGACATGTATTGAGGAGAAATGCTCGAATGCCCGTCATTTGTTATACTTCTATGTACTTAGATCGACATGAAATAAAATTCAAGTTCGACTGATATGTTGTGTTACTTCAATATGTGACATCAAATCCCCGTAGACTTTAAATTGATGGATAAAACTAAATAAGTTATTTAAATAATTTTCAACTTAATCAAATAATCAAATTTGATTAAATCAAATCAAATAATGTCTTATTCATTAACAAAAATGCCATCAGTATCAAATTAAATCCATGTCATAAAATCATGCATAAAAATAACTACAAATGGTTACAAAACATGTTAAGTTTGAATCCGACTCAACCATGAAAAAATTAAATCAACACAAATAGATAATGCTACTTAAATAATTAAGTGTGCATAACAAAATCCAAATCAAATAAATGATCAAAATATTAATAAAATGTTAACATAATCCAGCCAAAATTGTGTTATTAAATAATACGTAAAAATGTCAACTAATGACTACAAAAACAAATTATATTAGATTAAAATCAACCATGAAAAATTAAAGTGGTCAATATTATTAAGAAATTTTTTTAATAATAATAATAAATTCATTTAAATCAAGTAAAAAATGCTAACAAACACACTAAAAAAATGGAAATTAATTCTTATAAACAAATAAAAAAAGAGAGATCAACTCAAAATTGTCTAAGTCAACAAATGACCAAAGACAAACAAATCAAATCAAATCTTAAATAAGAAAAAGAAGATCAATAAATCCAAACTAAAAAGTTTGAATTAAAGTTCAACCAAATTCCATCTTACAAGACCATGAGGATATGTCTTCTAGCCTTGTGTTTACGTGGACGATTGACTTCCGTTCAATATGTTGCTGTGACGGTCAATCAAAGGTGTTCGAGTGTTCGCTTGATGTAATTAACACCGGAATATCGCAAATCCGGTGGAGGGAGGTCAAAATTTATTTTTAAAGAACTCATAAAACCTCACAAAATTAAATTGTGGTTTAGATCATCTAAGTGGTGGGTGATACCCATGTCGACACTTAGCAAATCTGTGGAACCATCGATGTTCTTATAAAATAATATCACACCAAATTAGCTAATACTCCAATGAATACCACATATTTTCATAATAGTCAATGTTAGTCAAAAAGAAGGAAAAGAATTTCAAAAAGGAATTCTAATCCGGCAAGAATTTCTTCTTCTTTTAAGAGAGATGAGAAAAACGAGGTTTCAACAGGGTGATCATTCTGAAGGTTTTTTGTCAGATGAAGTTAGATGATAAATTGATGAGTCCGAACGTCGAATAAGACATTCACAAACAATTGGCGTTGGAAGTGGTGGTGTTGCAAGAAATGTTGGTGGATGTGGAAGTGGAATGAAACGAAGTATAACTGACTTTATGCATCTTGGCGGACATGGATCAGTAGGTATTGGTAAAATGTTCAGCTGTAGAAGATAGTTTGTATAACTCAGATGATGCAAGACAAAAAAGAATAGAGGAAATGGTAAACAAAAGACCTTTAGGAGAATCGCTTGATAAGATGGTTTCAAATTTTTTTATATTCAATTATATTTCAGCTCATGTTGCAGGAGATCATCATTTCAAGAATATAATTGTTGAAGCACAAAATCTTTGATGTGGAGTCAAACCTCCCACACCCTAAGACATATTAGGAAAATATTTGGATGAACTAGTTGTAGACATGCAAGCAGAAATAAACAAATTAGAACCGCATTGCGATACCCATGGTTGTTCTCTTTTATGTAATGAATGGACAAGACTCATAAGAATGCCAATCATTAACTTTATAATTTATAGTGCAGAAAATGTCATATTTTTAAATTCTATTGAAATCATGAGTTTATTATGCAGTTGATAGAGGAAAAGATTAAGAAAGTTTGAAGAAATAGGATTATACATATTATAACCGATAATATCAGCAGTTATAAAAAGGCCGGAACACTTTTGTTATCAAAATATAATCTTTTTTGGTCACCATGTGTTGCTCATTATATAAACTTGATGTTTGAATATGTGGCAAAGAATGTTATGGTAAAAAAAGCTATAGACATGAGTTGAATTGTTACACGTTTCATAGATAATCATGATTTGGTTGTGAATTGAGTAAGAAGGCTTATGGACGTGATTTAGTTCAACCCGGTGCCACTCGTTTTGCAGTAAATTATCTTGCGTTGCAAAGTTTGTTGAGTGAAATAGATAGTGTGAGAGGTTTCTTTGTTTGTTCATAATAGTTTAATTCGAAGTTCATGAACACTCCTATTGGAAAGAACGTGCAACAAATCATATGCAATCATATGTTTTGAAATTTTGCAAGAGATTCGATAAAGATCATATAACTTATGTATTAAGTTTTGAGAGTGATGAGCACTAAAAATTATCCAACCATGGACAGTGTATATCATGCGATCATTGTGATGAAGGATGTGATAAAGACAACTTCACCAAGAAATTACACATGGGTTCATAAGATCATAGATGGTAGATGGACAAAATCAATACATGTACCTATCTACAAGGTTGGTATGTTTTCTTCCTTTATTCAAAGTATGAATTTTTATTATAAATATATAAAACAAATTATGAGACTAACATTTTGAATAATAATATTTGCATGTACAACATATTTTCTTAATCCAAAGTATCAATATAAATTGTATCTTAAAGACAATCAAGTACTTATTAAATTACTTTCATCAAGTTTAAAAGAAGTTATTTCCAAAATCCAAAGGAAGAGACTAATTTGGAAATGAGATAACGTTACAATATTTATGGATTTCATCTTTTAAGTTGATATTAACATTAAATTTTTTTATATTAGATTATAAAGTTTAGAGATGCATTGGCATCTTTTGAGACAAAAAGTGCTATTGCAAGTAGAGAATCTATGTGGCCAGGTTAGTAATTATTTAATCAAAAAGAAAACTTACTTGGTTCGAATTACAAATATATGATTATTTGTTTTACTTTCAGGTGAATGGTGGAAATGTATGGAGATGATTCCCCAACTTTAAGAAAACTTGCAATTAAAGTTTCATCGCAGATTTCATCAGCTTCTCCTTGTAAAATAAATTAGAGGACTTTTTCTTTGATGACAAAACTTAGAAACAAGTTGTCATATTCAAAGTTGAAAAGATTAGTTTATTGTCATTATAAAATGAAGTCAAAGGTAAGGAGAATGGAGGCTGAACAAAAACAAGAAGGTGATCCAGAAGAGGACCAACTTGATTATTTTGCACTTTTAGGAGATAATGACATCGATGATCGAGAAAATCCTTATGCCGAGTGGGTTGCAAATAATGATATAGATGAACATGATGGTCGCCCATCTGAAGAAATTGTTAGTGCTGCACGTGAAACCGGAATGGATGTAGATGCGACTGTACAATAAATTCTTCAATCATCTTCTGAGTCAACTCATCTTCATAAATATGATCCAACCTCTGATATAGATTGATGGGGACCGGTACGGACCGGATCGTCCGTTTGTTTGGAGATAGCGTCTTCCGGGTCTTGAGGAGACGACGTATTTATTTCTTTTATTTCGTAGTATTAGATTTTTATTTTTATGCATTTTATTTGAGTATTTAGAGTCCTTTGAGTCCTTCTCTTTTATTTTAGTCCTTTAGAGGACATATATGTAATTAGGGTTTTTAGAGGTCCATCTTGTAATGTCCAGCTCTATTTAAAGAGCCCAAGTCCTTGAATGGAGAGATGGATGTTTGAAGAAAGGAAAGAGCTCCTCCCGTTTTCCCCTTGTTCCCCTCCGACGTCGACGTCGTTCCCTCACCTCCGGGTGCTCCCGGTTCTCCCCTCCCCTTCCCGGTGTTCCTCCCCACCTTCGGAGTTAGGTCCGGTACCTCTTCTTCCCCTATCCCGTCCTGTTTCCGACCTCCGTCGACGTCTTCGTCGAGATCCTCGCCCCTAGGTCCGCCGGACCCTCCCACCTCGCCCCTCACCTCCCTCGACCCCTACAAAGCAGCCCCTTCACCCCTCCACGGACCCCCTTCCCCCGCCGAACCCCCCCCCCCCGCCGAAGCACTACGGCACCCCCACCCCTTCCGACCTCGCGCGCACACACGCGCCCTAACCGAGACACCCCCCCCGCGCGGCTCCCCTACCCCACGAGCACCCCTCCCACGTGGCCCTCGGCCTCCCACCGAGCCTTCCCGAACCCCCTTCCATCCTATCGAGCCGCCGCGAGCTCGGACCCCAACCCCGTTTCCGTCGACCGTCGAAGACCCCGCGAGAGAGCCCATTTCCCGCGAAGCTAGCCGACGACGACGAAGGGGGAGAGAAGAGAAGGACGAGGCGGCGCTCGGCCGGAGCCTCTCGCCGCCGCCGCCGAAGTCCCCCTCCGTCTCGCCGCCGTCGAGGCCGCCGCGACCGCCGGACACCGCCGCGCCGAGACGACGACGACGCCCCGTTCCGCCCGCGTCGGGGCGCGCGGAGGAGCCGCCACGACCCCGCGGGCCCCGCCCTCCCTCTCTTCGGGCCGGCTCGCCGCGGCACGCCACGACCCCCCCCCGGGGGAGTAAGTCGCGCGGTCGCGCGGCGCCGCCCGGCCGCCACGGCCCCCCCCCGCGGCCCGCTCGCGCGAGTGGCGCCGGCCAAACCGGGCGCCGGTCGCTCGTCGGCCGGCCCGGCGACGGTCGCCCGCCAACGGGTCAAACCGCCGGGTTGGCGCCCGACCGGGTCCGACCGCCGGTTCAAGGCCGGTTCGACGCTCCAGGGGCCGGGTTCAGACCGGTTCGGTGCCCGGCTCACCCATCCGAGGCCGGTTCAGTGGCCGGTTCAGCCCTTCCCCGGGACCCGGTTCGGGGCCGGTTCAAGGCCGGTTCAGCCCTTCTAAGGGCCGGTTCGGGGCCGCTTGACCGGTTCGGGGCCGTACGCGGGGCCCGGTTCAACGGCCGTGGGTCCAGCTTCGTGGATTTCAAGCCCCGTTCGGCCAGCTTCGCCTCCGTTGCTTATTCAAAGACGGTTCGCAGACCGGTTCAGCACCCCATCGCCCCAGACATCCTCCTCGGCCCGCCGACGCGCGCGGGGATGGCGGCACCTCCTTCCCGTCCCGCATCGCCGATCGTAGCCGGCGCCGACTTGTTTCCCCACGAGTCGGGATCCTTACACCGCGCGGACATCGACATTTCGCCTTCGACATCACATTACCAATGCGAGGTGCACACCACGCATTTCTCGTGCCAGCCTCACGCGCCGTCATCTCAGCCTCTCTTTTCGAGCCGATCGCTCCAGACATTATCGTGTCGAGGACGGTCGAGCTTACATCCGCTCGCTCGTATCGTCGAGGCCGACTTGACTACGGATGCTGCGGGCACGAAGATGCCTCGGTGCGAGATAGTTCTCACGGCACCTGCCTCATCCCGGGGTTCGTAGTGGTTAGCCGACGGCAGCAGATTGGGACACATTCGCCGAGAGTTTACTCTCGCGGCCCAAAGAGTACTGAGCATCCGAGAGAGCCGATCCAGACGGCAATACTTACGCCCAAAGGCTCGCGCTCGAGGAGCACTCGACACGCTTATCGAGGTAGCTAGCGAGGCCACCCGTAGCTTGCCGCAGCAGTACGAGCAAGCAGGCACCATCGATGCCGAGGAAGACAGAGCCATCGAGGCCGAGCCGACCGAGCACTACAAGCACCGTTCGAGCCGACGACAGAAAGGCCGACACCTCGTCGAGGCCGAGACTGATCGAGCCATCCTGACCGAGCCGACACATGTGCCGCGGAGCCGCTGACAGAGCTGACCACCGAGGTTGTTCCAGAGGATCCGCGCATAGTTGACTCGATAGAGTACCCAGACCTGGAGCTTGACAGCACTTACGACACCGTCTGGGTCACCTTCTGCGGTCACCTTGGAGCAAGGATTCTCGGACCATCGAATCGAAGTCGGGGACCGATTCCGATCCAGATTCCCAGAACCGGCCGGAATCGGCGGATTCCTGGGAAGGGAACCGGTTCGGGAACCGGTGGGAATCGGTTTTTTTTTTTGGATTTTTTTTTTCGTCAAAAAAATTCAAAAAATTCAGAAAAAATTCTAAAAAAATAGGAAATGAGTTAGAAAAAATTTTAAAAAATCACCAATGTACGATATCCACAAAACCACATCATACAAATACTAATGAACACCAATCAAGACTCAAGACTCGAAAGTTAAGTACACGTTCCAATTCCATTTATTCAAATATCAAAGAGTCGATACATCATCAAAAAAAAAATTACATCATATCAATCTACTACCAATATCTGTGTGATAAAGATGCGGGTCGTCCTCCTCTCCCCGCCGTCCGCGACGCTCCTCCTCGCGCTCGCCCGAATACCGTCCGGACCATATCCATATGAAAATAACGCCGATGCCATGCCATCAAGGTCGTATCGGGATCGGACCGCGGACGACCGGGACGTGCTGTAGGACGGTGAGCCGCGGTGTAATCCACCGCCGGTCAACCCGGCCAAACGCTCGGATACCGTGGCTCCATAATATAAGACCGCGGTGTCTCGCTCATCCGCCGCGTAATACGGCTTTCGGGAAACCGCGAATCGTGACTCACCGCCGCCGATGGCCGCGTCGGCCGGTATACACTCTCGTCATCATCACCTCGAGGAGCGAGAAGGAGCCTCGCGCATCGTCATCCGGGCCGACAGACGCCCGACCTCTAACTTCCTTCTCTTTACCTCTTCGCCCATCTCTCGAACTACCGTAAAGTCCGAACCCAAAGTTTTTTTTTCAACTTCGCAAATCCTCCCATTCTCCGTGCGCAAATACCTTGTTTTCGTTCTCCCGATCGCGAACGGGCCGGGCAGCGGCCGCCGGGACCCGAGCCGGAGTCGCGAGCCGGGGCCAAAGCAAGCAGTGGCTGCCCCATACCGCCGGCGTGCTAGCGTCCCCGCCCGAGTCGCGGTAGTGTAGATGAGGTGGAGCCGAGCATCCTCCTCGCTTCAACACCATCCAACTCTCCTTCGCCCACGCACGTCATCGGGATCAAACTCACCGCGCGATCCCCGGCTTCCTCTCCTCATCCAGAGGCAAGCACGCTCCTCCCGAAATTCGTCCACGTCCACCTCCTCGGGCATGCGGCTGAGGAATGCCTCGCTCGTACGGGCCACCTCGCGAACCGTGCAAATCGCTCCTCGCCGATCTTCTCCGCCGATTCCCGATGTTCTTTACGCGCACCCCTCACGTTATACGATTTACATCGCCTTCTCCATGTCCGAGGTCAACCCGTTCCTCCTCGTACGACGTCAATGTACCCAGCCCTCTCACAAAGGGGAGGAACCGGTGCTCGGCTCGTAACTCGATACCAATGGCCGCAAGTGGATTCCATCCACTTCGGTGTTCACCCGAGTCCACCACTCACTCGCAAATAAGTAAAAACACAAGAAGAGAAAAGGAAAACAATTAAACCCATCATCAAGAATAACTTGTATTTAAAAAGAAAAGAAATCGCTCATCAAACTATTACTATACCAGGTGACACTTTGTCAATCCGAATATTTCAGTCAACATCCGAGTATACACCGACCCTCATCCCGTACTTCGCATCCGAAACATTTAAATAAAAATTTAGCTCGCTAATGCTAGTCCAAGGTATTTAATGAACTCTAACTTACTTCTATCTCACTCTATCCCGTCCCCGCCGAGATCGGCACAGCCCGCCGGATAACCGCAAGTGTACCCCGCATCACCTCGTTGTCGTTCACCACCCGTCCTCCATATTGGACGCGGGGTTCAAAAAGTATCCCGCAAGATTTTATTAGCTTAACACCGCGCATATATAAGATAATTATACATCAAAAATAATTTAAGAACCAAGTTACTGTTAATGGATGACATCGCGGTGCAAGTGTCTGTCCCATCGGTCATCAATGATTTTCCACCACTTTTCGTAACCTCTCGGGATTTTTTTCTTTAATTTTCGCCTTGCCCGGTCCATAAGATCATACAAGGCAGCCCATCCGGTCCCCCGTCATTCCGAGTCTACCAACCTCAAGACAACTACCGTTGGCTCAATGATCGCCAAATAGTAGGCAATCCTCTCCCAAAACCTCTCGTCGCTGATCCGCTTCTCGACCCGACAAGAATCTCCAATCGCCATTACGCAAAGTTGTCCACCATATAGTTGTAATACTCGACTCGCGCGAACCTAACCAATGCAACCGTGCCGGTGTAAACTCTCCGCAATGAAGTTCGGCGGCAAATCGCGTCGGACCGGGCCTCGACAAGATCGCGCCCTCCCCGCGAGATCTCACGATACGTAGGAGGCGGGGATGCGAATAAATAAAGGAACCGATGGTCCGCGCCGCTCGACAAGCGTAGATACACCCTCCTCCTCGCCTATATCCTCTAAAATGAGATCTATGGAATGCGCCGCACAGGCACCCGTAAGACGTGCTTCCTCTTCTCCATCAACTTCCTCCCACCGTACTTTATAGCGATGGTTCGTTGTCGCGACAACTCGAACCACATTCTCCTCCCCATCTCCTCCACCACTCCATCCATCGAGAAAAATGAAGTCGCATTTTTAATCTTCCCGTACATCTACCGACTTCAAGAATGTAACGTCCCTCGTAACAAGACACCAAGAAGTTTATCATACTCCTCTCGTGATACTCGTCCACCCATCGCATACGATTGCGCAACCCCTCTCCTTCCACACCAACTTGAACCCGTCCATCCACTCCCCTCAACTCCCGACCCTCCTCATCCAAAGCCGCCGTATACGTGTCCCACGTCGCCCGGCTTCGCAAACCCGGCCCACCTCACCCACGCATCCACCATCGTCCTGGAAGCAGGGCCGGTACGTGCCGGGATGCCTACATCAAGTTAAAAAAAAACGGGATCGTGGTAAAATTAAGTTTTATAAATGAAACAGTTTAAACAGCATAATGTCAAATTTAATTTAAAAAGTGATACCGTACGTAAAAACCACTGACAATGCGGCGAACGGCTCTCACAGCCTCGTCTCCCCGTAGCCTTCACCCCTTTCATTGCCTCGCTTTATCCCCGTCCGCCCAAAGACTCGTTTCCTAAATAAATACCACCGGCCACGGTGTAAATCGAGTGCCGTGGGCGGGAACGGCGGCAGGGCTCCGTCTCCCGGGGTCGCTCTCGTCCCGAGTAGTGGCGAGCCGATGCGGATCGGCCCAAAGCCGGGTCAACTCGGGACCTGCACCCTCCCGCTCCTCCTCCTCGTCCTCCTCTCTCGCCCGATGCACGCTTGCTTGGCCGCGTGCCTAAGCACGCCCGCCCCGAGTCCGTGACTCGTCCCCCGCTCGGCTCCGGGCCGAGCCGCCGTCGCCTTCCCTTGCCTTTCCTTCGAGGTAGGCAACCGTGGCCCCTCCTCCTCTCGAGTAGCTCGTCCCCGCAACTCCTCCCTCTCGCTCGATCCGAATGTGCCCCGTCGAGAGGCTCTACTCCGCAGCGTATCCTCTCTCATCTCCTCACTCTTCTCCCCCGGGCACCTTGTCACATTTCTTTACATTCCCACCGTTCCGCAATATGTTGTTTCCCCGAACACCCCCCCCGTTCATCTCCTTCCCGCACCACTTGCACCGCACCCTCTTCCCGACTAGGTCTACCATACGCCCGTGTTCCCAACCCACGCCGAAGCACGCGTCGCTTGATCGGCCATTGCTTATATCTGCAAAAATTGTAAACAATGCACTAAAATTGATTGATAACATAAAAAATGATTTAGACGCTGTTCGGAAGGCATTAACCCTAAGTAACACACCATTCGGTATGTTTAAAGGGTTACGTAGCTGCTTTAAATCGTCGCAAAATAACGACGGGATATCCGGAATTTTTCCCGTGCAAAATGAACTTAAACGGATAGTTTAAAACTTGGATAATTCGGACTGGTCGAATCACAAGGTTTAACGACGCTCGGACTCACGGAAACGCGTAAGAATGGACGTACGAAGTGTTCGGCGAAGAAATCTTACCAAAAACCGGTCAAAGATCGAAGCAAGACGTTGATTCAAGGCGGATCGGAGCCGATCGGCGGAATCGGGCCGGCGGAATCGGTCCGACCGCCGGAATCGCCGACCGCCCAGGAATCGCCGAATCGCCGGAATCGGTGCTCGAATCGCCCCGGATCGACGGATCGTCGCCCGAATCGCCGGATCGAGCTCCGGATCGCCGGATCGATGCCGGAATCCGCCGAGGAATCGCCGCGGAATCGCCGGAGACGAGCCCTACCGCCGCGGATCGAAGGAATCGACCGCGGCGGCCGATTCCGGCCCTTTTAGAAGCCGGGAATCGTTCGATTCCCTGGCCCGTAATCGAACCGGGAATCGAACCGGGGCCGGTTCGACCGGTCTTCCATCGGAATCGGTCGGATCGACCGATTCCAGTCGATTCATACCGATTCCGCGGAATTATTCCCGGAATCGGTCCTTCCGCCAGGAATCGGATCGGAAACCACCGATCCGATTCCGGAATCGGTCGGAATCGGTCCGATTCCACCGATTCCGTAATCTATGCCTTGGAGCTTCCCGGTCCCGCTTCATCATCACCCGAGCTGCCCTACCGCCGTCCTCCGTTTCAGTAGTGACCATGTTGATCATACGGCACTACAAAACTCGAGGACGAGTTTTTCGCAACCGGGGGAGAATGATGGGGACCGGTACGGACCGGATCGTCCGTTTGTTTGGAGATAGCGTCTTCCGGGTCTTGAGGAGACGACGTATTTATTTCTTTTATTTCGTAGTATTAGATTTTTATTTTTATGCATTTTATTTGAGTATTTGCAGAGTCCTTTCGAGTCCTCTTCTCTTTTTAGTCCTTTAGAGGACATATATGTAATTGTGGTTTTTAGAGGTCCATCTTGTAATGTCCACTCTATTTAAAGAGCCCAAGTCCTCGAACGAGAGACGGATGCTCAAGAAAGGAAAGAGCTCCTCCCGTTTTCCCCTTGTTCCCCTCCGACGTCGACGTCGTTCCCTCACCTCCGGGTGCCCCGTTCTCCTCCTCCCCTTCCCTGTTCCTCCCCACCTTCGGAGTTAGGTCCGGGTGACCTCTTCTTCCCCTATCCCGTCCCGTTTCCGACCTCCGTCGACGTCTTCGTCGAGATCCTCGCCCCTAGGTCCGCCGGACCCTCCCACCTCGCTCCCTCACCTCCCCTCGACCCCTACAGCAGCCCCTTCACCCCTCCACGGACCCCCTTCCCCCGCCGGAACCCCCCGCCGGAAGCACTACGGCACCCCCACCCCCTTTTCCGACCCGCGCGCACACACGCGCCCTAACCGAGACACCCCCCCCCCCGCGCGGCTCCCCTACCCCACGAGCACCCCTCCCACAGGGCCCTTGGCCTCCCACGGAGCCTTCCCGAACCCCCTTCCATCCTACCGAGCCGCCGCGAGCTCGACCCCAACCCCGTTTCCGTCGACCGTCGAAGACCCCGCGAGAGAGCCCATTTCCGGCGAAGCTAGCCGACGACGACGAAGGGGGAGAGAAGAGAAGGAAGAGGCGGCGCCGGCCGAGCCTCCTCGCCGCCGCCGAAGTCCCCTCCGTTCCCGCCGCCGTCGAGGCCGCCGCGACCGCCGGACACCGCCGCGCTCGAGGACGACGACGACGCCCCCGTTCAGCCCGTCGGGGCGCGGCGGAGGAGCCGCCACGACCCCGCGGGCTCCCGCCCTCCCTCTCTCTTCTCGGGCCGGCTCGCCGCGGCACGCCACGACCCCCCCCGGGGAGTAAGTCGCGCGGTCGCGCGCGCCGCCCCGGCCGCCACGGCCCCCCCCCGCGGCCCGCCGCGCGAGTGGCGCCGGCCGAACCGGCGCCGGTTCCGCTCGGCCGGCCGGCCCGGCGACGGTTCGCCCGCCAACGGGTCAAACCGCCGGGTTAGCGCCCAGACCGGGTCCGACCGCCGGTTCAAGGCCGGTTCGACGCTCCAGGGGCCGGTTCAGACCGGTTCAGGCCCGGTTCACCCATCCGGAGGCCGGTTCAGGGCCGGTTCAGCCTTCCTGGACCCGGTTCAGGCCGGTTCAAGGCCGGTTCAGCCCTTCTAAGGCCGGTTCAGGGCCGTTTTGGACCGGTTCAGCGCATGTGGGCCCGGTTCAACGGCCGTGGGGTCCAGTTCGGTGGATTTCAAGCCCCGTTCAGCAGTTTCCAGCTCCGTTTGAAGCGATTCAGCACGGTTCAGGACCGGTTCAGCACCCCATCAGCTCGGTACATCCTCCTCGGGCCCGCCGACGCGCGCGGGGATGGCGGCACCTCCCTTCCCGTCCCGCATCATAGATGCTTCTGAAGGACATGGAAATGATGATGATGGTGATGGAGATAATGTCTTTCGTGATGGTGGTGCTGACGATGTAGAAAAAAATTAACCATTCCTCACTGATGCTACTGAGCAAGTTCATCATCAACGTGAAAAAACATATAAACGCAAGAAGAAGAGTGCTAGTCCGTCAAATTAACAAGGTTTGTCACAACTTGAGGAATATAATCTTTCTCACACATTCAACTCAATGAATATTTCTAATAGGGGATATTATTGATATGAACATTCTCAAGATTTATCATCATATGAATATGGACACAGACATAGATATGAGGAAATACAACAAGGTTCTTCACATGCATTTTATAATGAAGGATACAAGCCTTCGTATGAATATGGACATACTGCAAATGAACATATTTCTTCAAACATGTCTTATGACAATAGTTATTATGGTTATGGTCATAGTTATGGTCCTTATGGCCATAGATATACAACACAGGATGACTCTTTAAATATCTCTGATTTTTATGAACAAAAATTCAGTTTACCATGAGAGGGAGATCGTCATTCTCATATGTCATGATCTGAATATTGTGATTTTGTTACACAACAATCACCAAATGATCAACAAAGTGATATATAAGCACAAAGATCATCTTTTTGGCATTAAGAGTGTTTTCTTATTGTTAGTTCACACAGTTGGTGTGAGAGTGTGTTTTGTGATTGTTCATTCACACAATTAGTGTGCAAAGATGTTGTGTTCATAGTGTGCGGGGTCGGCGACCCGGTCGGCCAGTTTTTGGGTCGACCGACTCCGACCCGGCCCCGTGACCCCTACTCAGTTAATATATTTAAATAAAATTATTATTATTATTTTTCCCAACCTCAACCTGACCCCGGCCCGACCCGGGTCGCAACCCCAACCGACTTGGGTCGGTTTTAGGCCTGACCAACCCGGTCCCGACTCCCGACCCCGCCTTCCTTGGTTGTTATTTATTTTCATATAATGTGTATAAATTCTTTGATGTACTCTCATTTTTGTAACATAGTATGTTATGTTTGTCATTTTATACATATTACATATATATATTTTGATCCGAGAATCCGAGATCCGATCTCCCGAGATTTTTTCGAGATTTCTCCGAGATTTCTTCTCTTCCACCTCTCCGAGACGAAGCCGAGATCCGAGACATCACCCACCGATCCGGATCGGATTGGAATTGGCACCTACTGATCCGGTGGCCAATTCCAATTTTGCCTACCTTGCTCGTATCTCCATCTTTTGTTTTTCTATGGCTTGCTTTTTTCTGTTCATCTTCCTAAACCTAGTTACGCAGAAGCATAGTTTTTAGTGTAGCCTACTCTTGGGGCCGATGAAGAGTCTAATAGGTGTAACAGTTACCAATATTTATCCTACTTCATTTTGCTTTCTAATGTGATGTATTTGCGATGCATTCCTGAGCTAATTGTTCATTAGGATTTCAAAACTGAGTTGACAGTGGGGATTGACCATTTTAATCTCCATCCAGATCCATTTAAGTATCGACTGTTTTTGAATTTGTTCTCAATACTATCCATATTTAGTTATGAATCAACTGTTTTTGAATTTGTTCGGGCTGATCTAAAATTTCTAATGCATTGTCTTCTGATTCTCTTGTTTATTTCACTTAAATACATGCCAAATTTCTTGGTCTGGATAGATTGGCAACATCTGTTCCACTCACAATTTGAATTCACGTTTGTGATAGCCAGTACCATGAAAACCAGTGAATCCAGTTTTGAGCCAATACTACATATCCGCTCGAGCTAAATTAGCAATAGCCACTTGCAATGGAATTCCTTACTCCATGATTGATGCCACTTTTCTGTCAACGTGAACTTTTTAGCTTCTCCGAATTTGGTATTGGCTAAATTTCATCAGCATATTTGTTTTCACCCAACAATGTGACTGCAATATTTGAAATTCTTATGCCATGTACTGCTATCCATTCTATTTTCATCACATGTCACAGTATCTTACAAATTGTAATCATGTTTTGTGTCCCATTCTTGAAAAGAATATCACAGCTCATGGTTTGCATGATCAGCACCAGCCAATGTGATCCAATGAGATATGGCTGTTCCCGGAGTGAACTTTACCGGGGTTAACCTGTTGCTGGATCAGCCACGATTGGCTGATTCCAGGTCAGGAGCAAGCAATTGGATCAGCTCACCTGGTTGGACTGGCTCAGCCTTGCTGAGATAGGCAAGGATCCACTGATATTAGGGCTGGGGTGGCTGTTTCTAGCTCATGATCAGATGATTCCTGTCTGACTTGCCAAGTCAGACCTAGTCATGGTTGAATTGGGCTGCTTCCGCAGGATCGGCCCTGGTCGATAGAGAGGTCCATGCTTCATGCAGAAGGCGTAGTTACCAACTGTTCTGTTCAAGGAATTTTAAAGTCAAGATCGGCCAGGGTTGTTTGAGATCCAGACCGGGATTGGATTGGCTAGCCTGACTTCCCCCATCATGAAAAATGGGCATCATTCAGCTTATGGCTTACTCTGATTTGACCATTTACTTTCCATGTTCTTGTTTAGATTGATAATCTTGTAATCTGTGAGCTGTAATTTCAATTTAGGAGTTACGTATGGATCATTGTAGAAGGGAGTCTACAGGCTTAGCTTTCTTGCAGTTGTTTGTGCCATTAGCATGTCTGCCTTTGATGTTGATCATGTGCAAACAACCGATCTCTATGTGCATAAATATTGCTCGGTCAGTCTTAATGTCATGGACAGACATTGTTTATACACCTATTCAAACAATGATAGACAATGCAAACAGTAATAAGCCTTTTCATTATTCTTACTAAGGTTACTGTTCATAGTTATTAGAGGCGCTCGCTGCAACCGCCTAGGCGGTTGATGCTAGTGAGGCGTTGGCAAAATGCCTCGCCCCGCCCCAAAACGCCCCGCCCCGCCCAAGTCAAACAAATATGGTCAAACATGATCCATTTCTTAATTTAATTATGATATTTGTTTTCTTTTGTTATTGATTTCTACTCTCATTGAGTTGTTATGCTATGTTATGCTTGATTTGTACTCTACTTTTGTTAGTTGTTATGATGCTATGTTTGTTATTGACCTTCTTTTATTGTTATAACATTTTTTAGTGATGGCCACAATACATAGTTATTAAAATGGTGCATTTATTTCAATATTACAAGTATTTTCTTAGATTTATTTCAATTATTTGTATGAGATATATGTATTATTTAAATTAAAATAATTGAATAATATAAAACGCCTCGGGCACCTGAGGCGCCCGCCCCAAGCGCCTGAGGTGAGGCGCTAGGTCCCTCACCTCGGGCACCTCACGCCTCGGATAACATAGTTACTGTTAGAGGGTAACCTTAATGGTTTATTATGTTTTGCAGGACTGTAAAAGCATCCCAGGGAAAAGAGATTCAGCATGGTGCAGGTGGGATTATTATGGGAATCTTGGGAAGCTGTTACTTAAGATATTTCTGTCACTCTCCACACTAATATTGGTGACCCATAATGCATCCTCTGTTCATGCTGCGCTATGGAGGTTTTTGAGGACTTTTCAAACCCAACTACAATGTCATCCACAAAAGATGCAGGGTCTCATTGGTGGATTATGGAGGAAAAAGCTTCTATTTGTTGGTGTGACTTCTGGTGTTCTTATGTCTTTTTGGATCTACTGGATAATGAGTGCAAACACTACATCAAGGAACAAGGAAAATCTTGCAAACATGTGTGATGAGAGAGCTCGCATGCTGCAAGATCAGTTTAACGTGAGCATGAACCACGTGCATGCACTTGCTATTCTTGTATCAACTTTCCATCATGGGAAACAGCCTTCTGCAATTGATCAGGTTCCTCTTACAAAATCAAAAGTTCTCATTCTTTGTTTTCTTTTTCTCTGTTTCTTTTTTTTTCATTTGGATTTGTCTTTTAGTTTTTGGCATTTACTATTCAAAAAAGACCAAAAAGTATCTGTAGTACCACTTCTGGGTGTCAGATATTTGCTTCATGAGTATTTCTTCTCTTCCGAGGGAGCTAATTTAGGCTTAGCTTGCTATCCCAGGTTTCTCACCTGAACAGAGAAACATGGTTTCTGGCATTAATTCATCACCCTTACAAGAGAACTTGATTGCAGAAAAGGCTTATAATAATTTCATGCAATAATTTCATTATACATGCGATCTCCGTCTTAATTTAGATTGCTATTGTGTGAAACCTGGAATATGTATTATGTGAAGAGTATTGTTTATGTGGTCTTATTTACTTCCATTGGCATTGCAGGAAACATTTGCAGAATATACAGCGAGAACAGCTTTTGAAAGGCCATTGACAAGTGGTGTTGCGTATGCCTTGAAAGTGTTGCATTCTGAAAGAGAGAGATTTGAGAAGCAGCATGGATGGACGATAAAGAAAATGGAGACAGAGGACCAGTCTCCTGTTCAGGATGAGTACATGGCTGAGAAACTTGATACATCACCTGTTCAAGATGAATATGCACCTGTTATATTCTCGCAGGAAACTGTTTCCCACATTGTCTCAATTGATATGATGTCTGGGAAGGTAAAATTATCTCTTTTTAAAGTATCATTTGCTTATATTTACAATGGTAAGCCATACAGTACTACATTTGTGCAGTATGGAATCACCAATGCAATATTTAATAATGTACGATTCAAGTCTATAATCTGATCTACAGTGCAATAGAATATATGGCAAGTCCTTCTTACGTTTTGAAGTGCTTATGGATATATCTACTTCGATTAGCACATTTTTTTTTTGGCTCTGAATCTTCACATATTGCATTGTGTATAATCTTCAGGAGTACTTGGGGAAATGGTAACTTTTTCTTTATGTAATCGGATTAGAACTTATCATCAGGCTATATCTAGAATAATGCTGCCACTTTTCTATCGCTTTTGTAAAGTAGCCTTACAAGCTGCGAATTTGACTGGTTCTAGATCTTATTTCTCTTGTAGATGTGGATTGATATAGTTTAAAGAGCCTACTTTTAAGTTGTACTACATTGCCTCAGTAAAGAATCACTGCTTTGGACTATTTATAATCTTTGATCCAAGTCTGTCATTTGAGCTATGGTATTATAATATATGGCATGAGCCTTTTGGGAGTATTGATGGACCTTTCTACTTGACAGTATGAGCGTGTTTTCAGTATTCCTGAACTCTTCAGCTAACATTGCTTTTTTTGGCTTCCTATCCTCACTTATTGCACTGTGAACAGTCCTCAGAAGTGCATGGACGAATTTTAATCATTTTATTTGGAACTTTTGACAAGTTTGCCTTTTTTCCTTTTAAAGTTGCATCATTAGTTGAGGCACGATTAAGACGGTTCTGATTCTGAATCTAATGCCTCTGGTGTATGTGGTATAATATATTCTAAAGATTATAAGAGCTAGCAAGAGCTCAAGGATGTCCAAGGAGAGAGAAGCTCTGGCGATTTTGCTCCCCGTCCCCACAGCTGCAACCTCAAAGGTTTAGACGACAAACCCATCTCGCCACCCAACCCCACCTTATTGGAGTGGTCCATGGTTTCTCATTGGTGTCATTTTTTCCGTTTCTTCTTACAAGCTGTCTCACCGCCCTCCTCCTCCTCCTCCAACTGGGAAGCTCAGCACCACCCATTTGGTAGCTTTTTGGCCTGGGTCATTGGGCTGCCCAGTGACAGAATAGTGTCATGTGTTGCCAATGCAGTTGGATTGGCCATTCTAATCCAAGTTACCAATGGTCGTCAGTTCCCTGTTGACGTCGTCCTCCTAACCTCAGCCCCTCCATCCATCGCCATCCCTCTACATAGGTACCGGCAGTACTGGTGAACCTGAAGTTGATAAATGTGATCATCATCCTGATGTGGGAAGCTGACTTTGCCTGAAGGAAATATTGGCTATCCGAAGCTCTGTGGCAACCTTCTAATGCGGGACAAAGAACAAATCAACATATGTACGTCCAAAATAAACTGAATTCACTACCTGGCAGACCGATTGACTGGATGCAACCTCATTCACTTTGACTTTAAACTAGACAAGTTGAACTCTGCACTAATTCTAGATGAGCTGAACGTAACTGAACAAGGTTGAATCAGATATGAACCTATCTGAAAGTCATTGAACCAGGTTTAGACTGATGTGGCTGTGTGCGCTCACTGAAGAACCTGTTTGGCCTTGGTCTAATTTGAGCTGTGTTGCTGAATCCCGTGATTGATTACCCACGGAGCAAGGCACACTAGATGAGATTGAAGAAATTGAACTCTACTAAGACCGTAGATGCATGGATTGCAGAATCGGCCGATCCGGATCGGGATCGGCCGATTCTTGGATCGGATCGGACCCCTCCGATCCGATTCCCAGCGGAACTGCCGATCCGGACCGAAGATCAATCCGGATCAGTGTTTGTAGGTGGAATCGGTGCCGGAATCGACCGATTCGGTCGATTCTGGATCGATTCCGGCGATTCCCTCGCCAGAATCGACCCACAGGCTGCCGCGGCGGCCATCCCGCCGCGGCAGCCCTCTTCCCCGCCCTATCGGGATCCTATCCTTACCGGGTCCGATGGACCCGGTAAGGTCATCTTCCCCGCCCGATAGGGCGGGGAAGATGTCACGGCGGCAAGCTGCCGCCGTGGCGGTGATTTCGGGCCACTTTTGGGCCCGAAATCGCCCCAAAATGGGGTAGATCGGATCGGAATCCGATCTACCTCCTTATTTAGTTAATTTTTTGGTGTTTTAGGGTTTTTTTAAGGGTCGATCCGGATCGATTTTCCTTCCGACGAATCGGCCTGGATCGATTTTCCTTCCGACGAATCGGCCTGGATCGGTCCGATCCGATCCGGATCGGATCGGATCGGTCCCCACCGATCCAGGGACCGATTCCGTTCCCGCGATCCTTGCGTAGATGTACAACCTCCCTCCCGGTGGCCTCCTTGACACCCACACCAGACATCCTAAATGAGTTACCAACCTGGGTTATTTATAGGGAGAACAACCAAGAAAATCTACTTTGATTAGGGCTTTTCTAATCCTTTTCCGAATTCTGACCTGACTCGTAGAGCCCAATGTTAATCCAATTGACAATTGGATCTTGATTTCACTTATCTGATTTTACCCATCTATTCACGTAATTTGTCTTGTTATGTAACATTCTCCACCTTGGGTTAAATCCGTAAGTGTTTTTTCATCCACTAGCTACACCATCATGTCATGGCTCACACCTCGGCCAGGTGTCTGCATAACTTGTCTCTGCTGCACATCCTGATACGTCCCCTTCTCTCTTAGTTGATGTGAGACTTGAGAGATATCGACCACCATCTCAATGGAAGTCGCTAGGGACTTTGATGCTACACTAGTGTCAAGTCTCCTTATGAGTCTGTACAAGTCATTCGTCAACAACCCCTTTAGCATGATCTGTGTTCCTATGCACACCATGAGAGTTCCAACTTTAAGAGTGCATCGGTATCGTCTTGAACATGTGACTCTTAGCAGGATTATTGTCTTCATATTTGGCATATGTTGGATGTCCACGAGTGTTCGCACATTCCCATCAAACATGCTTATCTTCACGGATTTGATACCCAAAACTGAGTAACATGCTTTGTTTGCCAATCGGATCGTATTGCCATCACATGCTTGATACCTGTCGAACATTGTCCTATCCGAACATATATAGAAAGAGCAACTAGAATCTAAGATCCAACCTGGATCTTCTTCTCTTGCAGATGTTGTACATAGGATGTTATCCACATCTTCTTTGCCATCCTCTACTGTTGATGCTTCTACCTTCTTCTTCTTTGTCTTTTGCAGCCGTTTGTTCTTCTTATGTTGTGGACAACTTGAAATGTCCCTTTGTCACAGTATTAATACCTGCGACCTTGATTTTTGGAATGTTTGTTGTCTTCTCATCTTCCCTATTGGTTGTTCGATCTTCCACTACCTCTACATGCAATCAAAGCTTGACCCTCACCTACTTGTTCAAAAGTAACGAAGCTATGGCGTAATCCAGCCTGAGAGTGTCAGTTATATACAACATGGTCGTCACGACGTGATCATACGACATTGGCAATGATGCCAATAGGAGAAACGGTTGATCTTCTTTTTTGATTTCCTCACCCAGAGATAGCACCTCTGTCAAGATTATGTTGAATTTGTTGATATGCACTTCTATCCTCGTTCCATGAATCATCTTCAAGCCACATATATACTTTTTTGCTAACAAACAATTTGTTAGTGACTTGAACATTTGCTCTCAAGCTTCTCCCAAATATCCACTGGGTCTTCCAAGCTGATTGCCTCCCAGAGCATGTTGTCCACCAGGAATAGTTAAGTCATGTTATTCACTAGCGCCCGTGTTGTGGGCCATAAAAGATGCATGGCAATGGGCCAAAAGGAGCCCTGAAACAGTCCTGAACACAGGCCTTGAGAGGGCTTTAAATGGGCTTTGCATAAGTCTGTAAATGACCTAATAGAAGGCCCAAAAACAGGTTAGCAATTGACCCTTGAAAGGTTGGGGACCCTTGAAAGGTTGGGTTGAAGGCCTGAAATAGACTATTAAACAGGCTTGGAAATGGGCCTTGAACAGAGCTATATTGGGCTATTAAATTGTCCTAAAATGGACCTGGAATTGGACATGTAGTGGGCTTCGGGCTTGTCCTGAAATGAGTTCAAACCATCATTTTTGGAACCTCAAAACAGGCTGTAAAAACAGCCCCTTGATTGTGTGTTTTTGGTTCATAATTGGCTAAAAGAATTCCGGGTTAACAATACTCTAAAGAGTGTAGTTCAAATTTTGACTTATGACAGGATATATTATTACGTTCTGTGTATGAATATGTTGAGATTAAATGCATTGGCTGTTAACAACTCATGGTTAGTCATTTTTTAGATGTTGAGTAAAAAAACAATGTTAAGCATCCTTGGTTTGAAGTAATCTTATAGGATGGAAGACCTTGGAAGGTTTACCAAATCCTGGGTTGCTGAGTTAATTAGCTAGTTTGGTCATCACATTTAGTAAGAAAGTTATGACTTAGCTAGAAAGCGAGGGCAAGTGTCACAGTGGACAAGGTGCTACTATTACGGGAGCCATCTTTTGAATATGTGGGGCTATCTCTAAAGTCCCACTTGCCTGGATGTTAGATGTATGATGTATTTAAGAAAAGTTTGACTTGGAAATGAAGCGATCAAGGGCAATATATTGTAAAATCCATGTAAGAGTATGCCAAATCAGTGGACTATTAGCAATTCGGGCTTGTCATTTTTTGGAAGTTGAGTTGAAAAGAACTTAGAAGTTAATTGTGCTTGATTGAAAGTAGTCTTAGAATGGGTAACCATGCTTCATGGCTACCAATTAGCATGATCGTTGGTTCAATTAACTGGTTTGGTCATTACATTATCTCCTTTGTGTTTGATTATCCTAAATGTTACTTTTGTTACATAGTTCACAATACCTCAACCTTGAATATTGTTGGTGCTTCGTACAGGAAGATCGTGAAAATATTTTGCGGGCAAGGGCATCTGGAAAGGGGGTTTTGACCTCTCCTTTCAAGCTTTTGAAATCCAATCACTTGGGGGTAGTGTTGACATTTGCTGTCTACAATAGAGAGCTTCCTCCTAATGCATCACGGGAGGATCACATTGAAGCAACAATGGGGTAGGCTTTCCAAGTTTACGTAGTTACACATGTACATAAATAGGCTAATGTATAAATTCCTCTGAATTTTGTAGTGAATAGCAACTATGAACACTCATCTCAAAAGCCATGTTTTTGTAGGTATCTGGGTGCTTCTTTTGATGTGCCATCTTTAGTGGAGAAGCTCCTTCATCAACTTGCTAGCAAACAAACAATCGTTGTCAATGTTTATGATACAACAAAGAGTTCTGCACCCATCAAGATGTATGGGCCAGATGCCATTGATACTGGTTTGTTGCATGTTAGTTATTTGGATTTTGGAGATCCACTACGAAGGCATGAAATGCACTGCAGGTACCTACCAATAGAATCTCTTACCTCACTAGCAGCAACTCACTTTAATATCTGTTGGTTGTTCGGGATGTGAGCTGATGTTTAAACTCAAAAAATCTTGATGATCAGTTTCTGTATCTTCAGAAAGAACAAACTAGGTTCTTCTCCTTATTTGAACTGCTATAAGGAGTACAGATTCAGTACATGGTACTTCATGATGTGCACCTGGACTACTGTATTTTTTATAGACATGGTTTATCCAACTGGAAGTTAGTTTTTCACACTCATACATCTAGTTGAAGGCTAGTGTAGCTGCTTCCTGCTGAAATTTAGTTTATGTTCCAATTCTGTACTGCTGCAGATTTAAGCAGAGGCTTCCTCTACCATGGTCCGCCATTACAACGTCAGGAGGGGTTCTGGTGATTGTTTTGCTTCTGGGGCACATATTTCATGCAGCTATAAACCGTATTGAGAAAGTGGAGGATGATTATCATGAAATGAGAGAGTTGAAAGGACGAGCAGAAGCAGCAGACGTAGCAAAATCTCAGGTTGATATTGCTGTTAAAATACGAATGCATCTAAACCATCTGCCTGCCACTGTATTTTTCTTTCTGACTGTATCCCTCCTTGTGTTCTGAATTTTTGTTTTCATTATTTTGTAGTTTCTGGCAACAGTGTCCCATGAGATCAGAACACCAATGAATGGTGTATTAGGTAAATCTGTCTGATGTCATTAAGTCTATTATTTGGTTTTTCCATATTTGTTCTCCATATTAAATGTCTCCATCGAACTTACCATTTCTGTATTTCTAGATGATAACAAGTCCTATTCTAGTTAACAACCCGCAACTCTCTGTTCCCAGGAATGTTGCAGATGCTTTTGGACACAGATCTTGATACTACACAGCAAGATTATGCAATGACTGCTCAGGATAGTGGGAAGGCTTTAATAGTACTAATAAATGAGGTTCTCGATCAGGCTAAGATAGAATCAGGCAGACTTGAACTTGAGATGGTTCCTTTTGATGTCCGTGGAGTTCTAGACAGTGTTTTGTCATTATTCTCGGACAAATCACTTGAGAAAGGCATAGAGGTAACTATATTGTATATATCGTTCTACAATCAAGTAGGAAGTTTACCTTTTTGCCACTAATGAATTTCCATTTATTTCCATCCTTGTTCTCCTGCCTAAGCAATTAATTTGGTCATAATACTGCAATATCGTTTCTATGATTTTCTTATTATGTTAATTTTACATTTCTGTATTGTTACAGCCTAATCAATTTTTATTGAATTGAAAAAGTTGGCAGTTTATGTATCCGATAGTGTACCAGAAGTTCTTTGTGGTGACCCTGGGCGTTTTCGACAAATTATAACAAATCTTGTTGGAAACTCAATCAAGGTGCGTTCTTCCAGTATCTGTTTGTTGACTATGATGGCATGTTGTCCCTTATAATGTAATTGATATCTGATTCTTACCTTTCCCCCTTGATGTTTCTCTTTCCTTCAGCAATGGTTACACTATTTTACAAGTCTGGTACCACAGTTTGCTTCCAGACAAACAACAGCAATATCTTTACCAGAATAGCTTCCTATATCTAATGATCTTATAGAATACCAGCTAATTGTTCTGTTTTTTGTTTCTTTTCTATAGCCACCTTGAGAAGGAGACTTCTGTATTTTTTTGTTTTTCCTTTTCCTTGGTGGGTTAGTTTTGTTGAGAGCAAGGACCGTATGGTGTCTATGTTTAGTCATTCCCATCTTCATTCCGCTCTCTTTGGCGAGCATAAAATCATACTGAATTTTGTAAATGATGTTTTACCTGGAATATCTATGAATCATAAGGTATCTTAGGACCAATGATTCATAGATAGTCTTTGGACGGAACAGCCTGGACCGGTATTTTGTATTGAAACAGTAGGCATATCTTCACATGTTTATTACAGTTCCTTATAGTCCCCTACCAGATCCCTAGTTCTTTTCATTCTGTCGGTTTATCTTGTTACCTTTGTGTTCTTATCTGATTCCATGTAGACAATGCTGGACCAAACAATTATCATTTTCTGTACTAGGCATATTATTGATGCAGGAAAAAATAAAAAAGACCAAAATAAGTTAAACCAGCCCAAACATGGCCTGAACCAACCAGGATAAACGGAATCTGAACCGGCATTAGACCGGCCGGACCATGGTGAAGTGGTCTAAACCAGTTCGAATTGCTTTAAGAGGGGGAGGCGATTCCTCCCCAAAATCAGTCGGAATTGAATCAGGCGATTCCGATGGAGAAAAAAAGAATTGGACCCTGTGGAATTGGGTCGAGGACTCCTTGTATCCACCCTCCCTCAACCCTATTCCAGATGCCCTGCCGCAAGTGAAGCCCACTGGAGATCGCCGCCAATTAATGCTTTTTTGGGCATTTTTTGAAGGATGACCTGCTGCTGCATAAGACACCCCTGGCGCATGGAATCGGGCCGTGTGATGCTCCTTGTCCGCTGTCAAGTTCCTCCACCGGAACTCCCACAACCACCGCTGGTATTTAGCAGTTGTTGAAGTATCAAAAACTTGTTTTGACGGCCATCACCGCATTCAAGGGCTGCCACCCAGATAGGTGATGTTCGCTGCTATTGCCAACTTGCTTTCGTTTTGGATTGGCTGGACCCTATCGACTCTGAAAATTCGACGGGGTCCTCTCCTTTTCAGGGAAGTCCGTGAACCCAGATCGTCACCTCAAGAGGGGATGAGAAAAGAAAGGAATAAAGCTCGGAAAGCAACTCTCACCTCGGTCCCACACTCACATTGATCCCCGAACTTTCATCCCTTGGCGTCGCTCGATCACCAAAGAGACGGTTCGGGTCATGTGGGAGGAGGGTGAGAAGAAATAAACATGGTCGCCAGGAACCGTGGGTTCCGATTTATAGAATTAAAATTGACCGTGTGTACCTTAGCGTGAAGAATGTGAGTTAAAGCTTCTCCTTCTTCGGCCGGCCGATGAAGAAGAGTCCTCAACGTGTGGGTGCTTGATATTCTGTGCAACTAGACAAATAAACAAGTGAAAGAGATAATTAGAACTAGATAAAGTGGAGTATATGTAAAGAGAATAACATAAAACACACAATTGACTAGAAACTGACCGGATTCGGGTTATCTCTAACCCCCTTTTTTTATTTTCGGAATAACAGAGTAAAAGTAATGCAAAAAAATGTAAAAAAATGATAGGATGATGGAGAATCACGAAACAAAGAGATAGGAAAAAGAACTGAAAGATTCTGAGTTGAATAGAGGAAGATATAGCCAAATCTGTGTTGTCGAAAAAGCCGAGTAGCAGTGCAGGATCTGCCAGGCGCGACTTTGCTTCTGCGCTCGTCACGACCAGCCTCGACCTCTGAATCAAGTGCCGTCGATTGCAAACTCAAGAAGACTTGGAGAGGAAAAACTTTGCTGAAGATAGCTCAGGCAGAAGACGTCCTCACACTGCTGTAGAGTCCGAATAAGAGAGACTTGGCAGATCACCCGTAGAACAGCCTTCCTCTCTCTTGAACCGACTTTTCTCTCTCTAAAAACTCGAAATTCTCTCTCTAAAAATCATAAAATCGATGCAGGAGGGTGCTAGGACGTCTTGAGATGCCTCGGGAGTCGTGCTCCTCTCCGGAACGACCAAAATCAGAGTCCATTTATAGGAGAAAACTGTCGCGATCTGCGCTAAAAAACAGGCTCATTGCGCCCTGGTTCTGGGCGCATGTGCCCTACCCCAGGGCGCATGTGCCCTACCCCCAGGGCACATGTGCCCTCAAGTGGGGGCGCATCCTATCTTTTCAAAAATTTCGGCCTTATCCGGTCCGTCGGTTGAGCGGTAGAGTCCGGGTGAAAACCGGTTCCCACGTGCCTCAAAGGTGGGGCGCGTGTGCCCTCAGTGAGGGCACAAGGCCACGTGCCTCACCGGTAGGGCGCATGGCCATGTGCCCTGGGTCCCGGGCGCATGTGACCAGGAACCCAGGCGCATGGGACTGTTTTTGCGTGTCCTTCTTCCGGAAGCCATTGCGAACACTCCCGAACTCGGAATACAATGCCGTTTGTTGCGTTGGAAAGATAACGAGCCGAAGAAGCTTTCTATAGCATCGGATCAGCCATCACACCCTCCAAAACTTCAGAATTTTGTCCGGAAGTTAGGGCAGTGAACAGAAGATCCGATACAGGTCAAAATGACTTCGACGGCAAACCGGAAAGGCACGGAATGCAACAAAACTTGTCCGGAGTGTGAATATGACCATAACCTTCAATGCATGATCATTAGGTATTGGTCATTCAGCCAATTTCCGTGTTCACACGATTTACGTGCAGCTTTCGCTCGGAAATTACGGCTTTTTGCGGAAAACGTCGGAAAACATCCGATTTCGTTCGGCGAAGCTCCAAATCAACTTAAAAAGACCCGGCATCATCATATGATCAATCATACATGTTACCCTATAAAACATGAGTTTTATGCTCTGAATTAGGCGAATTTGGCATGTCTACAGACCCCAGTTCAAATCTAGATGATTTGCACTCAGATTTGTTGAGATCAGCTAAATCTGATCCAGTGTAATTTTAGTATGTTTATTGACTTGGAATATTTATTCCAAAAGGAGCACCCATTGGTAGTTTGGGTGGAAGAAAGAGATGAGAGACCAAACAGCTAAATGATTGTGTTTGTCTCGAAGTAGATCTTGATGATGAACAGGAACATAATAACTTGAAGTAGATATTCAGCCAGCAGTTGTTTCACCTCTAGCTTCTTCAAACGAGAAGTAAAGAGAAGATAAAGCGTCATACAACCACCTTGGAGGGTTTAAAACCTTGAAAAAAAAGTATATCAGAATGGGATAGGGACAAGTTCACAAGCTCAAGTTAGAAGATGATATGTGAGTTCAAATGATGGCTTTTAGTAGTTGTTCTCCTAGTAGTGAATCAGATATAGTTGTCAATACACCAAGACATGTAGGTGCAAGGATTGCATGATCAAAATTGGCCTCTGGGTCGCCTAGTGCCAATTCTGATCTGAGTCATATTGGATCAGCTAAGTTGGACGATTTCATGAGAGAAAAATCGATCTGGAATCGATCTAGATCATGGTTCGTAGAATTGGCCGATCCAGATTGCAAGCGGCCGATTCTTGGATCTTGCCAATCCGATTCCCACTGGAACAACTGATCCAGAATTGAGTTTTGGGGGAATCGGTAAGGATCGGGCAGATCATTGATAGATTGCCTGATCCTTGAGGATCGATTCGAGAATCGGCCAATCCAATTATATCTTTTATCTAAAACTTCTACACTTTCGGAATCGGGTCTTTAGTAGATCCGATTTCCCCCCACCCACCGATTCTCCTTTCTAGCCAAGGATGGAAATATCATAATTGGTTGGGACCAATTCGATCCAAATTGAATCGAATCATTTTGAATTGATTGATTCTTTGGGAGGAAAACCGATTTAGAATTGGTCCAAATTAGTCATTTTAAAAAATTGTTGTAAAAATTATAAAAATCACTAAAAACATTTTAAAAAATTGGAGAGCCCTAAAAAAGTTTAAAAAATAAGAAAACATTGATTCAACATAGTTTATGCATGGATTACAAATTTATAATATACTTTGAGACAAGTAGGTATAGTTTAATGTTAAATATTATTTCATTAAACAATTGTAACAAAATACAAATAAAAATTGACATAAAATAAATTAGTATACCTTTATTTCATCACCATCTATGCCCTCCACCTTTATCCTTATTCTCCGTATTCTCTTGGATGCTCCACTGAGATGTATCAGTCATAATCGACTCATATATATATATATATATATGAAAATAACGAATCAACCATCTGAGAGAAATCGTACACTATCCTAAGGGCTCAGCGATGTAGTTGGAATATAAGGGTGGAAATCTTGAGGGGGTTCTGGATAATTTGTTGTAGCGTACTGATCAAAGAACCCTTGATTCCAATGTTGTCTTCTCCCATTGAAGTATTGTCTTTGCTTCAAATCGTTTGCCCCCTACCCTACCCTACCCCTGCTCTGCTGATGCGTGCACTACTAGAAGATCTTCCTTCTCCACCATCTCCATTGCCACCTCCACCTTTACCTGAACCCCTTACATTTTGTTGTTTGGTAGGGGGAATGGACTCTTCCTCATTGTCATCTAAGGAATGTGTTTAAGTATTGTTAGTTGGACTCATAGTTCTTTGCTTGATGTTTAACTTTATTAGGGGTGTAAACGGAATCCGATATTCCGATATTCCGATTCGATTTCGATAAAAATTAACGGGTTTGGAACTTGTTTTTGTATCCTATAAGCTATCGGAATCGGATATTCCGGTAGCTTATCGGAATCGGAATCAGTTGGTTCCGTTTTCGTTAATCCGATTTCGATAAAAAAATAATTATATATAAATAAAATTAAATAAAACAAAGTTAAATAAATTATAAAATATAATATATAAATTGATAAAATAATAAAAATAAAATTTTAAGAAGATTATATCAAAAATTATTAATTATATGTAAATTATTGACTCACTTTTGAATAAAAATTAATATTTAATATGCATTTCGGATTTTATCGGATTCGGTTCCGATTTCGATAACGGAATCGGAATCGAATCAAAATCGGAACATAGTGATTCCGAAATTATCGGAATCGGAATCGGAACCCCTTAACCCTTATCGGAATCGGAATCGGATTCTGGTGAATCCGCTACCGAATCCGACCCGTTTACAGCCCTAAACTTTATTTTCTTTACTTTCTCTTCTTTTGATAAAAAAATATACCTTTTTCAATCTAGCTTTCATGATCTTTGTCTTCATCTTGGTGGGAGTTGGTTGAGGCTAGGGCTGGGGTTGAAGTTGGAGTAGCTTGGACTAAAGCTAAAGTAGTTAGGACTTCTTGTCACATGTCTTCATCTTCTAGTTGAACATCATCTGGTTATCTTTTAGCCCATACATAATTATTATCAAGGAAGGAAAACTCGGGGGTCGGCCTCGGGTCGGTCGTTCCCAAAACCGACCCGGGTCGGGGGGTCGGAGCCGGGTCGGGGTCGGTCGGGCCAAAAAGCGATCGGGTCGAGCGACTTGGCCGACCGGGTCGCCGATCCGGCATTCCATGATTATTACGATCGAACTCTAGAAGTGTTCTCTGTCTTTTTCTTCACTACGTCGTGCTTCTATTGGAATAGATAGTTCACATCAACATCAAAGGTAGACGGTTCTTATGCTTCTAATTAAGTCATTTGTTCATATGGAGATTATGCAAATAGTGTGAATTTCTGTTCTGCTATTTTCTGGCTGTCTTTGATATATTTTTTTTATCTTTAGCTGAACGTTGTGGTAAAATATTAGTTTCTTCATTTTATCAAATGTTAGCCTAATAATTGACTTACACCTGTAAGGAATCAATACATGACAGCTGAAAAAAATTTGATTCCTTAAAACCATGTTCTTTTTGCCTTAGTCGATACCGAACGAGTAAAACCGGGAATCGAATATGAAGTAGGATGAGAGTATCTCATGAGATTTCCAAAATACCTCACCATGGATGTAGAGAGGACATTCCTCCCTGCTGAAAATTGTTCAAGTGTCCGGTCTCTAGCGGTATCCACACGATCTACTTCAATAGACGAGTTTTCCCTTCCTTCGGGCCTCTAAAAACCTTTCAGATCTAAGGTTGACCATGAGAGATCACCTTCTAGAGAAGAGAAGAGGGAGAAAGGTTGTTTAGGACGTGCTACAACCCTATGGCTTGTTAAGGTTTGACTTCATAAGCTATTTATATATAGAAGATGGAATTTTTCACAAAAATACAAAACTTCTATAAAATTACGTCAATGCCCTCATCTTATTAACCAGATCTAATGTGTGTGACCCACTGGCCTAATAGTCAATTTAGTTGAAGCCTTAATTAATTTAAAAGAACAATTCCTTTAAATTAAATCAAAATTGTTATCCGATAACAGTTTTTACGGCTTTTTGATCATAAAGGCTACAAGCCACATCCTATGATCTCAAATGACTTTGGGGAGTTAAATAACATCTATTGAGCCTTTCCGTCATCAATTACGACACGGATTTAAATCCTCGTCCATGCAATGTCCCGATCGGTCAAGGGTTCGGCACTGACTGTCAACTCCTAAATATTCCAACTCTATGGGATCCTGTACTCAAGTTTGGATTAACTGGAAAACTTATTTTCCAATTATCATAAGTACCTTGGTCAAGGATTTAGAGTACTATGTCATAGGTTATTCTCTCTCTCCTACCGAAAGTGAACGATCACTTATTATCCACTCAATTGTCTCTATCGGGTTTCTCTTGCACCCAATACATGAACTATATTGGACCATCAAGATGGTGATCTATTAGTCAATAATCAAAACACAAGATATATCCGGTAAGACATTTTTAGTGACTCAGGCCAAAGATCCAACCGTGCTATTGAGATGTAAGAATAACCTGATAGACAGTTCGGTAAGATATCGATCTGGTTTTGCTAAATTGGTCAGTTCAGTGAACTCATTCCACTAATGAGCATCTATGTGTGTAACTTAGTATCCCCACAATGATGATCAACGAGATCGGTCATTGTCATCACTTGAGAATATATCACGCACACTACTTTATCCGAATTCTTGATGTCATGTTTCAAGGATTCTATGACTAGGAATATTTAGATCACATACCTCTAGATGATCGATCTCATTATCATGATATCATCATGATTCAATCATCATTGCATGTGATTAAGGACTTTATTACGATATACGCTTCTAATAAAAGTTAGTAACAAAGTTTTGTCTATTTAATTAAATGAAATATTTTTAAAAATGCTTAATCATGTCATATTGATTAGCTTGTAGGGCATATATCTCTTACACAATGTCATCCATAAGTGAAAAAATGTAATATATATTCTTTATATAACCTGAAGTAGCAATGGACTTAAAAAATTTATACCCTCTGAACGGTACACTAGAAAGTTGATTATGGATCTTCTGGTTATATTAGTTCACCCATCGCACATTATTGTGTATACTCTTCTTCTAGACCATCTTAAAGTTCTCTATCTTGACCTTAAGCTTCTCTACTTCTTCCAATGTATAGTATTGGTTGGTTGGGACCTTTATCCTGGTCTAATCTTCCTTATTGCATCACTCATGGTTTGGAAATAAGGGCTTATGGTGGCATGTGTTGGAATGCTTGCATTAATTTAAAATGAAAACAAAATTTGTTCTTGACTCATTAAAAAAATTTATAGCATACACGTGAATGACCTTTCCTAGTGAAGATTATTATCTGCACGTAGGAATCACTTGTATATATGTTTGATTGTTTACTTTACTACAGAAGTGGTTGTTTTATCGTCTTTAACGGCTTGTCTTATTGTCCTCTTTGAGCTATTTTGTCACTCAAACATGTGCAGATACTGATAGACATGTATGTCTTACAAGGCAATCATATGTGATATGATTCGACATTTGTAAAAATTCAAATAATTAAATTTTTTTATTACAAACTATTATTAGATGCGAATATCATAATAAAATTCTTGATCAAATACAGTGATGATTAAATCATAATGAGATCATGATAATAAGATTGATCATTTAGAGGTCTTTGATCTAAATGTTCATAGTCATAGGGTACTTGAGACGAGTTATCAAGGATCCGGACAGACTAATGTATATGATATCTTCTCATCTATGTTATCTGAGGCGCTCGCCTCAAGCGCCTAGGCGCTGAGGCGAGGCAAGGCGAGTCAAAAATGTCTCACCTCGGTAGATTACGTCTCGTCCAGGTCAAGACCCTGTGAAAGTCAAATTTGGTAACTTAAATCCTCCTCTCCCACCTTGAAACCCCCAATGCCCAGTCTTCTACCTTGAGATTTCGATATCTTGATACATTATAGGCTCTAGAAGTGAGTTTTTTGTATTTTTTTATGTTCTTCGTAAGCTTCAATGCTATATACATATATATATATTTGAGAAGTTCTTCAATAAAAAAAATGTCGCCTCAAGCGCCTAAGGCGAGGCAAGCCCTCCCTCACCTCGGTCACCTCTCGCGTTTGACTACATAACTTCTCATGTGATGAGAATGATCAATCTCATTGGTCAGTAGTATAGAGATACATAGATACACATATAGGTGCTTATTAGTTGAATGAATTCACTGAACTGATTAAATTAGAAACCATGATGGAGACAATTGAGTGGATAATAAGAGATCGTCCGCTCTCGGTAATTGAGAGTGAATGTCGTACGGGATAGCACTCCAAATCACTGGACATGATATAGAAGATAATTGAAAAAATGAGTTTTTCAATTGATCTTATTTTGAGTGCAGGATCTTATAAAGTCGATACATTAAGGACTTGACAATCGATACCGTACTCTTTTCCGACCAGAACATTGGGTGGACGAGGGTTTATATCTATGCGGTAACTGTTTAGGATCATGGAATGTGACTTGTACCCTTCATAATCAGTAGACTGATTAATCTATTATCGGATAACAGATTAAATTAAATTAAATAGAAGTATTCTATTTTATTTAGGTCACAACTAAATAGGCTATTGTGCCTAGTGAGTCACACACATAAGGACTTATCCATAAGTATAGGCACAATGACGTAATTTATAGAGATTTTGAAATTTTATGCAAAATTTTTAAAATTCTTTATAAATACTAATGGTTTCAGCCAAATCCTATCAAGTTAAGGGTGTAAACGACGTTCTCAGTCTCCTCCCTACCTCTTTCTTTCTTTAGAAGGCGTTCATGGGCGATGGAGCTCCGTTCGGCAACAGTTTCCGAGGTCGGTGCGAAAGGAGAACTTACTATGGATGAAGTTCATGTGGATACCGTTGGAGACCGAACATTTGAACGGTTTGAACGGCTTGAGAAGCTCATCTTGTTTCTCTCTATGGGATTATATGAATTCTCATTAGGTGTATTTGAACCCGATTTGATCGATTTTCGTTTTTCATTATTCGATTTTGATTGAGACATATTATAAAAGAACCCATAAGAATCGTCACTTCCGCTACACTAGATTTTTTATGGATGATTCTTTACATATACTTAGTGGGTCATGTCGAAACAGATGGACGGAATGGACCTTACCCCTCTATCTCTCACATCTTTAGTGGGTGTAAGTTAGGTGGGCTGTGATTGATGATATGTCGAGTCTTTGGCTCCAGAGCCTCTTGCTCCTCTCTTTCTATCCTTACATTCCTTTTGTGATTGTTTGCTTATTTAAAATGCTTTTCTCAAACTTTTATTTTCTTTAGACTCAAGTGACGACTCAACCTTCTTAGTTTATCCTTTCCCATTGTCTTTATGGTTAGGTCTCTCATCCCTTCTTCTCGTAAGTTTCTTGTGCAACTCCTCCCTTTGTTCAACATGAACTTCTCTTTATGAAGCTCTTCCGGTATGGTATACCCTCATGACTTAACTACTTTCCCTGGCACCTTGTCATATTTTTTTTACATTTCCACCCATACCTCTTATATGTGTTGTCTCCATTCAATTATTTTTCACAGAATTTACATATTACCATGTTATTGTTAAAATCAAACATATGTTCGTGTTCCCACTGGTGGGGACATATTTTGATAATTTTGGATTTTTTTTATTTGTGTCCCTATGAGGACAAGTATGTAAATAGTAAGTCTTAGAGGTTTTTTTTTAATTAGGCATCTCCTCCCTCTTTAAAAGAGGACCCGATGTACATGAATACACAGTGAATAGAAGGAATTTTTGGAAGCCTCCGTGGTTGGTTCTCCCGTGAGCATTGTTTACGGAATCGGTGGAATCGGACCGATTCCGACCGATTCCGGAATCGGATCGGTGGATTTCATGCGGAAGGACTGATTCCGGCCTGAATTCCGGGGAATCGGTTGGAATCGGTAGGAATCGGTCCAGAATCGGCCGTAATCGGTCCGGAATCGGAATCGGAATCGGATCGTTTTTTTTCTTTTTTTGCTATTCCAGTCGGATCGGCCAGAATCGGTCCGAATCGGCCGGAATCGGTCCAGAATCGGATCGGAATCGGAATCGGATCGTTTTTTTTTTTTTGCTTTTTTTCTTACCCATTCTGGATCGATTTTCTTCCATTGAATCGGTCGGAATCGGTCCGATCCGATCCGATCCGGATCGGATCGGTACCCACCGATCCCGATTCCGATTCCGATCCCGCAATCCTTGCCCGTGAGAGGGGCTCTGCCCCGTCTCTTCCCCCACCCTGGCCAGTGAGGGCCGCCTCTCTCCCACCTCCGGCAGTGAGGTCGGTCACCCCTCTTCACCTCCGGGAAGGAATCCCGGCTTATCTCCTCCAACCTCCGGTATCGTGAGACCGGTTCCATCTTCCTTCCTGGCCTCCGCGTCGTTCTTTCCCCCTTCCCCTTCCCGATTCCCTCGACATCGATCCTCCGCCATCAACATCAATGTCTGCGACATCTTCTTGCTCCACTCCAATGGCGATGTTGAGGACGGACGAATCGAGGGGATAAGAAGAAGAAGACGGCGAAGGAGCTACGATAGGGGACAGATCCGACGAAGGAGAAGAAGAAGCGGAGAAGAAGAAGAAGAAGGGGCTGCGGGAGGAGGTGGTCCGACGATCCCCGGTTCTGCCTCCCTCCTGTGCGGCTTCCTCCTGACGTCGACCCCGCTATATTTCTCCTCCCCTAGTCCGCAGCATCCTCCTATACCGGCCGGACAACGCCGAGGCCCCGGGCTCCTGTTCCCCTGCTCCCCTGCTCCGCCGTTTGCGCGCGGCTCCGTCCGGACAACGACGAAGACGACGACGCGAGCGCGGGCGAGGCGCACTGCGCGGCACTTTGTCGTGGCCCGCGACCTCGCGGGACCGCAGCGAAGCCGCCACGGCGTCAGACGGCGACGGTCCTCGCGCAGCCACGCGACCACCCCGCGAGCTCCCACAGAAGGCGCCACGACCCCCCGGGGGTACGCTATAGATTAATATTTATTAATATATAATATTTTATATCATATACATATATAACATAAACTCTTTATATAGAAATATAATTACTAGACATATACACATATAATGTAATTTTAATTAACTCTAAGTTTATTAATTTATATATATCTTAATTAAAAGAATTTTTATTTTGAATAAATAAATAAAATATGAAATTGATAACTTATGTATTAATTTATTTTTTAAGAATACTATAATTACATTGTTTGAATACATAACACAAATATTATTCACAAAATTAAAAAAATAAGATTAATAATAATTACACAAAATAACGTATATATAAGTAACTAAAATATTACAAGTATTTTGTATAAAAATTATTTATTAGTATATGTTAAGTATTAATTTGTTTTTTATATTTATTCCAGCAACATTGTATGAATATATTTTACTTAAGTTTTATTATTTCTTTTTTATTTTTTACATATGTTTTTATATTACCTAAAAATATTATGTAAAAAATATTATAAAAATATTAAAACATATAACAGGATTATGTAATTTAGTAAATGTTAATACATTTTATAAGTTTTCAAGTTTCTAGTTAAATATAAGAAGATTAATTATAGTAACATTATATGAAATTTGTAAGTAATAAAATTTATTAAATATTAATCTATTTTTTATTTTATTCTGCTTTATAATTTAAATATAATAAGATAATTATAAGTAAATAAAATATTACATATATTTTATTCTATTTAATGAATATATTTAATACAATATAATGTTAAAAATAAAGTTTAATGTATAAAATTTATTATATATTTTTAAATGTCAACTAGGTATATGGGTGCACATTGTAAAGTATACAGTATAATAATAAGCTTCTATATTAATGACAAAATTAATATTATTAACTTTATAAACACAATATATAAATTAATATATTTCATTAAAATATAATAAGATATTGTGCAGTTTAAATATGATAAAATTTATTAAATATGATGTAAATATTTAACTAACTTCTTTTGATATTTTTTGTTCTAATATATAAAGATTATATACAATAAGATATTATGTGGCCTGTGGATTAAATATAATCAAAATTATTACGTTTAATGTAAGTATAAAAAATTATGTAATATATGAACATAAGTATGAATATATTTTACTTAAGTTTTATTATTTCTTTTTTATTTTTTACATATGTTTTTATATTACCTAAAAATATTATGTAAAAAATATTATAAAAATATTAAAACATATAACAGGATTATGTAATTTAGTAAATGTTAATACATTTTATAAGTTTTCAAGTTTCTAGTTAAATATAAGAAGATTAATTATAGTAACATTATATGAAATTTGTAAGTAATAAAATTTATTAAATATTAATCTATTTTTTATTTTATTCTGCTTTATAATTTAAATATAATAAGATAATTATAAGTAAATAAAATATTACATATATTTTATTCTATTTAATGAATATATTTAATACAATATAATGTTAAAAATAAAGTTTAATGTATAAAATTTATTATATATTTTTAAATGTCAACTAGGTATATGGGTGCACATTGTAAAGTATACAGTATAATAATAAGCTTCTATATTAATGACAAAATTAATATTATTAACTTTATAAACACAATATATAAATTAATATATTTCATTAAAATATAATAAGATATTGTGCAGTTTAAATATGATAAAATTTATTAAATATGATGTAAATATTTAACTAACTTCTTTTGATATTTTTTGTTCTAATATATAAAGATTATATACAATAAGATATTATGTGGCCTGTGGATTAAATATAATCAAAATTATTACGTTTAATGTAAGTATAAAAAATTATGTAATATATGAACATAATACAAGTTATGAAATATTAATATATTTCATAAGTTTTTTAAAGTTTATGGTCATATATGATAAGTTTAATAATAAGAATATTATATAAAGTTTATATGTAATAGAAAATATTGAATCGTAATATATTTTTTGTTCTTTTTATAATATATAAATATAATAAGATCAATTATAATAACATGGTAAAACATTTATAAAAAAATTACTATATTTTTTGATTTTATTAAATTTTGTGGTTTAGATATAATAAGATTAATTATAATAACATATATTACTTAAAAGGATTATGTAAAAAGATTATAAAATATTAAGAAATATAAAAATATTATATAATTTGTTAAATGTTAATATATTTCATAGGTTTTTAAGTTTCTATTTATGAATATATTTTATGCTATATAATGTTAAAAATAAAGTTTAAGGTATAAAATTTATTATATACTTTTAAATGTCAACTAGGTATATGGGTGCACATTGCAAAGTATGTGTTATAATAATAAACTACTATATTAATAATAAAATTTATATTATTAATTTTATTAACACAATATAACTAATATATTTCTTAGATTATATAAAAAGATGTATGTGAATTCTTTGATGTACTCCCATCTTTATAACATATTATGTTATGTTTGTCATTTTATACATATTACATACATTTTGATCCGAGATCTGGTCTCTCGAGATCTCTCCAAGATCTCTTCTCTTCCACCCCCCTCCCCCGAGAGAGCAAACCTTGCTTGTACTACTCTAGTTCCACAAAATACAACTCCATTCATAGCTCTAGCTCATATTCTAGATGTAGGACTTGCCAATAAAAAGAGTTTGCCTTTGGAGGTTTTAAAGCCTTTAAGAGAATGGTGCACTACAATGCTGGTATGGGTACATAATAAGAAGAAACAGGGAAGAGGATGCAGTTGAATACCAAATGACGATATTTGAATCATACAAACAATATCCATGCACCTTTTTCAGATGATGATGATGATAAATAATTTATTTTAGTCACACAACAACAAGATGTGGGAGGTTCAGGTTCTAGAAGTGCACATATGGATGGAGCAAGTCCAGAAGATATACGTGAGAGACAATATTCTAGTGGAAGAAGTAAGAGATGGAATCAGATGTGCTTCTTTTCTTAACGAGTACACTGTAGTTTATTATTCAAAACCTGTTTCAAATTTTGATTAGGATGAATAGATGGAAGAGCTCTAGTTCCATAAATACAACTCTATTCATAGCTCTAGCTCATATTCTAGATGTAGGACTTACCAATAAAAAGAGTTTGTCTTTGGAGGTTTTAAAGCCTTTAAGAGAACAGTACACTAAAATGCTAGTATGGGTACACAATAAGAAGAAACAGGGAAGAGGATGCGGTTGAATACCAAATGAAGATATTTGAATCATACAAACGATATCCATGCACCTTTTTCAAATGATGATGATGATAAAGAATTTATTCTAGTCACCCAACAAAAAGGTGTGGGAGGTTCAGTTTCTAGTAGTGCACATATGGGTGGAGCAAGTCCAGAAGATATATGTGAGAGACAGTATTCCAGTGGAAGGAGTAAGAGATGGAATCAGATGTGCTTCATTTTTTTTGATGAGTACATTGTAGTATATTATTCAAAACTTGTTTCAAATTTTGAGTCTTGTACCCTCATCTCCAACCTTAAGAGTAGATTTTAATATGCACAACAGGATACAATCCGACGACGTAACCTATGAAATATGTTAGTTTGGAACAAGATAAAATTAAATCACAATCTAAGTAAATAATTTCAATATTTCTATCCAACTAACAATATGAAGTTACAATCTAAACAATACTAATATTGAACAAGTAATCAACTATCTCCTCAAATTTCACACCACTACCATACTTTTGTTGTGCTAAACTTGTAATCCTGAAAATTATTAAAGAATTGAAAGGGGTGAGTCACACTTGACTTAGTAGGACTTACACACGGACTACCCTACTATACTAGTTAATACCTATTGATATTAAAGATAATAAGGCTAAAAATTTAAATTATAATGCATAGGGTTTATATTAATTATATAGCTTCAAGTAGAGTGTTCAAGGCACTTTTTCACTACCCTATAGGTTAACATGATTCTATATGTATTAAATTTGACATAAACTAAACATTTAACTAAACTAGGTATGCATACACCACATAGACTTATCATATTACAAATGACACAACTAGACCACTAATGCACATTAAAACTATTGTCTGAGTAAGTCATACTCTATGTGGACATTGTAGACATGTTACAAAAATAACGTTAGATTTATCATATAGTAAAATGTAATGTATAGTAATTAAATCCCATAATACACATATGTAGGAGAGTACTTGGATAAACCGTGGTATCCGGGATCGAAAAATATTTCAAATTGAACTAATCTTTGTTGTCCACGGGTTACTAACATAGTTTGGTGAAGTAAAACTTTTATCATAATGTAACTCACTGACATTAATTACATCTCACAAAATGCAAGAATATAAATAACTCAAACAATCATCAATTAACTAACCAATAAACATGTAAATTACAATCTAAATATGAAATACATAGAAGAACAACTATGACTTTATGTATCACATATATGTATGTCAAATCACAATTTAGCACAAATTAGAATTATTCACTCATATGATGCATCTAATGTAGAATCATGCAAGTTTACAACATAAACATATCAAATACATCCATTGACAACCACTACTATCTACGGTTTATATGAAACCAAACTAAATTATGTTACCTCTATGCTTTAATCCTTATATCGGATTTTTAATAAATCAAGTTATCTTAACAATTATCGTAATACTAACCATGTTATACTAACTAGGTTCAACCGTAAGGACATATTAAATATGCATAAACAAATAATTATCTAACATGGTGAATAATTATATTGAACAATCTAAACATGTATGGTTAAACAAGTTAATCTAACTCTAGCTAAACATGATATTCACTCGAAATAGCCCACTAATTATATTCTATTAATTGATCTAAACATATTTTTACTGTTTAATTAATCATATAGGAATGGTAAGAATAACCAAGATACCTACCTTAACGGTGACGACGATTGACACAATGAATACAAAGAAAGATTGATCGGATGACGAACACGTGCCGGTGACGACGGCGGCGAAAAACTGAGCCGAGATGATCCCTTATCAATATGCTAGGAGGAGGAAATAATAGAGTAGAAAAAAAAGGTAAATAGAGAGGATAAGAAAGAGAGCAATGGGAGAGAGAGGAAACCGGCAGTGCGAGGGGTTGGCGCTCGGCAGTGTACAGGCAGCAGGCACAGGGGGGGGGAGGTTCGCACGCGGGCGCGCGCTTGGGTGGACAGTGGTGGCGGTCAACAGCGTTGGTGGCCGCGGGTGGTTGTGAAGCGGTGGCAGGAGGCGGTGGGGCTGCAAGCACTGGGGTTGATGACATGGTCCAAGGCAACGAGAAGATGGCAGCGTGCGGCTGCGGGTGCATGCAGAAGGGACACCCATGCGGCCGCATGTGCGGCGTACTACAGTCGAGCGGGGGTGAGGAGGAGATGGTCAACAGCTGAGGGTAGCGACCGGCCACGTTATGTGAGGAGGCGGGATGACAACCGATGTGCTGACGGGGCGGATGTCAGCATCAACATGCGCGGTCGCGCGCGTCAGGTGAGGTGGGCGAGCGGGCGACAGTGAGCACAATTGAGCGAGGATAGAGAGAGAGGGAAGAGGTGCAGGTGGCTGGCTAAAGAGGTGAATTACCCAAGGCGTCCGAAGGCACGCTGGGCTAATGGTGTTCGTCGGCTGGTGGAGGATGACTTCACGTTGAGCAAGGCCTCTTCTACCAAGCGGCAAAGGGAAAAACGAGGAGGCAGTTATTTACATTACCAGGATAGGAGAGAGAGGGGTCACTACTATACACAAAAGGAAAGGGGCTAATAAAACCAAAATAAAAATGATCTACAATTTGCAACCAATTTTAAGGAGGAGAGAGAGACAGATGTAACAACCACATTTCTTCCAAAGAAACGGAAGTGACAGTGGCAAATTAAATGAGGGTGAAATCTAACTTAATAATAATAAATAGATAACGTGGAAGAGAGATTGAGGACAAGGAGCCAGAATAATATGAAATGTAAATTATTTTTATCAAAATAGAAATTTATTTGGATGAGAAGAGGCGAGAGAATCCAAACCACCCCCTTGGTCAGGGAAGACCGTGACCAAGGGGGTGGTTTGGATTATGCTGCTTGAGACGGGGAGAGGTACTAGAGACAAAGAAGACGGGAGAATTGTTCAACCTTTGGGTGTGCTGGGCTCACGGATGAGGGGTCCAGAGGAGAGGTGCTACATACGAAGAAGAGGATGGGGATGTTCAACCCTGGGGTGTTGGGTTCTTGGGAGCAGGTGAGGGTTCCGGCAGGGAGAGGTGCTGGAGACGAAGAAGATGAGGGGAAATTGTTCAATGCTGGGGTGTGCCGAGGTCGCAGTAGTTTGGTTCTAGGGATCACTGGAGTTGTGCAGCTGCGGGGGCGGGGAGTTTTGTGCTGGGGATTGCTGCAGTATGGTGGGATTGCACAGGTGGCCGCCATTGGAGGTGCAGGAATGTCGCTGGTCCACCCTTGCTGGAAGAGGAAGGGGGATGGAGAGTTGGACTGTCAACAGAGATGAAGAAGAGGGGAATGGGTGGGGGTTACAGGGAAAAAAGGTGGAGGAAGGCACAGGGGTTGAACGGAGAGGAAGTGGCCTCCTTGGCCAGGATACCGGACTGATGGCAAGGTGTTAAATTTTTTTCACTTTATTGGTTGCTTGGGTTACAAGATGGGTTTTACAATAGAGCAAACATGAACAGTTTACAAACATGCCCCTTACAGAATGACTATTCAAACTTAAAAAAACTTCAAAATAGTAATAGCAATCATTTTCCATCACTTATTCTCCTACAGTAATTGCCTTTGGATAGCTTTGGGCCTACATGTTATTTAGTGTGTGATGAAGCAATTCTTTCTTGAATGTAAGTAGTTAGTGTGTGAATGTTGAAAGAATTATTCTCAGAATTATTCTCAGTGACTTCCTCTTCTAAACTTAGTAAACAGATTTGAAGAATTGAATGTTCAGTTCTCATATATCCTTGCCCTGATTTTCACTTATTTTCTTGTTAATTTGTTCATCTTATGCCCACCTTTATTCTAATTCTATCTTCTTTTACCTTTGCACCTTGACCTGTTCCTGAATCCTGATTTTGCTAAATGTTCATTTACTGAAGATCCTAAAAAATTGCATACTGTTCTCTTCGTCGTTTTGTACATTATACCTTAATGCTGTTGATTTTTGGTATTATGTACAGTTCACAGAGAAGGGGCATGTCTTCGTCTCATTACATCTGGTGGATGAAGTTAAGAGGACATGGGATGTTGGCAACAAGGTGCTGAAAAGAAATGTTGCATTTGTTAACAAGGGAGCTGATGCAATTTGTGATACAGTCAGTGGTTTTCGTGTTGTTGATGGATGGAAGATCTGGGAAAAGTTCAAGATGATCAACTATCCAACTGAAGTTACTGGTGTTGTGAACTTACTGGTGACAGTTGAAGATACCGGTGTTGGAATACCACGAGATGCCCAGAGTCGTATCTTCACTCCTTTCATGCAAGCTGATAGTTCCACATCCCGCACATATGGTGGGACTGGAATAGGCTTGAGCATAAGCAAATGCTTAGTGCGCCTCATGGGTGGGGAAATAGGATTTGTCAGTGAATCTGGTATCGGTAGTACATTTTCTTTCACAGCTATGCTCAGAGAAGGGCAGAGGAATTCAAGTGATATGAAGAGGCATGCATCAAATGAAACAACAGAATTTCAAGGAATGAGAGCACTAGTAATTGATGAAAGAACTGTCCGGGCTGAGGTGACAAAATATCATTTGTTGAGATTAGGAATGCAGGTGCATATTGTAATCATTGCCGGATCTTCATATTCTGATATATCAAGTGCTTGCAGCTCAAGGTGATTCTTTTTTATCTCTTTCAGTGTGATCATTCAGTATGCATAATTTGACACCTGTTCTCTAGTAGTATAGACTATAGATTATGCAGTGTAGCAACCTATCCCAGATAATCAACCAACTTTGAATCATGTCTGGATCCTCTCCGTCTGGGTCCAGGAAAGACTTGTCTGGGATGTGATGGATCTGTAATGAAAAATGACGGTGGTCTTTTTGCAACGCTAGTTCTTTTATCATTAGGATATGTTTGTAATATTTTTATTTTGAAGGCTTTAATTGTAATGGCTCTCTCGATAAATAGAGCCCATATCATTTGACTACCCAAGCAAGGAAGAGTGAGAATTTTTTGAAGGATTGGTGTCCCGTAGGGGACTTGTGGCCAAGGAGGCCTTCTACACCTCCACCCCAATTGACCATCGTACCATTCATCCTTCCCCTTCCTGGTTTTCTCCCTGCTTCATCTCATGTTCTGCTGTATGCCTTTTGCCTTCAAAATTGTCAGCACTGCCACAGTTTCCCAGGTCCGATCAATCGACATCCAAATGGCATCGATCTATCCGGTAACTTAGCCAGCTTGTGCATTGAGACTGCAATAACATTCGCTGATCCCCAGAGGGTTCCATGTCACTGATCCGATCGTCAGCATCCAGCATGTGTCGAATCAGCCTCCAACCACACTCGGTCGGAGGTTCTTGGTCAGTCCAGCAAACCCAGACTTGGCAAAAATCCCCTTCACAGCACCATCATCTTTGACTCCAGCAGTTCCCGCAAGTGGGAGTGTGGTCTTCTGGCACAAAAGTCTCCTGCGGATTCACCGGACCGGTGCAGCATTCTCGTCAGCTTCCTTGTACAGCTCAGTTTCTCCACCACCCCGTGTGACCTGGGGGTTTCAGTTTTCTCCTTCAACTCTGGTACCATTTCTGTTTCCGTCGTCATTGCATTACCTCCCCCTGGGATTCTCCCTCTACCGATCACCTTCACCCCTTCCCCTTTCATCCATCTCCAAAACCCCAACCATCTGTCCTTTGACTCCCCTATTTCCACTTTCCTTGCTTCAACTTCTCCATGCTGCATGCAATTGCCACTGGAGCTTCTTTCATGATGCACTCCTGCCACCGTCATCACATCACCCTCCATATCTGCCAGCAGTGTCATCCATCTCTTCACGCAAAGCCTCTCATCGCTGACAAAGCTACAGTGATCCACCTGATGAAGGAACAGTACCCACAGGTTTCCTCTCTGTCATTTTCCTTCTCAAGCGACTTGACTGGGTCACCTACTCATGCACACACAGGACCAGTTCAGCCGGGTTCAGAGCCAGTTCATGCCAGTTTGGACCCAGCTCAAGCCAGTTTGATCTTGTTCAGGCCAGTTTAAGCCGTTTCAAACCTGGTTTTAGTCATTTCAGTCTAGTTCAGTCCATTTTCAGCTGGTATTTTTTATTTTTTCCTGCTTTGTCCTGCATGAATCGGTAAAAAAACTGTCATGGTTAACATTTTGCTAAAGCAGTGATCAATTCTTATCAATTTGTAAACATTAAATAACCTAGTAACATGTGGTTCAACATAGATGTACTTATGTCTTATTTTTTTCCCTGTTCAGCACAGGGAAGCATTTTGATGTGGTGCTTGTGGATGAAGAGGCTTTGGATGACAATTCACGTCCTACATTTTTTCATATTGTTAAAGAGCTGGGTAAGGGAGAAAAGGTAGATCATGTTAAGGGTCACCCAAAGATATTCCTTTTGGCAAACTCCCGGCGGCATGCTGAGTTTGATCAAGTCCAGCTGGTTGGATATGTAGATAGTGTCATATTGAAGCCCCTCCGTTTAAGTATGGTATCTGCATGCTTTCGTAAAGTGCTTGGCATAGGTAATATGAGAGAGAAAATGACGAGGAAACCTCTGGCTCTTCGGAGTTTACTTAATGGAAAGCATATCTTGGTTGTTGATGACAATGCAGTTAACCGTAAGGTTGCTGCTGGTGTTTTGGAAAAGTATGGGGCTAAAGTTACTTGTGCAAATAGTGGGAAAGCTGCTGTGGATGTGCTCTATCCCCCGCACAAGTTCGATGCCTGCTTCATGGATGTTCAGATGCCAGAGATGGACGGGTATGTTGCATCCTTTATGAGATTACCTCCTAATAGATGCTTGCAGATATTTTGTTACCTTTACAATTGCAGTTTTTAGAATCTTGTGAATTCATGACATATGGTTGTGCTACTGACATGGATTATTGAGAGAGGCCACTGACCAGATGGATTAGCTGGAAGGTTTTATTGATCTCTTCCTCAACCTAACTTTTGCCCTCTCTTCTAAAATATCGTTTTATATTAGGCCAGAAGAGAATACTATTATCTCATCCACTGAGATAGTCCCTACTTCCAATACAATATCAAGCTTATCTATTCTTTTGGTTGTGCATAACCTTTTTAGCACTCTATGTTACTCATCAGGAACCATCTCTTCATTGAAAATAGGTCAGGTGCCTAATGTTAGTTATTCTTGATTAGTTTTTTCCTTTTTTAATTATAGTTTAATTATAGAAAAGTGTACACTGCGATAGTTTTTCTCTTCATATTTTAATTATTTATCAGTAATGAGACTAGATTCTTCCTGAATGAGTGGTTCTTCTCAGTGAAATCAAGATGGCCTAGGTTTGCAGTGATGTATAACTGATATTATTGAGAACGTTTGCAGGTTTGAAGCAACAAGGCAGGTACGCACAATAGAAAATAACATCAATATGCAGATTAAATCTGGCAAAGCATCAAAAGAAATGTTTGGGAGTGTAGCGCATTGGCATATTCCCATATTGGCCATGACAGCTGATGTAATTCAGGCGACACATGAAAGGTGTGTGCAGTGTGGAATGGATGGATATGTGTCAAAGCCATTTGAAGAGGAACAGCTGTACTCTGCTGTGGCACATTTCTTTGAGGAAGATGTGGTGGATCTGACATTGCAGATCGAGAGCCTTTGACAGTTCCTCGGAATTATGCAATTTGCATCAACTGTCTAAGAATGAGTTGTTGAATGTGAGGAATGGTAATCTTGCCTCCCCTAAGTTTGATTTTGTATCTATGCATGTGCAATAAACATCTCAATGTATAAAAGAGCATAAGTTGCCTAGATCTTATTATCACTTTATGATGCTAGTGTCATATTTGGTATGGTGTGCACATAATGTATTTGTCCAGTTCCATTTAAATGCTGTGTGCAGCATCTGAGCATCGTGGGAATTCAGCAGTTTCCATCAGCTAACAACGTATAATCTAGTTCACTGAGCTTTTATTATTATTATTGCTTTGGCACAAGTATTAGCAAGCTGGTAGTAGTTCACAGTTTGAATGAGTTGGATAGAACTGATAATTCGGCCTTCTTCATTCTGTCTTCTAAGCACTCAAATGCTAGGATAGGACGCTAAAAAAATCATATACCATCACTTCTCTTCGGACAAACTCTCCTTTTTTTAGTGCAGATGGATCAAATGTTAAATAAGCATTGAAACTTGATTGGCTGACTGATCTAATGTTTCCAGGGATGCTAATTGGTATTTGGGCATGTTTTGCTGGATGTACTTACACAGTTTTGGGGGAGTTCTGGTCCGAAAGTGAGCGGTGGATGTAGTTTTGCAGGTGGTTCTGTACAGCTGTTGTAGAATATGGAGATTTCTTGTTGTACCCAGTATTCGGAACTGTAAATTACTCTAATCGATTGGCAAGCGTCGTTAGGTGCTTTGAGAAGAGGATTAGGAACTTCATAGATATGCTTATTTCAACAATTTTCTCTCATATGCATGTATGTTGGTGAGATGTAACAGGAGATGCCCTCCTTTGCCCCTGTATTATCTTTGAAAAATATTATATTTCACCTTACTTTGTGAATAAGATTTCTTTTCTTCCTTCCCTGTCTGTGTAGCAACTGCTTGCAGAATATATATAGATCTTCAGACTTGTAATCTTTACACTCTGGATTCCCTGAGATGATGAGGCTTTGCAGCTATTGCCAAGAGGTCAGACTCAACCGCCCAGCAGACTGTTGACAAAAAAAGAATCTTTCTTTTGTTCTAATGTGACAAAAAATACCATATTTTGGTAAAATGCGGTTTGAATTAAATTGAATAAAATCATATTATCCTTAAAAATGTCTTTCGAGCGAAATTAAATCAAATTACTTTTTTTTATTTGGTCTGGTTCGTTCGGAAGATATATATATTTGATTCGGAAAAGAAAATTCTTAAAACATCGAATCAAATCATAACGTGCTATTACCTGTCTCCGACCCAGTTAAAGCAGAGATGCAGCTGTGCTTTGATGAGCGACAAGTAGAGACACAGATGCAGAGGTTGATGCTGCTTGACTCACCAAAGCGCGTGTTTTTTTTTCTTCTTTATGTTGTCTTGACGGGCATCTCGAATCCGTTAAAGCATGTCTCTTGCTCGAGAAGCTTTCCGGTAATGATGTTCGGATTCTAGACTTCATGAGGTGAGGTGTTAAAGCCGGAGACCGGATATGACCCACCATGTGTGTGTGTGTATTCGGCTGACGTCATCGTGACGACCTCCGCCCAACGAGTTGTCCTGATTGTACGATAAAATGAGTTGCCATTTAAAAATTAAAATTTTTTCGGTAACAAAACTGGTTGACATAGATATTTGACATGAAAATATAATTTTATAGAACAAAGAAGGAAGTGAGATCTCTTTTTTCTTTTTTTTTAAAATCTTTTCCCTTGTCCCCATCATTCTTTGTTATTATACATGTTTTTCTCTCTCTCTTTTACCCTTGGTTGATAATATCTGGATCCCGAATTAATCATCCGGACGTTTCTCCGTTGGGTCAACGAGATCACTAAATTTTTGTTGCAGATATTTATTATTGATGACGACTTGATTTAACTTTCTATAATCAATATATAGTATTAGAGACCCGTCATTTTTTCCCGTCATTTTTTTTATAAATAATGGCGGTGTTCTCTTTGGTACGTAATATGGTAGGTTTAATAAAATTCTTTTTTAATAGTTCTTGTAATTACTTTTCCCGTATGAGGCCTTAGAAATATGTGACCTCTCTCTCTCTCTCTCTCTCTCTCTCTCTCTCTCTCTCTCTCTCTCTCTCTCTCTCTCTCTCTCTCTCTCTCTCTCTCTCTCTCTTGGTAACTTAGAAGTCTTTCGGAAAATATGTTTGCAAAATTCTTGATTACAACCATCTCCTCTATTTTCTTTTTTCTTTTCTTTTTTTACCTTGCCGGTTTTATACTTGACATCCTTTTTCAAGAAGTTTTTTTTTCCTTCGTGGTTGATATATATAAATAAATAAATAAATATATATCATTAACTTGTTCCGGTAGAGTTTAACAGGGTGTTTGGTTACATAATAAATTTTTATATTAAAATAAGTGTTAACTAACCAATGACACATAAATTGTCATGCTTTAAAATATGTTATAATAAAGAAAGTGAGAACCATCCATGACCAAAAAAAATTGGTGGGGTACCATTCTAGATACATAATAAAAGAGAATCTCACCTCTTTTTTGATCCAAGAAAAATATTTTTAAAAATATAAATATGTGATGATTGTCAAACATATCTTTTAACAAATTTTGTTACAAAAAGATAAAATTATAATAAAACTCAATTTATCGCACAGCCAAACGCCCCATAAAGGGCACGTGATTATTCGACCTCCTTTGGCGGGGAATAATATTGATCAATCAATTAAGATTTGACATTTACTTAAACACAAAAAAAAACATATCAAATTCCTCTAGTTTCAAAGGATTAACTTCTTCTGTTAGGAAAGTGACTGCCTAGAATTTTTAGAACATGCATCTTTATTTTCTTACAAAGTTGTGTTACCTTCTCTACTTCCTTTGATGTAAGTGAAAATATCTAAGGAAGGTGGGGTCGGGAGTCGGGACCAGGTCAGTTTAGCCTCAAACCGACTCGGGTCAGCCGAGGTTGCGACCCAGGTCGGGACGGATTCAATCGGAGTCACCAAAAATAATAATAAAATATTAATTATGGAGTCAGAGTTTTAAGGTCGGAACCGGGTCGGTTGGCCCCAAAACCGATCCGATCTGAGCGGAGTCGCGACCCCACATTCCATGAAAATATCCGAGTTGGTCACCTTGTTGGAAGCTTAAGCTTAGTGGGGGCCATGTGCTTTGGTTGACCCTAAAGATAAGACAACGGTTTATCCCTTGAAGTTGAAGGCATATTAACTGCGTTCTGGGTTTAGGAGTGGTGTTAAGAGTAGAGATATTGGTGTTGGCTTATAGTTTGGGGCACTACTAGGGCACCAAATAAGTCGAATTCGACAGTAAAATCATATACATTTGATTTCAATTGTAACAGTAGTTAAGGTGTTTTGATTCTAATTCAATGACTTTGAAATCACCATGTTTACATTTCTAAGATTATCAGATTCGAAATCAATTGGATAATTTTACAAATACATGCTACAAATTAGTTTTTATTTAAAAATGAGTTAGTGATTCAAGTATAACTACTAAAGAATGTTATAATCTCTTTAAACCTTTATTTCTACCCATTTTATCACTTTACATATATCATGATTTATAATTATTTTAATCACTTCTATTTTTATATACTTATTTCTTATTGAAACCGGATAAACGAAAATATAATCGACTCGTATGCATGACAAATCTTTTATTACGTTTCGGCTTGTTTTGCTTTCATTAGACAAGCAAATCCCAAAGCTTCAGCCATCTGGATGTATTTTTCTTCCGAGGCTTCCATAAACTCTTTCCATCTGATGTCATCTAAGTCTCTCAGAATGTATTTCACATCGTTGCTTGCCACGGGAGACAACTCTTTCCTTCGAAAAGTAATTAAGCTACTACTCTTTACTTTCTTGTACTCTGGACCAAGGAAGGTGGGGTCGGGAGTCGGGACCGGGTCGGTTTGACCCCAAACCGATCCGGGTCGGCCGGGGTCGCGACCCGGGTCGGGACGGGGTCGGCCCGGGTCGCGAATAATAATAATAATAAAATAAAAATGGGGTCGGGGTCTTGGGGTCGCGACCGGGTCGGTCGGCCCCAAAACCGACCGGGTCGGGTCCGGGTCGCGACCCGGCGAACCATGCTCTGGACGACGCTTGATGCCTGCTATTCATGTTCTTTCCATTTTCTTCATCCAATTTAAGATTGATTCAAGGCCACTCTCTCTCTCTCTCTCTCTCTCTCTCTCTCTCTCTCTCTATATATATATATATATATAATTAAGGGTCCTTAACATTTTTTATTCCTTTGGATCTAGATGGGGGTCTAGTAGGGAGTTTCTTAGGATACGTGAAAAGATAGCTCCTCGGATTATTGCTCTTTGAAGAGTTTGGATGAGCCACCCTGGTTTGGATGTCCTTGGCGTCGGCTGTACTCCTGATGGAGATTTAGAAGATATTTGTTTTGACTTAATTTAAAAATATAAATTCTTAATTTCACACGTAATTAACATCATGGGAAAAAAGTGCTAAATTAGATTAAGATATGAGTGATCAACATTACTTGATAAAATATCTAAATTAAGATCTTGATAAAATGAATAGACATCAAACATATACATTGTAATATATATATATATATATATGTCAATAAAACAAATTATGAACAGACAACTTAGATCATATATCAAATATAAAAACTGATGTGCACAGTATTTTATTAAATATCAATATGTATAAAATATTTTAAATAAAGTATAAAAATCAAATATTTAAAATTTATTTTAAATAAAAACATAAATCTTACAAATTTGTAATTGGGGGGGGTGGGGAGAGAGAGAGAGAGAAGCAATAGACCATGTGAATATCTATACTTTGAGGCCATGTTTGGTATCGGCATAAGGTGGGATAAACCGGTTTATCCTCAATCCTTCGTTTGGTACACTGATAAATTTCAATTTAATCTAGGTTAACTTAATCCGGTCTATCCCTAAAAATGGGGTTAAAATCAGGTTTAAGTCATCCCCCCTGATCGGTGGGATAAGAGAGGATACGATCCTCTCCTCTCGCAGCCGCTCTCATGGTGGACGATCTCGCGGTGGCGGCTCTCGCGGCGGACAACCTCGCGACACGAGCTCGCGGTAGACGCGCTCGCACCGGACGAGCTCGCGGCAAATGAGCTCGCGGCAGTCGACCATCGGACAAGATCGGCATCTGCTCACAGGCCTTCCGTGGGTTCCATCGGCGAGCTCGGCATCCATGGCAACGCTCGTTGCTCGCAAGGGGAGAGAGCTGCAGCGCTACACCGGCCGACGGCCACCGTCTCGTCGTCGGGTTCGTCCCCTCCCCTCGATCGCTTCCAGCCCGCCGGGATAGATCTGGATCCATGTTCCGGCGGCGGATTCACCGGAATCGGACTGGGTCCCCATCCAGGATCCCTAGATTGCGGTGGAGGGGTTCAAACAAGGGGCCAACCATCGGACAAGCTCGCAGCCCTCGACTCTATTGCAGCGGACGATCTCACGGCGATCGACCATCGCGGGGTTCCCGCCGGAGCTTCCCGACGAGGAGTTGTGTCGCATAACGATCTCGATGAGGTGAATCTCTCATCGAAATCTCTTCCTTCTCCTCCACCACCATCTCCCGCGCCCTTGTTTGGCAAGATCCGGAAAGGGGTTGTCCCTCCCGTTCACGCATTGCGATGCCCAAATCACCGGGTGGCCAGCGGAATTATAGTTATGTGCTTCTCGTCGACTGGTTGGTTACCCGGATCGAACACGGCAGGTTGAGGGTAGACAGGGGAGCCTCTGCGACTCTGGCACAGTGGCATGGCAGGGGCACGCCCATTTCATTTCCTCCCTCCTTTGTGCCATCTGCTTTGTGCCGTCTGCGGCAACACCGAACGGAGAGCCGGCGGTGGGGTTCTTCCCCGGCACCCTTGTCGACTTCCCCCATTCTATCTCTCCCCTTCTTTTTTATACATAGCTGTGGGGTTGCGGCATGCGCTCGTCTCGCTACGAGGCTGCAGAGTGGATCAAGCTAGATGCAGTTCATAAGAAATATAATTCATAATGTTTGAATTATATATTAGATGATTGTTGTTTATTAGGTTCACGATAAGTTTAAATAGTTAGTGACGTTTATTACTTGTATTATATATTTAAAATTTATCAATATTTATATTTAAAATTTATCTCTATTATGTGTTTAATTATATTTTAGGTTTATTATATGATTATGCAAGTTATTACGAAAGTATATATATAAAAATATATGTTTATCCTCAAATTAATTTTTGTCATGCCAAACATAGAATAAGGTTATCCTCTAAATCTATCATAACTCAAACCAAACATAATAAGAATAGGGATAGTCACAAGGAATGACTTATCCCTATCCTCTTTATTTCTATCCCGATACCAAACGTAGCCTGACAGAATAAGACATTAGATCATGGTTTAACCGAAACAAATGCCGTCTCACTATTTCTAAGAATAGGAAGGAATTAGATCTCACTTTACTAGATTGGGATTCTATATTTTAGACAGTAGTCCTTCCAATGTTTACCAATTCTACAAAATAAAAAGTAAAAATTAATTTGGAAAATTCTTCTTTCTTAAACTTTGTTTTTATAATCTTATAACTTTGTTTTCTGGTACTTGTGAATGATAGTCTCGTTGCTCTAATACCACTCTATGGTGACCAAAACATTGATTATAATGAAGAGGTGGATTAATCATAGATGCATGTTGTTAACTTTACACGTTTATCAGAGGAGTTCACATACAAGTCATATGCATAATCTATGATATAACATACCAAAAATATACCATATGATATTCCTTTGTAGTTGAGAGTACACAATTTTGGCATTATGTCAATGTCAATCATCATTACATCCTAGTTGGAGACAAAACTCATCAATATTAGAGGTATTTGAACAGAGAGCAACCAAACTCAGAGAATGTAAAGTATCTCATTCATCTTCACTAATCTCATCTTCAGATCCTTGACCGGAAACATACCAAGTCGAGGACGAATATGTGTAGTTCTCTACTTGAATTGGGTTGTGCTACGATGTTTTAAGTTCTTCCATGGGAGTCAAATATTACTTGTACTCATTGACCTCGTACTTTGTGATCACCCAACAAAACTTGTTTACTATTATAGTAAAAATTCATATATTCTTCTACTTCGGTACTAAAAATATACCCTTCAATATCGTGATCATCTTGGCATTGGAAGGAGATTGTCGCTTTGATGAACATGTTTAAAACTCTACAAGTAGGGTTGCATACATACTTGTATTGAAACTTAGCTACTAATTTAGTGGAAGTTGGGACTCAAGCATTTTTTGTTAGGTTGTAAATTCTTATGAACTTTGTAGGATGTCGTGACGCCTTATGCCATGTTTGGTTAGAGATTCATTTTTGGTACTATATCAATATTGATATTAATATTTTCAATTGTTAGAGTATTAATATCAAAAATAATACAAGTTGTCACTTTTATTACATAATATGTTTTGTTTGCACTACAAATTTTAAAATTGATATAATTAACCAAACACCTCTTAATGATTTTTATCAATATCAATTTTAAAATTGATAGTGATAGAGGTACCTAATAGTGTTACCAAGCAGGGCATTAACTTACATGAATGAAAGAACATAACATATCAAGTTTACAATTTCAAGAACATAGCAACCAAGGGTATCATAGCGTATGATCATGTCATACGCAATCATAGAAGGTTTTAAAGAAAATAATATTTTAATTGAGTATAAATAATTGAAGATAGTCATAACATGAGATCATAATTTATATTCTTAAGTATGTGCAACTTAAAGGACAACCACATTTCATATTCATGTATTTTTTTTCACCCTTACTTATAATATTTGGCTCTTATATACCTATGGTTCTTACGTGGCCCATATGGACATATATACAACATTTTTTAATAACGTGGCACTCATAAGCTATTGCAATGAGGGTAATGTGACATACCTCTAACTCATCACTCACTACAAAAAATAAGGTAACTGGCGACGGCTGGAAGCCGTCGCAAATAATCAAAAAGCCGTCGCCAATAATTATTGGCGACGGCTGGACCTCCGTTGCCAAGTGGTCGCAAATAAACCCGTCGGCAATAATATTGGCGACGGCTTTCTTAAGCCGTCGCCAATAAACGCATCGGAGACGGCTTAAAGCCGTCGCCGTGGTGCTTATTAGCGACGGCTTCATAGCCGTCGCTTATAATAATACTGGCGACGGCTTAACAAAGCCGTCGGCGAATAGATATACCGGCGCACGCTTTGCCGGCCGCCAATAGGTTTAGTTTACGTCCCGCGGGTGCATTTCTGGTTTGGCGACGGCATACCGGGGCCGTCGCTAATAAGTGTACTAGCGACGGCTTACGCGTCGCCGTCGCCAATAGGCTCACCCGCCGTGCCGCGGATGCAAATCCGGTTTAGCGACGGGCTTGCGTTCGTCGCTAATAAGTACACTAGCGACGGCTTAATTGCGCCATCGCCAATGTGTTCATTATATGTCCCGCGGGTGCAATTTCCTGGTTTCGTGACGGCAATAAGCCATCGCCAAAATTCTAAAAATCGTCGCTACTTAGTTTATTGGCGACGGCTCCTATGGAGCCATCGCCAATAGTTCTGCAATGTAAAAAAAAACAGATTTTTTTGGCTCGCCGAATCCATGCAGGTTGACATCCATACATGAATATACATTATGGGGATGTTTCCATCAACCCTTTCATACATTTACATAACCCACAAGTTCATCTCATATTCTTTTTACCCAATATTCAATTCATTCAACACAAATATCCGAAACAACATATTCAAACACAAACATATTTCCGAAACAACAATCAACCACATATCCAAAATAATACATAGAAATACGATCAATCCACTTGGAGTTCTACAACACTCACAAGACAGTCAAATCACATACATAATGTACACTAAGTTTTAGACATAAAGAGTACAATAGAAGAAAAAATATATAAATATCATTCGTCTCCAAACGATCCTTCCTCATCATCCTCGTACTCTTCATTGTCCTTGTCTCCGTCGTCGTCCTGATGAGATTGTGTTGGAGGTTGCCTCGATGTGGATGGTATGTCGGCCGGGAGCCTTTGACTAATATTTTCATACATCTGTGTCAGGCGTAGGACAGTTTCTTGAAACGATCTTTGTTGATCGTCCAATCGTTGCTTCAAAGAGGAAATCTCCGATCGACATTCAACGTTGACCCGAGCTTGCCTCTCCACCCGCCGTCTAAGCTCCCGTGACCTCTTGGGACGTGGAGGAAGAAGAACCTCCACTTGACCCACCATACCAAGTGCCGCGAGTTTCACCTCGCCCACCACATCGGATCCGTCCCGGTCTATTCTACCGAAGACGGATATAAAAGTATCCTCGTGGAGTAAGTGGTTGTGTTACCTCAAAGACGTAGGAATCGGTTGCCGGGGGATTCATCAATTGTTGCATATTTTCCTACAATATAATTTTGTATTAAAAGAAATAGGGATTAAATGAAAAAAATGGATAGAAATCGGATTGGATGTTTTTGTATACCATCATCCGACGACTCGCTTCATTGTCCCAAATAATCGCTCCATCTAAATCTTCGTTTGTCGAGTCATTTGGAAAACCTCGGGACGAGTAGGGCGACGTCCTTCTTTTTGTACCTCGTTTAAACATAATATGAACAAAATAAATCTATGAAAACTGAAAAATTCAAACAAAATATAAAATTTTATACTTACAAAATCTCGCTCTAACTCGTGTATGTTTGTTCTTCCTCTTCTATACGGCATTGTTAACTTATTTCTGTTTCCTTGATTTCGTTCACTCAACGCCTATATAGTTATACATAAAGACTTCAATAAACTGTTTCAATAACTTTGAAATGATATATATATATCGACGAAATAAAAATTTATTTTATCCTTGCTTCGTCTCGAACCCATAAATTGCACATATGTAGCCATTGTTCCTCGGCATTGTGGAGGAACATTGGCGACGGCCTCCTCGAATGGTCGTCCCGCAAAATACCGAATACAAATGTTGTCAAGAAAGAATAGAATTTTTTACATTACTTGCAAAGAATAGAATAATTAAAAATTTACCTTTCTTTTTAAGGTGCTTCTCTGCTTTCTTTGCATTTCGCCCATATGTCTCAAAATCTGAGCATCTATAGATGCATTCCGTTCGAATGTAAAGTGTTGATACATGCAAAAAGAATGATGAGAATCAAGTTTCTTAAAAATAAATGAGTAAAATAAATAAATTTATCTCAAGATCACGGAAGATGGCATCTTTCTTCTCCTGTGGGATGGTCATGTAATTTTGTTCCCATAAATTACAATGCACTCTATTACATACCCCCAGATAGGGAGGTAAACTCTTGACCATGTGACCCCACACCCGAGCCACCTACTAATTCGACGTTAAATGACTCATCGTGTCCCGTAGTTCGCACAACCATTGCTTTTCGGACCTCTCCCACGACGAGCCGATGTACCTATTTACATATAAATTAGCAAATTAGTTCAAATACAAGGTATTATCTAAGCAATTGATATAATTGAAAATATTGAAACATATACCCGAGGCGTGTGAAGATGGACTACCTCCATCCGTAGGTGGCGGCCGAGGTGCAACAAGCTCACGGGGTGCCTCTAGCGATGGCCGAGCCGCAACACTCCTAGAGCCGGGAAGGGGAGTAGATCGAGATCGATCTCTGGATGCATGTGATCGATCGGACGATTGGGTGGTCCACCACTTTGCGATGGTGTACCCCTCTCGAGATGTCCTACGGCTCTTGCCGAACCCCTTCATCCGTAATAGTATAAAGAGATTGGTGTTTGGATTTGTTTTACAAATTGATGCCGATTTGCCACGTCCAAACCCGGATCGGTTCGGACGGGGGCAAACCGGCTTCCAATTGCGTTGTTTGATTTTTCCCCGAGGAGCATTTGCCCCATCCAAGCCCGTCACCGGGTATGATGGGCCAAATCGGCCTCGAATTGGGTGTTTAGATTTTTTCCCCAACCGGAAGCCGATTTGCCCCATCCAAGCCCGTCACCGGGTTCGACCAAATAACGGCCTCGAATTGGACGGGCAAATCGGCCTCTAATTGGGTGTATGGATTTGATTTACCAATTGGAGGCCGATTTGCCTCACTCAACCTGGATCGTTCTGACGGGCAAACCGGCTTCCAATTGGGTGTTTGGATTTGTTTTACCAATTGGAGGCCGATTTGCCCCGTCCAACCCGGATCGGTTCGGACGGGGCCAAATCGGCCTCCGAATTGGTGTGCAGATTTAAACTCAATCGGAGGCCGATTTGTTCTCAAACCAGTTTGACGGGGCAAACCGGCTTCAATTCGGGGTGTTTGGATTTGACCACAATTGAGGCCGATCTGCCCCGTCCGAACTCCGGGATCGGTACGGACGGGGCAAACCGGCTTCCGATAGGGTGTTTGGATTTATTTTACCAATTGGAGGCCGATTTGCCCCGTCCCCAACCCGGATCGGTTCGGACGGGGCAAACCGGCTTCCGATAGGGTGTTTGGATTTATTTTAATTGGAGGCCGATTTGCCCGTCCGAACTCCGGGATCGGTTCTGACGAGCCAAATCGGCCTCCGAATTGGTGTGCAGATTTTTAACTCACCGGAGGTCGATTTCTTTGCCGTCCAAACCCGGTTTGGACGGGGCAACCGGCTTTGAATTGAGTGTTTGGATTTCGATTTACCAATTGGAGGCTGATTTGCCCTGTCCGAACCCGGGATCGGTTCGGACGGGGCAAACTGCTTCCGATAGGGTGTTTGGATTTTTTCCCTGAACCGGAAGCCGATTGGCCCCATCCAAGCCCGCCACCGGGTTCGATGAGCCAAAACCGGCTCTCGAATTGGGTGTTTGGATTTGATTTACCATGGAGGCCGATTTGCCCCGTCCGAATCCCGGATCGGTTCGGACGGGCCAAATCGGCCTCCGAAGGTGCGTAGATTTTTAACTCAATCGGAGGCCGATTTGCCCCGTCCCAAACCCGGGATCGTCTGACGAGGCAAAACTCGGTTTCCAATTGGGTGTTTGGATTTATTTTACCAATCTAGGCCGATTTGCCCCGTCCGAACCCGGATTGGTTCAGACGGGCCAAACCGGCCTCCGAATTGGTGTGCGTATTTTTAACTCAATCGAGAGGCCGATTTGCCCGTCAAACCCGGTTTGACGGGCAAACTGGCTTCGAATTGGGTGTTTGGATTTGGATTTACCAATTGAGGCCGATTTTCCCTCAGTCCGAACCCGGGATCGGTTCGGACGGGGCAAACCGGCTTCCGATAGGGTGTTTGGATTTTTCCCCCAACCGGAAGCCGATTTGCCCCATCCAAGCCCGTCACCGGGTTCGATGGGCCAAATCGGCCTCGAATTGGGTGTTTAGATTTTTTTCACCAGCCAATTGGTATGACCGTGGTTGGCAATGCCATGTCATCCATTTAGCCGTATTGGATGATATGAATAGACGACGCAACCTATCTCGTAATGGGAAATAATGTAAAACTTTCTGTGCTACTTTTTTATTTTTGTTTTGAGGATCATCTTTATATTTGGAAGTGTTACATTTTGGACAAACACTTTCATCTTTATTATCTCTCCAAAAAATAATACAATCATTTTTACATGCATGAATTTTCTCATAAGTAAGTCCCAATTCCTTAACTATTTTCTTAAGTTCATACCAATTATCGGGGACACATGCACTATTAGGTAGCACTTCCTTAAATAAAGATAAGATCGTATCCATACATCTTCTAGTGAGACCATTCATCGACTTAAGTTGAATCAACTTTAAAATAAATTTTAGTTTAGATACATCTTTCACACCATCATATAAAGGTGATTTCGAATCTTTTAATAATCTAAAATATTTTAAACTTTCTTCATTTGGTTCATCCTCATTTTGTCGGGTATTCAATTCATTGTTTTGAATATCTTCGAGCATTTCCGTTAAATCATCATCTATGTTATCCTCTTGCCGTTCATTTAATCGTGTGTTATCCTCATTGCAAGAGCTAAGTTCTAATTCACCGTGACATATCCAAGTTTGATAATTTAACCATATGCCATCACATATTAGGTGTTCTTTCACAATATTTCTTTTTAAAATGAATGTATTGCAACATACTCTACAAGGGCATTGTATTAAATCTTTATTTTGTCCATGTCTATATTGTATCCTACAATCATCAAGAGCATAGTCTAAGAATTCTTCGACACCTCGTACATACATAGAATCTAATCTATTACGAATAAGCATCCAAGATTTGTCTAATGAACTCATTTCTTCTAATAAAAATATCTCAAAAAAATAAATGACAATGTAATAACTTGATTACTCTAACCGGACGTCCTCCAAAGGAAGCAAGTTTCAAGTGAATACAAGTCTTTTGAAGCTTCCGACAACAAGGTAAAAAAACAAATATATATACCGTCGACATATAATCAATCGAAGAACATAATTTTCTCTTTAAATAAACCCTATGCCATAGGAACAGACTTGGATTGGGCAATGAAACCCTTCGGATTGGAAGCTTTTGGATTTTTTTCCAATCAAAACTCGGAACGGACCTCGATTGGCGAATCCGGCTTCGGATTGAGGACTTAGGGATTTTGGCCCAACTCGAAGCCGGATCGTCGAATCCAAACCCGGAACGAGCCTCGGAATGGCGAATCCAGGTCCGAAATGGGTAATTGGGGATTTTTGCCCAACCCGATGCCGGATTGCCCAATCCAAACTCGGAATGGACTTGGGGACTTGGGGATTTTAACCCAACCCGATGCCGGATTGCCAATTCAAACCCGGAACGAGCTTCGGAATGGCGAATCCGGCTTAGAATTGGGTAATTGGGAATTTTTGCCCAACCCGATGCCGGATTGCCCAATCCAAACTCGGAACGGACTTCGATTGGCGAATCCGGCTTCGGATTGGGACCCGGGGATTTTAGCTAAACTCGATGCTCGGATTACGCAATTCAAACACGGAACGAGCTTCGTATTGGCGAATAAGGCTTCGGAGTGAGACTTTGGGATTTTTGCCCAACCCAACGCCGCATTGCGCAATCCAAACTCGGATCGGACTTCGATTTGCAAATTCGGCTTCGGATTGGGGACTTGGGGATTTTAACCCAACCCGATGCCGGATTGCCAATTCAAACCCGGAACGAGCTTCGGAATGACGAATCCGGCTTCGGATTGAGACTTGGAAATTTTTGCCCAACCCGAAGCCGAATTTTCCAATCCAAACCCGGAACGAGCCTCGGAATGGCGAATCCGGCTTCGGATTGGGGAATTGGGGATTTTGGCCCAACCCGATGCCGGATTACCCGATTCAAATCCGAAATGAGCTTCATATTGGCGAATCCGGTTTCGGATTGAGATTTGGAGATTTTTGCCCCACCCCTATGCCGGATTGCCCAAACGGATACATGATTGTCTTATTTTATTTTTGTCATCTTAAAAAGATATTGAACAAATACCACATTTGTTCAAAATTTAGAATCCAATAAAAAACACCTCAAATTACCACCTAAAATTAAATTGGTTTGATTGTTTAAGGTTACGTAAATAATAACTAGCACATTTAACTAACAAATATCACATTAATTCTAATCAATTTATCTAAATAAATATTACATTTATCTAAAAAAAAATAAGTTGTTACCTAAAAGGAGGGCGCCGCGCACTAGCGTTGGCGGGTGGCACCGCGCGGCGGGGCCGGCGGAGGCACCCGTGCCGGCGGCGGGCGCGCGGCGGGCGGCGGCGGGCGGCGCCTAGAAGAGGAGCAGCGGCGGGCGGCGCCGAAAGCAAGCACGGCGGCACCGGCGGTGGAGACAGCTTCTTATCGGGGCGGCACCGGGGGCGGATGGCCGGTTAGCCAGCTAGCCGGCGGCCGGGCGGTGCCAGCAACGGCACGCGGCGGCGACGGGCGGCGGCGGCGGCTGACGGCGGCGGTAGCAAGCGTCTAGGGCAATGCACTAAGGCACGGCGGGGAGAGGAAGAGGAGGGAGTGTCGGGGCGATATAAAAAAAAATCTAATGGCGACGGCTTCCTAGCCGTCGCCAATGGTGCATTAAGTTACATTGGCGACGGCTTAAGAGCCGTCGCGAATAATTTTCGAATCGTATTGGCGACGGCTCTAAGCCGTCGCCATTAGTTCCCGATCGTTGAACGGTCAAACGAGGTTCCGTAAACCTTTTAGCGACGGCTAGAGCCGTCGCTTAAAAGATTTTTAGCGACGACTTTTTAAGCCGTCGCGAGTTTACCTTATATTGGCGACGGCTTAATTGTAGCCGTCGCAAATAACGGTGTAGGCGACTACTCTTTAAAGCCGTCGCCAATAATCCGTCGCCATTGACCCTTTTTCCTGTAGTGACTTATACCATATGCATTCATGGTAGCTATAGCTACCATAACCTAGAACGTGATTCCAGTTCTCTGTCAATACTAATGCCCCAACAAACCTTTGTTAGATGCTTACTAGATATCTAGACCTTACATGACTATCATGTGACACTTGTCTTAATGTGTTGGCGTCAAATTGAATGATTAGAAAAAAAAATTTCACAATAAGTCCTTGTGTGATATCCTTTATATATATATATATTTATATTTATATATATTATGGCATGTGTGTACTATAGAAAAAAAGGGTTATTGATGATGGCCGGAGACGGTTGCCATTATGGGTGTTCATTCAAAATCGATAAACTGAACCGGGTCAAATAACCAAACCGATAACTTTTTATTGGTTTCGTTTGGTTCGACACCTCCCCAAATCAAACCGAATTGGTAAACTAGTTGACTAAGTTTGACTCAGTTTGACCCACTTTATTTATATATTATATTAATTTTAAAAATATATTATACCAATTTTAAATATATAATATTATAAATTTAAGTTAATTAATATAAATATATAATTGTATATTATAAATAAAATATTAATCTTCATGTTAATCTTAATTAATTATTATTTTATTTTTAATTTAATTTATTTAAATATATGTTAAATCGATGAACCGAACCAAACCACAATCGGTTCAAAGTTCAATGGAACTAGTTTGGTTCAATTCCAGTTTTTACTTTGGTTTCGGTTTGGAAAAAAGAGTCAAACCAAACCGAAATCGAACCGTTTACACCCTTAGTTGCAATCAAGCTAAAAGCCATTGCCAATACACATTGACGACGACTTCAGAGCCGTCGCAAACATGTCACAAATAAGTTCATCATCAATGGTATTGGTGATGGTTGATGGGCATCTGTTGCAACAAAAGTTTTTGGTGACGACTTTAAGCCATCACAAATAGATTTATTGGCGACAACTTCCAAGCGGTTGGTAAACAAATTATTGGCGACAACTTCCAGTCATCACCAATAAATTACTGGCAAGGCTTTAAGCCATCGCGAAATCAAATATTTCCATCTTTGGAAGAGTTTTGGAAGTGGACCTACCTAGTTTGGCGATGGTTTTAAGCCATCACCAATATTATATAGTTGTCACTGAAGAGAGTATTGCCGATGACTTCTTAAGTCGTAGCCAATCATTTTGTGAACAAAAATAAAATTATTTATAGATAAATAAAATAATTCATACGGGATGACAACCATGCATGAATGTACAAAACCCGTATTTCCTGTATAATGAACTATCCATTAAATAAATTTACATCCAACTCTTAGCTGCATCCACACAATTATAATTTGAAATGAATATAACATGACCAATCCAAACATTCACACTCACATGTCAAAAGTCACATCCATATGTCAAAAACTATACAAAAAAACTAGTTCAATCTAAGTTCACAAAATAAAATGTTTAGAATTGAAATATGTACATACAATAGAAATAATATAGAAGAGGGAAATCTCTTATTCATCCTCTCCAAATGATCCCTCCTCATCCTAGTCCTCATCGCTCCCATTGTTTTCATCTGAACCATCTTCCTCCTCTCTTGGTCCTAAAGGTGGCCTTGAACTCGATAGATCCACTGGTGGAGAGAGTCTCTAATCAATCTTAACTAACATTTGTTGTGTTAGTTGTTCCATTACATAGTGGAAGTTCTATTCTTGGTCATTCAGTTTTTTTTGGAGAGGGTTAATCGTTGAGTTTTGCTGCTTGATTTGGCTTGCTTGACTGTGGAGTAGACAACTTCACTTCTACATTTTCTCCATCAACTCCTAGACAACCAGACTCATGGAGTTACTCGCCCCTCCATTGTTTACACCTTACCATGTGTTGTAGGTTTTTCTTCTCCTCCCACATCAAATCCACTCTGACCTATCTCTATCAAATATGGTGAGGAATACATCCTCAACAGAGAATGGATGCTCAAGAATCCTAACATCCGATTCCTCTGACTAAGGGATATTCATCAATTGGCGCACATTATCCTAAAAAGTGTAAATGCATTGTTAAATAATGTTTGAAATAAAAGATGATACTAATGTAGATAATTTAAATATTTACCATCATTGGAAAACTTTCTTTGTTACTCCAAATGATGGATCCATTTGTCTCTTCATGTGTCTGGGTCATTTGGAAGACCTCTGGAGGGGTAGGGTGGCGTTCTTCCTTTTGAGTCTATTTAGATTAATAATATTAGAATACATTGGTTAAGTGCTACTCAATAATAAATAATAACAAATTATAATACTTACAAAATCTATCTCGAGCTAATAAATATTTGTCCTTCCTATTCTATAAGGCATAATGATATAAGCCCTATTGTTTTTACTTTTATGACTAAGTGTCTACAAAGAAATGCATAAGATGTTAATTATTAATAAAAATGACACGCTAAAATAAAAAATTTAAATGAAAGAGATTTTTTACCTTACTCTTTTATTTCACACATATGTAGGGTTATATGTACGTGGCAATTGGTTGTAAATCAGGAGCAATCAAATTTAAATTGCTTTATAACTATTTTGATGGTGTAACTAATGTTGTTGATGATAATTCTAGTTGAACACTGATAAGAAGATGTATGGAGTATGATATCATATTATATGCTGTAAAATAATTTTAAAACATGATAATTAAAGTAGGATGTAGTACATTAACATTGACATGGAATCCCAACACATATAATCAATTGACCATGACTCAGTTGTTATCACAAATTCAAAGTGATATCCCTCCTTTGAATATGGAAGGTGATCATAATATTGAAATCAATTTGAAAGACCAATATGAAGTAAAAGATGCCGATGAACAATCCTCAAGTGACAATGAAGAAATACCGAATAAGATGGTTAACAATGTCATAACGGTTGATGAATTTCATGAAATTGAAGAGATGAGTTGGATTCACAATGCGCTCACAAGTAACAGTTTAACAGTTTTATAGAGAGTGATGAAGAAGATGATGGAGGTGAGGAAATAGTAATAAGAGGTGAAATCGAAAATGTTGACTAAATTTCAACAGATGTATTCATATGTAAATCAGATTTTACACAAGCAGTTACCACTTAATCATTAAAGCATAATGTGCAACACCGAAATGATAGATCGACAAATTCTAAGCTTACGTTATTTTGTCATGCAAGAGACAAAGGGTGTAAGTAGAGATTATGTTAGCACTTGGGTTGTTGGTTTATGAAAAGTTTTGAGTTATATATACAATCATACATGTTACACTCTCATTCATAATATAGCTCATAGGCAATTGACGTGTACGACAATCTGTTGTCTAATCATGTCTATTGTTTGATCCCACTTGAACATTTAACAAAGGGACATCATGGAAATGGTCCAAATGAAATATTTTATAAGACCTTTTCTCTGTAAGACTTGAAATGTCTAAAGGAATGCATTTGAAAATTTATTTGGTGATTAGGATAGTTCTTATACCCATATTTTAAGGTATATGGAAGCAGTCAACATGTCTATGCCAAAAATCGTATGCAATTGTGTCAGAGTGATAGTTCAAAATTATTAATTTTCTTTTAGGATTTCATGCAACTCATTGAAGGTTAGCATTTTTGTCATCAGTAATAAGTATAGATGGCAAATTTCTTCATGGGAAATATCATGGTTCACTATTAGTTGTTTGTGCTATGGATATTGATCAACGCTTATTTCTTATTACATTTTCAGTGGTATGTAGTGAGCATGATCGATCATGGTCATAATTCTTTCAACAAATGCTATTACATATTCTATCTTTCAAAGAGAGGTGATATAAATTGTGTATCATTTGATATATGCATGTCAGTATAAAAAATATAATAGATCAATGGTTTCCATTGGCAGCTCATCATTATTACGTTGTACACTACCGACAAAATTTTGTAGCACACTTTACTAGGAAAGATTTACATAGAAGCATGTGCAATGCATGTATAGCTTGTAACTAGTTGGATTTTAACAACCAAATGAATGTCATTAAGTTACATTTTTCAAATGCTTATGATTCATTGTTATGAATTAATCCAGAATACTGGGTCCTTGCATGTGACACTGATGATAAGAAATTTAGAATAATAACAACTAATTAATTTGAATGTTTTAACAATATTTTGAAAAATGCAAGAGCCATGCCTATTCATGCTCTAGTTCACATGACATATCACTGGCTTAGACTTATGTTCTTTCAAAATCATGCAATTGGCTTAAACATAGAAACATAACTCACACCTAAATTTGAGAAGAAGATGTGAGAAATGAAAGAGAAGAGCCATGAGATAGTTATTCATGCACGAGTTAATATTGATGAATGGGATCAAAATGATTCTTATGGCCGTGTATTTTGAGTTGATATTGATCAACATAGTCTTGCATGTACTTGTTGTGAACCTTTACTTAAACACTTTCCATGCAAACATGCATTAATTGTTATCAGTTTAGTAAATTGGGATTTATACAAATACATATCGGTGTGGTACAATAGCGATTGTACTGGCCAACGTATGAAAGTGAGTTTCACATTGTTTTGGATGCATGTTACTAGCAATCATTTGACCCTGATAGGAACATTATTCTATTGTCGTCTCCATCTAATGTTTGAAAGACTGATAGACCAAGAAATAAATGATTCCCAATATTGATGAATCGTGACTCAAGAAGACAATGAAATAAATATAATATTTTTAAAGAACAAGGTCAAAACCTTTCCACTTGTCCTAAGAATAGATGGTGTGTACTTCTTTTCCTATTCTTAACATTACTTTTTTCTTATTGTTAGCGATAATCTTTTTTTCCCTATTATAATTTCAGAGATAGAATGTGGTCCACATGACACATCCATACTACATGATCAAGCTCATCATCGTGTGGAAAATTCGAAGGTAGATTGTTTATATCATGTTGTATTTTCTTGTTTATATCACATAGTAAAATTTCTTTTGATATGTATTATATTTTTTGACACTTGGTGACATGTATTCCATTTTTTTTCATCGGATGCCACAACTTTATTCTTAGTTTCCCATTTCCAGCAGATATCATCATAGCCTATTCGTAATCACATATTTTTGGTTTATTTATAGACATCCAGGTTTTTCTATATCACATATCTTTGTTGGGTTTCTTTGGACCAACAATTGATTACAATTCTCGTAAAACGGTGGTGTCTCGAAACATCTGCTTTTCATTTCTCATAAAAGGAAATGACTATTCATTACATGGTACTTCTATTATCATGGGTTTACATATAGATAGTCCCGCAGTTATTATTCCTCCACGTGTTCCATCAGAGGACTTTAAAAGTTGATTGGATATGTGTGAACATTTTTTGGGTGTTCGTCCAGGAGAAGAAGAGGTCCCTTTGGGCAAAATTCTTCTAGTTTGAGATAACATGGTTGTATACCACGTTTGGATCGACAGTGGGAGACTTACCTAAGGAGGATAATGAGGAGCCATGTCTCTCTTGTATGTTTAATGCTAGGGTACTCATCTTAATATTAATTGGACTCTTTTAATGCCCGATAAATTTATTCATATACTTTCCTCTTAAAATTTTGTGAGCCACTTACATGAGTTTTATATAATTTTATCTTTTGTTATCTTTAATTTTTACTGGTGGAACGATATCCATAACCAACCATAACAAAATTCATCTTTTTTATAGGAATGAACTCGATGTGCAGGAGATTAGCCATGTACATTTATATTTTATTAAATTTGACTTTACTATTTAGTTTAAATATATCGTGTAACAAGTAGCTAATGCATTATTTTTTATAGATTACTTGGAAACTTTACACACAAGGTTATGGGATCTATTTCAAAAATATGTGTAGAGAATACTCAAATTTGGACTTCATTCATGCCTCTCCTTTGATGTTCAGCCATGAAGATCTATGCTCCTGAATGCATACTTAGATAATTTGGGTTAATCCAAATAGAACCGATTTATAGGAAACAATACAAGTGTAGAGATGGGTGCAGATGTTGAGGGCAGTGAGTGGACTCAAGTCTATGCTCAATATATACAATGGTGGGATGAACATAAAGAATATGTCTATACACCTCCTAACGAGGATATTAATGAAGAGGAGTATATTCAACAATATCAACATTTAAATATGGAACGTACTATTTCATAGCTCGTTCAAAATGCACTTGAAGGGTCCAGTACATTATTATCCAAGAGGTCTTGTGGAGCGAGAATTGGTATATTTTTTATTTGTTATTATTTTTATTAACTAGTTAACATATTTCTTTTCAACCTATGGTGTTTTGGGTATCTTTGTGTATAACAACTCTATGGTCACCATCAAATATAGGACATACTAGTTTCGAGGAATGACTATCAAGTGAAACAAACTAAAATTGATATTTTTGAGTTGCAATGCCAAATGCATCTTAAAATCTATATTGCAATGCCAATTTCTACATTGGCTTCAAATCTAGTGTTAACTCCAACTGGACAGTAGTTACTATAAGGAATCGTCCATAAAAATTTGGTGTAGCAGAAGCGACGATTCTTATGGGTTCTTTTAGAATCTGTCTCAGTCAGAACTGAACGACGAAAACCAAAAATCGAAAACTGATCTTGGATTCGAATATACCTGATAAGGATTCATATAATCCCATGGAGAGAAAGGAGGTAAGCTTCTCAAGCTCTTCAAACCGTTCAAATGCCTGGTCTCTAGCAGTATCCATAAGAACTTCATCTACAGCAGGTTCTCCCTTCACGCCGACCTCGAGAACTCTTCCCGAACGGAGCTCCATCGCCCATAGGCACCTTCTAGAGAGAGATGGAGGTGGGGAGGAGGCTAGGGACGTGGTTTTCACCCTTGGCTTGATCGGGTTTGGCTAAAACCATTAGTATTTATAGATAATTTTAGAATTTTTCATAAGAACCCAAAACTCCATAAATTACGCCCTTACCCATGTACTTGTGGATAAGTCCTTTTGTGTGTAACCCACTAGGTCCAATAGACTATTTGGTTGACGCATAAATAAAATAGAATAATTCTATTTAATTTAATTAAATTTGTTATCCGATAACAGATTAATTGACCTGCCGATCATGAAGGGTACAAGCCACATCCCATGATCCCAAATGGCTATGGGGATAATCTCATCTCCATTGAGCATTTCCATCATCAGTTACCGCATGGATATAAACCCTTATCCATCCAATGTTCCAGTCGAAAGGAGTACGGTATCAACTGTCAACTCCTTAGTGTACCGACTCTATAGGATCCTGTACTTGGAATTGGATCAATTGGAAAACTCATTTTCCAATTATCCTATCTACCCTGGCCAGGCATTTAGAGTACTATCCCATAGGACATTCACTCTCACTTACCGAGAGTGGACGATCCCTTGTTATCTGCTCAATTACCTCCATCGGGTTTTCCTTGTACCTGATCCATCGCTATATTGGACCATCTAAACGGTGATCCATAAGTCAATGGTCAAAGCACAAGTTCCACCCAATAATGTATCTTTGGCGACTCAGGTCAAATGTCCAACTATGCAACTATGATGATAGAGAACTCTAATTGACAGTTCGATAAGATACCATTAGGGTTTCTAATTCGGTCAGTTCAGTGAACTTATTCAACTAATGAGCACCTGTATGTGTATCTCAGTGTCTCCGCACTAATGACCAATGAGATCAGTCATCCTCATCACATGAGAAGATATCACATACATTAGTCTATCTGGATCCTTAATGTCCCATCTCAAGTATCCCATGACTAAGAACATTTAGATCAAATACCTCTAAATGATCAATATCATTATCATGATCTCATCATGATTTAATCATTATTACATTTGATCAAGGGCTTCATTATGATATTCACATCTAATAAGAGCTTATAATGAAAATTTGTCTAATTAATTGAATGAGATATATTTAGAAATGTCGAATCATATCATATATGATTGACTTGTAGAGTATACATTTCTATCATTTACAACCTTATTTTTGTTAGAGTGGACGGGACAGTGCAGAACCTTCATCAAGTCCACATGAGCCCTCAACAAGCACTCTGTCGGACCTACAATGTGGGATGCAACAATCCAAGTCATTAATAACATCATTCCATAGGCACCTATTAGTCCAAGGTGATATGGTCTAAATATAATGACTCATCTTCCTCCAAGTAAATTAGAGTAATCTCATCTAGAAGAGAAGGAAGGAAGACTTATAAGAAGAAAAGATACTCCAAAGAAAGAAATGGGAGATACATTTATCTTTTCTTTTGTATCAGACATGTATTATGGGGTGTGGATATATTTAAAATTATGAACTTGTATGAAAGGTTATGTGTATGAGATGATTAGACTTTATTTCTTTTGCAAACTTCTATCTCATGTTCTATATGAATGTTTTACATTTATTTTAATCATGTATTTGAGAAACACTTTGTGTACGTATATGGACTTGGTACTATGGCATGTTCTATACCTCTTTGTTATGTATGTTTTTTTTGGGAAGTTGTATGACAAAGATATGATTGTTTTAAACTTGTTATTGTCATGTGTATTTGGAACACTTTGTATATGTTGAGTTTCAAAACATCATGTATGCGGGGAGTGGTGTATGTGGAGATTGTAAATTTGTGTATATGGACTCGTTGATACGAAGTTATATATGTGGTGTTGTTGATATATAGTTTGAATGTGGAATTGTGTGTGCGGAGTAGTGTTTATATGTATGTGGAGTGCGAATGTGAAGTTGTGTCCATATGTATATGGAGTTTGTAATCTTTTCTTTTAGTTCATATGTACATGGAGAAGATTTGTTCGTGTACGTGGAGTTTGTAATCTTATTTTTAGTTTATATGTATGTGGAGAAGAATTATTTATGTTTATGTCAAGTAGAAAAGTTTTGTTTTGACATATATAAAATGTACATATCTTTTTTTATTTTGATTTTAAAGTCGAACTACGATAGTTCAACTTGAACACCTCTTAACGGAAAGTCGACCTATCAAAATTAGACTTCGAGTCTTCGAGTCAAGAGCGTAATATCCCAAAGTCGAGCTGTTAGAGTTTGACTTTTATGAGGTGTTTGGTTGCATGATAATTTTTTGTACACTTTTATGATAAAAAATTGTATTAAAATAAAAAATGAACCAACTCATGACATAAAATTATCATGTTTGGAGGGATGTGATTACAAAAAAGAATAACTACCACACATGACCAAACAAAGTGGGGAATCACAAGAAAAAAGAAAGAGGTGAGGCCCTCTTTTTTTGTTTAAGAAGAAAATCACTTTTAAAACATAAAATTGTCATGGTTACCAAACACCTCTTTTAACAAGTTTTCTTACGATTTTTAAAAATTAAAACAAAAACTTTCATTATCATGCAACCAAACACCCCATTAAATAGGACGCCCAAAAGGGACATTCCCTCGAAAATCAAGCTCCGGGATTCAACTTTAAACATTTTCAAGAGAACCCCCATCTGGGCCAAACTCCGGTAGTTTGACTTTTAGATAGGAGATTTTAAAGTTAAACTTCTAAAGTTTGATCATTAGATTTTCACTTCATTATTTTTTTTAAATTGGTTAAATATAGTTTGACTTTATATTTTATATATTAGTCATTGACAATGACCACAAATTTGATTTGGTAGTTAATAAATAAGTTTTATTCTTTTCCATTAATTTTTAACTACCCTAAATAAATCAATACAAAAGAACTCGACTATCAATTTTTTTACAGAAAATCAAGTTTTGACAACTCAACTTTGACTAAAGTGTCTTACATCTGCAAAAAAAACAAGTTAATGTGTTAATTTTATATAAAAAAAATAAACGGTTACTTAAAAAAAACCCACCACTACGTGTACATGCCGGGGGCCCTCCTCGCCGGCGTCGCCGCATCTCTTCTTTGCCCGGCGAGCCGGCAAGCTTTCTTTTGCTTTCTTCTCGGTGTTGCTCCACGTTCTTCTTCCTTCGCCGGCAAGCATCAGTCCCCGTCTCCGGCTGCACGTGATGAGGGCTTCTCCTTCCAGACGTGTATATATATATATACAAATTTCCCACGCCCCGCAGGACGACGAATCTCGTCGGCGATCTGTGGTGTCCCCGTCCCGGCGAAGAGGATGGCAACGGCGAGCTGTAGATCATCGACGGCGGCGCTACTCGCGCTTCTCCTCCTGACGGCAGTCACTGCAAGAGCAGGTAATGACTGAAAGTACGTACGTAGATCTCTCGAGGTAATTCTCCGTAGGTGTTTATATGTACCGCTCGTGGTGGAGTAATTCTCGGTTATATATGCATATATATCGCTCTGATCGATGGTGGGTGGCGGAAGGCAGACGTGGAGTACCTGAAGCAGTGGTGCGTCGCGGACGAGCAGATGCCGGAGGAGGTGCTGCAGATGGCCCTCGACTGGGCCTGCGGCGGCGGCGGCGGCGGCGCCGACTGCCGCCTGATCCAGCCGGGCAGGCCGTGCTACCTCCCGAACACCGTCCGGGACCACGCCTCCTACGCCTTCAACAGCTACTACCAGACCTTCAAGAACAGGGGAGGCTCCTGCTTCTTCAACAACGCCGCCATCACCACCGAGGCCGATCCCAGTAAGTAAGAAAGAAATTGAATTAATCATCTTTTCCGGCGTCTCGGATCCCCTCGAGCCCACGAGAGGGCTTCCCTCACACCCACGCTCAATGAGGTGAGTTCCGTATATCTTATTGGCGTAGATCCTACATTGATCTAACATGTGTGACCCCACTCGATTGAACGTGAGTTTGACGAAGGAGCACAATTCATCTCAGAAGAACTCTTAAAAAGAGTTTCTTAATCACTTTACAAAGAAAGCGATGAGATGTCATAAAAATTATGATATTAATGATGATTTGATGATATCTAATCATCTATTTTATGAGAGGAGTTGAAGAGTTCTTCTCGTTAATCCTCCTGAGGTGAACCGTGCTCCCGATCGAGTCTCTCGAACATTTATCCTAGATCTTGACTCCTCTTGGAGAGCAACGATCCCTTCTTAATTATCTTCACAGGGGAGCGGGCTATGCTTAATCATTAATTATACTATTGATTAAGTAATTATTATTAAAAACAAATTTTTTCTGTATAAAATATCATTTTTAAAATTAAAATACATAAAACATATATATTTGATGATAAAAATGTATATAATAGTATTTATTAATAAAAAGCTTATTTTTAATACATTTCAGATTAATTCGGTTGTGTATAATATAAAAGACTATGTATAATATAAAAAATGGAAGGTCACAAGAAGAAAAACTCCCCGGTCTCTCTTTGTCGAAGAAAGAAATTCTTCTTAAAATATAAAATTATAATAATTGTCGAATATCTTATGACAAATTTTGTCATAAAAATATATTTTTACGATAACAAATCAATTTATCGTACGATCAAACACCTCCATTAGACGTGAAAATTATTCACACTTGTTGAGCCCATGTTTACTCGTCAAATGTTTCCTTTCCCGTGTGCACCCTTATCCGTGATTCCCAAGGTTCGATTAAGCCTCTGAGCTAGGGGCGGCAATGGACAGGGCTTGCCCGCGGGCCCTTGGGCCGGGCCAGCCCTGGGCTGTGTTTCGGGGCAGATCTACGAGCCCTCAAACATTAGCCGGGCCAAGAAAACAGGCCCGCGGGCCTTGTTCCACGGTGATATCCTTGACGGATCCGGCTCGGTATCTCGTGGCGTTGAGGAGTGTTTGAACAAGGGCGAAGACGGGCACGCGACGCTTCTGCTTCCCCCGGCTGTCGGCCGCTGCCGACACTCCCCCAATACATAATCGAGGTCCTTAAAAGCCATGCGGCCTTTTTTACCTCTTGCTTCCGAAGACTTTTTTTTTAAGAGAAAATGAATAGAAGGTCCCTTGCACCTCAAGCGCTTTTACGGTAGGTTCATTTTTACAAAATTTTACCATGCCCGCTCCAGTTTGGAAGGATAACGATAACGTTGGGTGTCTATTACCCTCTCCCAGGAAAAGACTTTTTACCCCTTTTCCGCTACGGAGCTAACGTTAACGCCCTTCCATTTCTTTCTAATTTGTGTAATATACAAATGTTCAAGAAATAAGAAGGCATCATCCAGGGAGAAATATGCAACAACATATGCATAAATAAACTATTCTTTTAATAATTAGCTCCACATTTAGTATTTTTTGCGATGAAAAACTCCACAACTGAGCGTTAAATTAATGCTAAATTTATCGAACCAAAACTCGCTGGGATGTCGCTGGGATGTTTTTATAATTTTTTATCATATTTATATTATTTTTTATTTTTAACTTTATATATATTTTTATATTAGAAAGATCGGGTCGGGCCGGGCCAAATTTAATTTTTATGCGGGTCGAGCTTCGGGCCCGGCCCAACCCGGCTCATTGACACCCCTACGTGTAAGCGGATGTGCAAACTAACCAATACACTTGATAAATAATTTAAAATTTAACTCGATAAAAATTCGATTTAACTCCTTCATTACATTAAATGAATAAATTTGAACAAAAAATAAAATTCGACTCATTAAACGAGTCAAGTTTGAACATACTTTTACTTGGCTCGATAAACTCGCGAATAATCGAATTAAATACTATATTATATATTTATTTTTAAAAATTAAATTATAATTATTAATAATTATATGTTATCACTCAAATATATTAAATAATTTAAATTTTAAAATATATCTTATAATATGTTAAAAAGAACGGGCCGGGCCGGGTCGGGCCAGGCCAAACTTATATTTTTTTTGGGCCGGGCCGGGTCTGGCCGAAATGTAATACGGGCCGGGCCGGGCCGGCCCATTATATATTGGAGCGGGCTTTGTTGGGCCGGCTGCGGGCCGGGCCGGGCCGGGCCCATTGACACCCCTACTCTGAGCCCGTCTGCTACAAGATTAAAACAAAATCAAAGATAAATCTAATGTATCCTTAAAACTTTACCGGTTACCCGCATCCGGATTGAGCGGATCCGGGCGCCCAGCTGACCATGGTTTTATCTCTTTCTTGTTTTTGGTTACGACCGGCACAGCTGCCAACTGTTCGTCTAACATATGACGCGGTTGGATAATCGAGTCTTCAACTCGGTCATCACCTGTGACCTGTCTCCCGGGGGTAGGTGGCTTCAACGCCGGAGAGAGTTCGAGCGGGCACTCGAACTCGGGAGACCTATCCCCGATAGGTAGGGTGTACCAACCGACCAAAGATCCGTCGGTGACCATGGTTTTATCTCGTAATCCGGGCACATTAGTGTTGTAATCTGACTCTGCATCGTCAGGCCATGAACCGTGCCGCTTCGAGTTCGTCCCCTGATCAACGGAAGCAGCAAGTTAAAGCTCTGATCTTGGCCTCTCGAGTTCTGAAGGAAATTTACGGCTTGGAAGGAAAAATAGGCGAGTTGTTGACCTCCTGCTTCGAGAAAATAATGATACGGATTTGCTGACTTTGTCCTTTTTCTTTTACTTTTGTTTTGCCATCTCTCGCTCAAGCAGGATTATTGAGCATCTTAAGAAGGTTACCCATAGAATATGACAACGACTACGACCAAGAATGTTGTGTTAACCAACCTAAAAAACACGGCATTAGTTTAAAAAAGTCCAGATTTTTAAATACTTAAACCTCCCCTCCAGTAGTCAGCCGATATAACACTATTTTGACTCATCTTCTTACGTACAAACTCTTCTGATTTTGACATGTGCATATTGTTACGAGTGACGATCGATGGAGAAAAATACGCTGACCTTTGACTCTGATATCATGTTAACCGAGCTAAAATCACGACATTGGATTAGAGAGATCCAAGTTTTTAAACACTGGAACCTCCCCTCCAACAATCGATATGACACTGTCTTGCTGAAATCTTCTAACTTGACTAAAATGAAATTAAAATTTTACACGAGCCAAACAAAAAATGGTACTCGCTTTTAGCTTAATTAAAATATCGTATAACAGTGATTTTAAGATATAATTTGCGTGATGGGCGCCCTGCCGGACCCAATATTTTCTTACTTGCGTGAGATGATACATTTTGCATGTCAATCTACATATTATCCTCCTCTGTGATATAGGCATTTCTACGTAAAACCATAGATTCATCTACAAATGTTGTTTACGAGTGTATTCCCATCTAACAAGTCCTTAGAATATTATAAAATTGATAAAGAATAACCTTTTTGATCCACAAATATAGGGCATGAATAACACTTGAAAGTATTGCCCTAAAAGCAGAAATTGGAAGAAACGTACAGATCCGGCGTTGCTAAGCTCTACAATGGCTTCTTTATACGCCACAAGATGGAAATGTGGCGTTGAAATACCAGCGTTTACATACAGTTGCTTGGCATGTTTTTATGTAGGCAAATTTCAGAACTAAAATAGCAGGCTCGCCCACGCAGCAATAAATGCAAAGCCACCAAATGGCGCAAGATATGCATATTTCCTATCTTCAAGATATGCCACAGTGTAAGACCTGTTGAGAAGAGACAGATTTCTTCCTAAGCATACATTTGAATAAAGACAGTAGACAGTAAGACAGGTGATCAAAAAAAGAGAAAAAAAAGGGCTTCGCAGGGTTTGCATGCGTCAAAACTGTCAGTCTCCGCATCAAATCTAACTCCACGGTTCATGGTAACACATGTATAAGATGATGCAGTACAGAAATGGTACTTGCTTACTGTTTGTCAGCGACAAGAAAAGAAAGAGCAGGTCAACCAGTTGCATACTAAATTCAGTGTCTCAAAGTGCCCAAAAAAATCAGAGTGCACTATGAGGCATGTTGATCATGCAGGACATAAAACAAACAATATGTCCTTTATTGGTTGCATAATAATTTGTATACACTTTCACGTTAGAATTTATATTAAAATAAATTATAACATTGCTAAAGACAGAAAATTATCGTGTCTAGTGAGACACGATGATAAAAAGAGTGGGGATCATGTGTAACTATAAAAGGGTGGGTGACCACACAGAAAAAAAAAGTCACACCTCCTTTTTTGTCTGATTAGGAATCCTCTATAAAAACATATTTTTGTGGTGATTGCCTAACATTTTATGAACAAGTTTTGTTAAAAAACATATTTTTGTAACAAAAACTCAATTTCTCATGCAACTAAACACTTTAGATATGGAATACAGTGCACAACTTAATTAGCTTAATCAGAAAAGAAATTGCAAACTTATCTAGGTTAAGTTATAAACTTTACGCCTTATCCAAGGTTCACATCTCAACTACAGAAGCTGAATGTTTCAGCAGCCTCCGGAAACCTTGCTGTCCTATAATCTAAAAGCCATAACCTGATATTTGACAGAAAAGACAGGATAAGAAGAGTAATTCCCCTACCATTTTCTACCACATGCCAACGCATGGGTGATATTGTTGTGCCATTTGCAACATGTTGCAAGCAGTTAGGGGCATTTTTTTTTCTAAACAAGTGAACCGAACAAAATCGAGCCAGCACAGTTGGAACTGGTATTTGGTTCCCTTCACTTTTATGTGTCCATAAATCCAGACCAAACTGAGAACAAAAGAAACCCATTTTCATTGATATTTGTATTATATTAATGAGAACAATGATATTATTATATACTTCTCTTACATGATTGTAAATATTTTTAAATATCATTAACTTCAAATCATCATGCATGAATAGAAAAATATCTCAAGAGTGGTTGTTCATCGATATTGAAGTGAATGTAGTTACTTTAAGGTAGAATGCCATCTAATTCAAAAGGAAGTCCGAAGCATCAAAATGTTCTGGTACCAGGTTTATGTTGGTTGTGATACATAACTTCAAGATAGAATTGAAAGCACAGAGTATTACAAAAAAAAAACAATCTTATTAATAGCCAGAATTTAGAAACCATCCCAACCAATGTAATACATAGCACAGTTTCTTTGTGAAATTCATAGCAAAAAAAGGTCCTAATACAGCGTTAGGCTCAATGTTCAGATGACCTCTTATCTTGGGCAAGCACAACTTCGTGAACCCCATTTATCCTGCTTAAACGAGGCATAATAATTGCCCCATCATTAGTTCTCAACAGTGATACACATTCATAGCCGTCATGGAGCAATCACCAGTAAGCAAAGCTGCTTAAGTGTTCAATTGAGTCCAATAATTTACATGTATGAATAATACATATATTAAATCCGTGACAAATATGTTTTAGAGACAGAAAAGGATGTTAATATTTCAGAACAACAAAACCCTGCATGTTGGAAATTGACAGGCATTAGGTCCTTCTATTGATTATTCATGGACAATGATAAAAAATGGAGGATCTAACTGGTGCAGATTGTGAGACAGGTGAGTTGCCAGAGGACTCCAGCAAGGCAGGAGGACCGGTCATGGGATCCAGTTTGATGGACTTTAACCATTCATCTTTCCTGTCCAAATAGGGCACCATAGAGAACCAATGGAACACAGCCAGCCTCTGGTGGCCCCTTCATTCCTGCCGGCCTCCCCAGACCCCAACAAGGCAACAACCTCTCAGAGTCAGAGGATGTCTGAGAGGCATTGATGGTGCCTTCCACACCCCCTTACACAGCAGTGTAATCGCCTAAGCAATTTGGCCCAAACGTAGGGGGTCCCTCAACCCATTTTGATAACATAGGGAAGCTGCCAAGATCACATAATCCATCATGTATGTCTATCTACGAATGCATAATTATATCAAGGTCAAGGTCAAGGCTCAAGCTTGTAGAGTTAAGAATTACATCTAAACTATGGTGATTCAAGTGTAGGAAACACACGATTTGCCTTGACAAGATGAAGAAGAGTTTGACATTATTGTGGTTGTAAATTACTGTAATTATTATTTTTGGAGGATCCGATATACTAGGCATACAAAATAGACAAAAAAATGAGAAAACAGTAGAAGAAAGTATCCTTACGTTCCAGAAAATGCCAAAATCCCGCCAGTCAAAAGGCCTCCAAACTGAAGAGATAAAGAAGAAACAAAATAAAAATACAGTTGTTTAATTAGATGGAAAAGGTAGATGAGAACAAAATCTTATGCAGGATAAGAAGAATGAAGGGAAGATAAATGGCACCCAAAAGAAAAGGTAAGCAAACTTGTCCATACAACGTTGGGACGCTTGGTCAGAGGAGCACCCAACAGCGCAACTGTGTGAACCAGATGGTAAAGGGATGCAGTACGCCATACCTTCAAACATTACATCAAAAGCAAACAGCGAATTAACATTGACTAGGGTTTAGCTTCGACAAATTGAACAGGAAACCGTCCAGCAGCGCAAAGAAAAGAAATTCAAGACAATACCTCCTTGTAAGAAGGGTTTTGGGGCCTGAAAACGTGCGCCCCATAGGTGCCAAGTCCCAATGCAGCGACCCCTGCACCAGATATCTGCTTCCTCAGGGCATGTAATCAAAGAGGAAACTCCCTCTCATCCGCCATAAGCTCCGTAACGGCAGAGCAATGAAGAAATCAAAGAATCCATCACTCCTTCGCCGAATTGCTTTCATTCGGAGGAAGATAGAGGGGAAATGGGGGCTCGAAGGGTTACCGGAGACCGCAGCGACCTTGTGCCACGTCATGGGAGTCATGGCGATCGATGAAGCAGGGAAACAACGAACACGAGGATCGTCGAGAACACCGCAGGTGCCAAAATGGCGGAAGGCAGGGTGGAGGCTTCAGCTGCTGTACGCAAGCGGAGGAAACCGGCCTTCAATTGGTATGGAGATCAATTGTGTTATTTTTTCTATTTTTCAAAAACTTATATCATGTAATATATACTTGACTGTGTTTATACTAAATTTTTTGCCAGTTCCTGATCGTGGGGGGTGGGGGGGGGGGTCTGGACGCTATTTTTTTCATCAATGAAATTGTGGTGTGTTTGTGAATTGTGTACGAAGATTAAAGTATATGTTTACGTATATCACGTCATAAATGGACGAAACACAAATCTCTTCGGCAAGTGAAAATAGTGATAAGATAAAGTGAGATCAAACACGATCGACACTTTTGACTAAAATATTGGTAGAACACTATCGAAATGGAAAAAGAGCATCATCAAGTTGGAAACCGGAAGCATGGGAAGCCATGAGATTAGAGTTCAGTAAACGATTTGGGCTAAACATTATAAGTAAACAGTTTAAAGCACATGTTCAAGTAATGAAGAACAATTTTGTCATTATAAGGACTTTGTTCAATCAAAGTAGATTTGGATTCAATCCAAATTTGAATACATTTACGGCAATTGATGAAGTCTAGGATGCCTATATTCAAGTGACTCAATAACTTATTCGATTTTATTCATGTCTATATCTATAATACAACGTTTTACGTAACTATGCATACTGTAGAAACATCTAGAAGCTAAAGCATGGAGGGGAGTTACGATTCCACTGTACAATGAGTGGTATGAAATTTTTGAAAGTAATCAACTTCAACATATATTGTTCATAGAAAGATGTTATGTGTTAATCTATTATGACATGTAATCTATATTGCAGGTGCCAAGGTTTTAGGAAGTCGAGCTCAAAACACTCTTCCTCCACAACAAAGTCCAATAGTTGATTATTCGTATAACACCTGATCATGAACATGCAGTGGACCTGACCAAAGATGGTAGTTCTGCGTCCAGTCCAGAGTTCAAGTTAGCGACAAGGTCAAGAAAAGATTACAAAAGAGCTTCAATTACTTTTGAGGATAAGTCAAAGGGAAAAAGACAAAAAGACACAAGTTTGGTTGAAGCAATGTTGAAAGCTACCGATGAGTATAAAAAGTCAATGATGCCTACATCGTTTGAGATGATTCAAGAGTGTGTGGAGATGATAATGAAGATGAATTTGAGTCCACTTGAAAAAGCAAAAGCGGCAAAAATAATTAGATGTGAGAATGACGAGGAAACTCGTTTAGAATGGTTGAAGATGCACTTGCAAAATAGTTAGGAAGTGATGAGAATAAAGTAGAGAATTTGTTATTATACTTTATTTTTCTAATCCTTTTGTTTACGTTAGTTTCTTATTCATTTAGTTTGTAGGTGTTAATGTTAGTTATTATGTAATAAATGATTCTATTCTTCATTCAGTTTGTAATATACAATGTTGTCAAACATACTTTATATTTAATATCATTTGTTAATGTTAGTTATTATGTAATAAATGATTCTATTCTTCATTCAGTTTGTAATATGCAATGTTATGGAAACTTTTTAAAATGATGAAACTTTGGAGGTTGATATGGAACACAAAGAAGAAATATTTATGAATCGTCGTCGTAGATTTTTTCGTACTATGATTGTAATTGTGTATGAAGCATATCAGTCTTCTACATTTAAAAGAAAACGTGTGCGAGATTCTGTCCTTAGCGGGAAGGAGTATACACTAGAACTATGTTCGGGAGCTTCAACAAGATTTTGTGAGGTTTGTAGAATGAACAAAGCAGCTTTTATTACTTTATGTAATCAAATTAAGGCTTCAGGTGTAATACAAGAAAGTATACGAGTAGATATAGAAGAGATGTGTTAACGACATTATACATATTAGCAAATGGTGTAAGTAATCGTTGTGCACAAGAAAGATTTCAGCATTCAGGGGAAACTATAAGTAGGCGATTCAATCAAGTTGTTGAAGTTCTTTATCTGTTAGCACCAGGTTTGATTTATTTACCTTCGCTAAGGACTCCACAGTATATTGCTGACAGACAGCACTTCAGATGTTTCAAGGTAAAGTAATTTACTTTTATGTAATTACTTATTTATAGGGTGTTTGGAAGCTCTTTTAATTTTGAGATAACCTTTTTTTTGAAATAAAAAATATCTGATCTCTTAGTTTTGAATTTAAAATAAAAAAAGCACAACTTTTTTGTGTTTGGCAAAATTGTCATTAATTTTAAATTTCATAGAGCAGTGTTTGGCAAAATTGTCACTCAAAACTTCTATGGCATGGCACTTCTACCTCCAAAGTTTCTACCGCACGGCACTCCTCCACCCCCCCTTCCCGCACCGGCATGCACCCCCTACCTCACAACTCCCCGCCCCTCGCGTCGGCGTCCGGCCCCCCTTCCCCCACCGTGGCGGTGTCCTTTCCCCCGGCGGCATCCACCCCCTACCGCACAACTCCTCCTACCCCACGCATCGGCATCCACCCCCTTCCCCCACCGCGGCAAGGTCCGCCCCCGACGACGTCCACCCCCTATCGCACAAGTCCCCTCGCCCCCACGTCAGCGTCCGCCCCCCCTTCCTCCACAATGGCAGCGTACGCCCCCCTCACCCGCCGGCGTCCGCCTGGCTTCTATCGCACAACTTCCCCCCCCCCCCCCCCCGCCCCTCGGTGTCGCGCCCCCGCCTGCGCCGGTGTCTCCCCCCCCCCCACATTTTGTCACCGTCATCGACGATCTCCCTTGCGCTCCGACAAGCCTACAGGCCAGGCCAGTCATCCGCCGCGAGAGGCGTCAAGCGCAATGGAAATACATGGAAACCATCTCATGCATGGGAGAGAGAAGGAGACCTCACGAGTCGCGAGAAAGCCAGCACTCTTCCAAAATTAAAACAACCCTTCAGTTGTTTTGTTTCCAAAATAAAAGAAATAAAGAAGTGAGACCAATTTTAAAAATGAAGGAGCATTAAAAAAACCAACCAAACACTCTGTCTCCCCTATTTTTAAAAATAAGGAAAAAAGAAGATAAAAAACTGAAACCAAACACCCTATTATGTATGTCCTATTTTTGGTAAATTTTTCAGGATTGTATGAGCTATTGATGGAACACATATAATGGCTAAAGTTCCAGCAGATGACAGAATACGTTATCGAAATCGAAAGGGACATGTATCACAAAATGTGATGGTTGCATGCTCGTTTGATATGACTTTCTTTTATGTTCATGTTGGCTATGAAGGATCAGCTGCTGATGCAGCAGTTTTGAAAAATGCGTTGAACTCAGGATTCTATGTACCTGAAGGTAATATATGTATATTAAGTTTTTAATTAATATAACATAATTTGAATTTTTGTTGATCAGGTAAATATTATCTTGTTGATGCTGCATATGCAAACACACCGAACTTTCTTGCACCATATAGAGGAGTGAGATACCATCTTAAGAAGTTTGGTTCGAGTCATTCAGCTCCAAGGGATTACGAGGAACTATATAATTTGCAACATGATTCTTTCAGGAATGTGATAGAGCGAAGGTTCGGTGTTCTTAAAGAACGGTTTCGAATATTTCTAAGGCCATTAGAGTATCCCATCAAGGTTCAGAGTAAGATTATTATAGCAATATGTGCGCTTCACAATTTCATACGAAATGTTCAATATGGTAAAGATGAGACATGGGTTGAAATTGAAAGGGATTGTGGTAGAACAATAGATGGAGAGGTGGATCATAGAAGAAGAGACAGATTTCGACGCGAGGCACATCATACTGGAAGATCATCAGAACAACGCAGACTTGGAAAAGAGCTACGTAATAAAATAACAATGGAAATGTGAGAAGATTATGTTAATAGACGAAACTGATGTATATGGTTCATTATTCATAAATGTTAGTTGACATTAAATTAATATGGATGTTGTGACATACTACGTTGTATTGACATACAGTGTGTCATAGAGTTATTTTGATTTTAAAATCATAACCAAACAGTACTCTATAAATTTTAAAAATTGTGACAGTTTTGCCAAACACAAAATGGTTAGACTCTTTTGATTTTAAAATTAAAAATGAGAAGTCAAGTAGTCTTGATTTTAAAAACGAGATTGACTCAAAATTAAAAGAGCTACCAAACACCCTATTAGCGACAGTTTTGTCTCACCGGCAACTTCCGACAATCATAGGCCCAAACTTTGAGCTATGGCACAATGCGCCGCACCAATCATGGACCGGCAAGGTGAGACGTTCAAAAATAAAGGTAAGAACATAAACAGTAAACATGAAAGGACAAAAAAAAATTATAACAGGAAGTGTACGGTATTATTGAGCACCAGGGTTGATTGCTGGTACAGAAGAATAAAAAAAATCATTTATCCTTAAGAACATCCAACAAAAGTCAAACTAGAAGGGTCTGAAAAGGTGTTTGGTTGTATGGGAACTTAAATTTTTGCTACTCGGAACTTGTTAAAAGGGGGCCAATGGTAACTCAACTCAAAGTTAATAGCAAGTTAACTAGAGTTGAATTTTGCCAGCAGCCTTGGCACGGTTGGCACGACCCACTGCTCAGGGAGCAATGGGCAGGGTTCGAGGGCATTTGAAGCTCGTCTTGCCCCGGGGGGAGGTTACATGTGAGGATCGAGTCCGTCGGGGTGCTCAATCCCTCGTCGCGCACTGCGCTGCGCGCATATGTGGCCATTGAGCTAGTGTGACCAAAAAAAACTAGAGTTGACTTTTATATATTCTTCTTCTCTATTAATGTGAATTTTAACTTAATTCTTATGAGATATTTAACACATTTAACTCATGTTAAATGATTCACCACTAAGTTAACTAATGTTCTTTTATCATTTCAATTACTTTGATACTTTCTACTTTCTTAATTATGGATTCTTTTGATTTATATTTAATATGTTCAAACCATCATAATAAACTTTCTTTTGAATTATCTACAATTGTCATTACTCCTCTATAGTTCTTAATACATTCATTTTATATTATTTTTAATATAATATGATGGCACATTTATTTTAACATTTTCATTTTAATAAAATTTATTTAAAAAAATATTTTTTTGTATTATCTAACATTCACTGACTATAATATATATAGATATTTTAGTTATATGATAAAAATTTTATTTCAATTTTAATAGAATCTAACCATCACATTTCATGCATCATGTTTTAAAGTTACGGTTAAAGTTCTTGTCACATTCAAAATATTATTGAATAATTGAATCCAGATTTGTAAATTGAGTACTTTGAGATAATACTACTTTATCCAAACCTACTTTCGTCTTCTCTTTAATTTTTATTAAATTTATAATACATATATTTATTTTAATACTACTTATTTTAAAACTCATATACTCTTAGGTATTTGAATAGTTGTCCAAAGTCCATTAGCTTCTTTTTGTGTCTCATCTACAAATATCATACTCATCTTATATGTTCTTTGTTAATTCATTTATAACCAAGACAAATAATAATAACTTATCGGATACTTTTGATGTAAACCAATCGAAATAGAAAAACCTCCTATTTTCTCACCATTTGTGCATAAGTTAGTGTTTGTTTTATCGTATTTGTCTTTTATCATATCATTTGTATGTATTTAGTGGGTACTCTTTTTTTGCTCAAACACCTACCACATAATGTCTATTAAAATTCTATCCTACATTATTTTTTAAGTCAAGATAAAATGCTGTGAAATAGTGACTCGCTTGGGTGACAGAAGAATGATCCAAATTTTTTTTATAATAATTGTCAAAAAATATATTTTTAAAAAAATATTATTTATAACAAAATTTTAATTTATCATACAACCTAAGTTAGCATCTTCCTTTTCCTCTCCTCCCTCTCTACTTCTCCACCGTATCTACGAACCTTAGCTCCCCCTTGCCCCTTTATTATTCGTACCGTAGCCCCTTGTATACGAATAATTACAACCTAATAATTGCTCAAATACGCGTGAACCACGAATCTTTAATACCGTCATCTGGGCAACGTCGGAGATCGTCAAACTCTTTTCTCGACGGTGATGTCGACGCTATTACCTTAATACACACCTATAAATGTTTCTCCAATTAAAGAGGCATGATTCAAAAACATATATATTGATGGGGTGTTTGGTTGCATGATAATTTTCTGTACATTTTCATGATAAAAAATTGTATTAAAATAAAAAGTGAACCAACTCATGACATAAAATTATCATGTTTGGAGGGATGTGATTGCAAAGAAGAGTAACTACCACACATGACCAAACAAAGTGGGGGACCACAAGAAAAAAGAAAGAGGTGAGCCCCTCTTTTTCTTGTTTAAGCAGAAAATCACTTTTAAAACATAAAATTGTTATGGTTACCAAACACCTCTTTTAACCAATTTTCTTACAATTTTTAAAAATTAAAACAAAAATTTTTATTATCATGCAACCAAACACCCCCATAATGTAATGTAAAAAGTTCTTTGTAAAATTTAGTCCAACACTCGTATGTCAAGACGACGCGGCTTCAGTGCAAGAATGCCTCTCCTCCCACCCCGGGTGGACGTCTCGAGTTTGACGATCAGTAGGGATACCAATGGGCCAGACCTGGCTGGAACATGGTTAAAAACGGTTCACTCAAAAATATAAAGAGCTGATCCGACTCAACTCGTACTATATCGTTGGTTCAACCCACTCACCAAAAATATTAACTTGGCTCGACCCGACTCGGCACGACTTGACCCAATGTTTTATGTTATAAATATATTGTTATCAAATAGGATAAATTTAATTATTCAAGATGATAGTATAAAAGTAATAATAATTTAGTTAATATATATTTTTAATAAGAACGAATGATATTTTTAATAAATTGTGAAGTAAAAGTTAAAGTTCATTTGGCCAATTTTCGTTCATTTCAACTCATTTTGGTCCGTATGTCAACTCAATTAAAGTGGACGACTCAGAATCTTCGGCCCCTACAATGAGTAAGTAGTGGACCTAACTTGCGAATTCGCATACGGACCTGACTCATTATCTTTTTTTCTTTTTAGATCAACGGTGACACAGTGACCAGAGACTAAATACGATGATTGGTCGCGTAGCACCAACCAACTGTGACACGGTCAAAAAAGATATAAAAAATAAAACGTCAAGGCCACATGGCACATGCAAATGGCTGATGTGGATTCATGCCACTTCACCAAATTTATTTATTATAATAATAACTTTTTGTATATTTTATGTCTAAATTAATTTTTCTGAGTTAAACGCCTTCTTGAGCCTTTGTGTCAACTGTCAAGACCACACACATGGGATTTATTTTGATACTAATTATATATGACAGCTTACGGGATAGAAAAATAGAATCTGATTTGATCAATTCTTATCTAAGGTGGCATTTGCTTGGGTTTGGTCCAAAAATTTTAGCTCTTAATTTTATATATAACATCTTAATTTGTGATAGAAATAAGTACTTAATTAATTTGATAAGGATTTACTTGTTAATCAAATTTACTTTACTTATGTTATATCATAATATATTATACTTCTGTCACTTCTATACAGAGATTATATAAGTCCAAAATCCTAGAAGATAAACCTTGCGCCTCAGTTTTAATAATTTGATTAATATATAAGATATATATTTAAAGTTTAATTAAAGATATTAAATCAAAACAAGTTAAATCCACCAATCAAACGACACCTAGATCAATCCAAGCTTCAGAAATTTTTGATTCCGTTTGCATATTCTGCACCATACTGCATATGTGGGAAAGGCGCAGCTCGTAGGGGTGTGCATAATGGGGGTGTTTGATTGTATTTTATTTTTTTGTATGGTTTCATAATAAAAAATTATATTACAACATATAACATGATAATTTTTAAAAGTGAAAACATGACAATGAACATGTTTAGCAAAAACATTTTAATTTTTAAAAATGATAATAAGGTGTTTGGTAACATTTTAAATTTAATTTTCATCAACTTCGTAAACATCCAAAAATAAGTATTTCATGTCAAACAAATTCACAAGATCATGCAAATGACAAAATATTCTTGACGTGATTTATCCCATAGCAGACGTACCGCATGAGATGACTCAATGTCCCACATAAGATGACTCAATCTGAGATATCTATATAAAATTTTATATATTAAATATATATATATATATATCAAACAAATATTTGATTCATGTAAGACAATTTTATTTATCTTAGGAAATGAAACAGGTAGATGTCCATGCCAAAACATTTGGTACCCAAAACATTCACCAAACCATATTTCGAGACAAATCAGACACCAAATTTACAAGAATATCTGATCCTTTCTGAACTAAATATGGTGTCAAAACATATCAGAAACAAAACAAAACAAGTACAAAACTACATACTGTAAAATCATAATTCAATTATAGATTTTATTCTTATGATATACATAGTCACGTTGTCGCCCACACCCAAAACCCTCTCATTTGACCGGCTACACTTCACATTTCCTGGCGAGTCTCGGAGCTGGGAGCTTGATCCGATTGCCACAATCCTCCCCTCGTCTCTGAACTGGGATTCCCTCCCGGTTTCCGTCTCGGGGGGGAGGGAGGGGGGATTGTCGATCTAGGGTTTGGATTTCCCCTTTTCTTCTCGTTCCGGCCAATTTTCTTCCCTCCTCTCTGCTGCTCCGCCGATCGTTTCCCGCGGCTCCTGGATCGGGGATTGATTTTGATTGGCTCCTTTCCGTTTATGCGTATTGAGCGATATTCAGGGCAACGGAAAATTCGTTCCTTCTGGAGAATGCATGTCGAGCTTGGTGGAGGGGGAAGCTGCGGGGCTGTGCCCATCTCACGATCTGGGCTCTGTTCTTAACTTGATGCATAGCAGATAGCAATGATTTTTGTGGTAGCTGCCAGTTCTTATGGGTTACATTTGCTCCTAGGGGATCGGCATAGACGAGCAGATGGAGGCCCGAAGGGTGGTGAAGAGCTTGTCCAAGTCATCCAGGCATTTCTGCATCGCGTCCAGGAAAGAGGAGGCCTCACGACAAGAGGAAGTCCCCGCCACGGCCGACGGAGATGTGGCGGCGGTCGGGAGCACCAGGGGCCGGCCGAGACAGGGGTTGCGGCCGCTGGACAATCTGGTCGTCACCACCTCCGCCAACACGACCCCGACCCTCCTGGCAGACGAAGCGAAGAAGCCCGAAGAAAAGCCGTTGAAGGGGGCTAGGAGGAGGCCGTCGACGCAGCCACCACGAAGAAGAGCTGTGGATGTGCTGCCGCTGCCGCCGCGAGCTCTTGAAGAGGGGGGCAAAGAGGGCATGGGACCGGGAGAGCACCGGTGAGTAGGGGTGGCAATGGGCCGGGCCGGCCCATGGGTTCGCGGGCCGGGCCGACTGCGGGTCATTTGACGGGCCAAATATTTTGGCCCGCGGACTTTAGTCGGGCCGACATACGGGCCGAAGCGGGCCGACGCGGGCTAAAACGAGCCAAATAACTTTCAATTTTTTATGTCAAAAATATCATTTTTACTTATTAAAAATATATTTTAATTAAATTATTATTAATTTATAATATTATCTTAAATAATTAAATTTATCATATTTAATAAATATTTATTTATATTTATAAAATATATAGTTGGGCCGGGCCGGGCCGGGTCGGGCTAAGTCAATAATTTTTGCGGGTCGGGTCGGGCCGGGCCAAGAATATAGTGCGGGCCGGGTTGGGCCGGGCCAATATATTTTGGACCGGGCCCTAAGCGGGCCGACCTCGGGCCGGGCCAGGCCCGGCCCATTGACACCCCTACTGGTGAGGAATCGGGGTTTTGTTCGAGGAGATGGTGAGTCGCATTCAAAAAAGAAAGAGGACTCGACCTCTTTTTTATTCGATTACGGATGGATGCATATAGATATTTTCGAAACAAAAATTGAAAACGTGGGCCAAACATGTTTTTAAGACCCCTCTCGTTACAAGTTTCAAAAATTAAAATAAAAATGCCCATTGTCACACAACCAAACACCCCCATGAGCAATTAACATTATAACTGCTATTGGTAAAAATAGTATTTTTAATAAAAATAACATTTATGGGGTGTTTGGTTGCATGATAATTGAGGTTTTTATTTTAATTTTTAAAAATTATAAAAAACTTGTTAAAAGAGATGTTTGGCAACCATGATAATTTTATGTTTTGAAAGTGATTTTCTTCTTAAACAAAAAAAGAGGGTCTCACCTCTTTTCTTTTCCTGTGATCTCCCACTTTGTTTGGTCATGTGTGATAGTTACTCTCTTTTGTAATCACATCCCTCCAAACATGATAACTTTATGTCATGAGTTGGTTTACTTTTTATTTTAATACAATTTTTTATCATGAAAATGTACAAAAAATATCATGCAACCAAACACCCCATTAGTATATATGAGTAATTAAATTTAGCATATATGTATACTAATTAAAAATATTCATATTAATTATGAGTAATTAAAAATTAGTATATATGTATACATAAAACTATTTTTTTAAATATTTAATAAAACTTTAGTCTCAAATCAAATTAAAATGAACCAAATCAAATTGAACTAAGGTGGTGTTTGACTAGGCTTAATCTGAAAATCTTAAGTCTTAATTTTACATCTAACCTCTTAATGTGTGGTAAAAAAGTTCTTAATTTGATTAAGACACAAGTGATTCACTTAATTTGACGAGGGTCCTCCTATTCGACGGCATTCCGTCGAACAGGTGCTGCGCGGTGTCGATGTCCCCGCACTTCGCGTACGCGGAGAGGAGGGCGTTGCCGACGGTCGTCTCGGAGGAGAGTCCCGTGACGACGGCCGTGGCGTGGAGGCGCCGCCCGAGGAGCAGGGAGGCCGCGCCGCCGCAGGCGCGGAGGACGGAAGCGAGCCCCCGCGCGTCGTCACAGAACCAAAGATACATGCCCACGAATCCAAGGGGCAGCCATGCTGCCCTGTCACCAAGCAGCATGGTGAAGACAGGTCGGAAGGGGCAGCCAGAGAAGCGAACATGATGAACCCGCCGGAAGGGGCAGCCATGCTGCCCTGTCACCAAGCAGGCCCTCGCCGGCGTCGACGGCGATCTCACGCCCAACCACACCCTCCGCCGCCTCATCCAGGCCTGTTGCGTCGCGCATACCTCCCGAGGATTCGAGCGCTTCCACACCCCGCGGAAAAATCCCTCCGGCGAGGCGCAAATCGCCGAGCTCATAGAGGAGGCTCGGCGGGAGCTGCTGCAGTCCCAGGCGCCGGACTCGCTCCGGAAGCTCCGGAGTGTCGTCGGCGAGAGCGAGAAGAACAAACGGCACGCAAAAGAAAATTTCACATCTGTGTTAACTGCCTCATTCCTCCCCCCTCACAGCGAGCACGTCCTCACGTGTCGCCCCCTTCCGTCTCTCTCTCTCTTCTCCGTTGCCCCCATCGCGGTCGCCGCCAACACAGTCCGCCCTCCCGCAGGAGCTGTCGTCTACCGGCCCGCTTTGCCGCCCGCACCACCCTCTTTGAGACCAAGAGCAAGGCGACGAATACCAAGGCGGGACGCTCCACCCCCCTCCGCAGGACCGCAGCGGCCCAAAAGCATCCGCCGCGAGATGCTCCAGTCGCCTCCGCAGCGGAAGCCTCCACCGCGAGCTCCAGTCGCCTCTGCCCAGAGGCCTCCGCCGTGAGATGCTCCAGTCGCCGCCGGATGCTTCGGGCGCGGAGGTCGCTGTGAGCGCTGTCGACCCGTCGAGTTCCGCTCTAACTGGTGTCGTCTGAATCGAAAAAAGTTAAAGATAATAACTGAATCGTTCAGACAGTTTTCAGAGTTTAGACATCAAATTAGAGATTAAATAAGTGATTTTACCAAACAACCTAAAATGTCTGATGTCTTACCGAATCGGACTTTAGATGTTAAATAAGCCCAAACAAACATAGCCTAAGTCTATTTGATTTGAAACCAAAGCATGGTTATGTTCGGCTCAATTCTGAAGAAGAGAACAAAATTTAAAATTGAATCACACCTAACAGCACACACTCCTAATGTCATTGACTAATATATTATATATCTTTTTCGGGGTCAAATTTAAAATTATTATCGTTAACAATCATTAACGGATGTATAATTACTAATATTAATTTTGAAAATATATATTACAAACCAATATATTATATAATATTAATGTTAACTCGTATCAATTTTAATATTTATATCTTAATCTCTAAATTGACACAGTACCATTTTTTATACTCTGATCATTATGTCCATGAGCCACGGTGAGCTTTAAATATCATACAAGTACGCGCATGCCGCCGGAGCTGAAACCGAAGCCTGCGGGCTCGCCTGCGGCTGCGTGCCCGCCATTGATGATACAAGACCGAAACCTGCGCTGCACCGGCACGCACCGTGGCGGAGCCCAACACTCCGCGAAACGCCACCGCGGCACTCCACCTCCGCGCCGGAGACGACGAGCGCCTGCACGCAACCGGGGCGAGATAGGGCCACGCGGACCGAGGAGGGCGACGACGGCGGCGGCGGAAACTCCGGCGAGCAAAGCCGTCCGAGCTTGTGCCTTCACCGCGCCGCCGGCGACGGCGGGGGGGGGGGGGGGTGGAATCTCTACCCTCACCCACCCCACTACTAAGGTGCTCGTGGGGACACGAGAGCGTGCACGCGGCCCAAAGGATGATGATAACGAGGCTGAGGTGAGACCCCCGGTATGAAGTGCGAACGGGACGAGGGAAAGGTGTTCGATCATATGCCGCACAGACAGCTCGCCGACGAAAAGAATAACTAGTTAATTCAACCGATATACATGTTATCCGGTGTTTACAAAAGTTTATCAAAGTGCATCATCGAATGACTCGTATTTATAGTGATCAAATTCTCAAAATTATGACAGACGTGAAAACTTAATACCATTATTTTATTTGTATCATATATTTAGGGCTATTATGATAAAAATATAAGTTTATGAGTACTTTTACAGATATATTCGATAAATTTTCTCTCTTTTATGAAAGGACTGTCGTCGTCAATATTATTTTTACGTTTGACAGATTTTATTGTGTATACATTATACATTGCTTAGCAGCAAGTTAATCACTGTTGACCATTTTTAAGATAACACAACACGATCTAAAATACATTTATCCTCTCGATAATTACCGATCGATGAATAGATATAACTCGTCGCCTCGTGCCCGTAGAATATGATCACAGATTCTATCATTATTCGATCCGTATTCGACGACTTGACACGTGTACGGTCGTGTATGAACGGAAGGAAAAGGGTGTTCGACGTAATGCCGCACTGACAAGAGTATAAGGAGCCCGCGCGCTCGCACCCCACGCACGCCCCTGCTATCATGCGGGGGCAGTGGCCCCCCCCTGCGGAGCTATGCCTTTATGGCACCTAACAAGGCCTGCCGCCCGCCTCGCTCCCTTCCGAGCAGGCGCGCAGGGCAGACCGACCGTAGCGCGCAGAAGAGGCGGAAGTTAAGAGCACTTCCGGGAAGATGAAATCTTTGACAAGTCCGTCTTGCCCCCGTTCTGATCAGGGTCGGCTGGTTTTTCTTTTTCTTTTTTAACAGAAAGGTCGGCTGGTATCGAAGAATAATTAAGTTTTGGTCACAAAAATACTTTTTGTCGTAAAATTTATTGAAAAAAGATATTGAGGTCATTATAAAAATATAATTTTGCTGGAGAATTTTTCATGGACAAAAGAAGTGGTACGAATTTTTTTCTTATAATCTTTTAGATCCTGTTTGGTACTACAAAATTTTAGAGATGAAATTGAGTTATCTCCTAAAATTTGGAGATAACTCATGTTTATCCCCAAGTTATCTCTATATCAAACAACACCTTATGGGGTGTTTGGTTGCATGATAATTGAGGTTTTTATTTTAATTTTTAAAAATTGTAAGAAAACTTGTTAAAAGAGGTTTTTGACAACCACGACAATTTTATGTTTTGAAAGTGATTTTCTTCTTAAACAAAAAAAGAGGGTCTCACCTCTTTCTTTTTTCTTGTGGTCCCCCACTTTATTTGGTCATGTGCGGTGGTTACTCTTTTTTGTAATCACATCCCTCCAAACATGATAATTTTATGTCATGAGTTGGTTTATTTTTTATTTTAATACAATTTTTTATCATGAAAGTGTACAAAAAATTATCATGCAACCAAACACCCCATTAGGTTATGTAGTAATGCATGTCCTTATTCTTTTGTCTATCATATCTCACAAAAAAATTATATTTTTAATCATTTTAAATTTTATTTTAAAACAATAAAATTATCATAAAAATTATAAAAAATTTTATGCAACCAAACACGGATAATTGTAGAAGAGGGAAAAGCAACAGGTGGAGACTTGGTTTTTTTTTTGGTTGATGGTGGTACTTTGTGATAGAAATACAAGAGGGACTTCCCCCGCGCCTCGAATATTAACACAAGATAGAAATGATTAAATAAATCTCTTCAAAGTAGATTGGAGAAATTATATTTTGATTTGGACATGAAAAAATTAGATTAGTTTGGAGAATATTTTATCTACTAGGTGAATGATAAGATCATCCTTATCTTTAGGATTTTGTTTGTTTGATTGGAAATTTTGACAAAATAGTGCCTTGTTTCATTTCACAGTCTTTTTAATTAGTTATATTAATAAAAACGTTGTATTTTGAACAGAAGAGTGAAAAACAAAACAAAACAAAAACATGTTATAATTGTAAAATTATCCTAATTATGTTGCCTTATACTTTATTTTTCATGTCCTTTACAAAGTAATTAAAAAAAATCTTGTTTATTTTTACATCTCTCTCCCCCATGTGTGAGATCCACTTTAGATTCTTCTCCCTCTACCTCCTCGCCTTGAGAGCGGATCACCTCAGTCCTCGGGCGGAGGGAGAAGCCTCAATCCCTAATCAGAAACGGCCACATACTCCCGCCACTTAAGTGGTGGTTCAAGAATTGGTTCGTTGAACCACTACCGAAAAGAGCTGAACCACTATCGACGTCTTTGTAACTCACTACCCGTCTGTAGCAAGTTATTAAGGCATCGGTAGCGGTTCAGTCATTTTCGGTAACGATTCACCGAACCGGTTTTTGAATCGTCACTTAAGTGGTGGGAGTATGTGGCCATTTTTGATTGGGGACTGAGACTTCTCCCTTCACTCGGGGACTGAGATGATCTGCTCTCCCTCGCCTTGGGTACTACACACTCTCTCTCTCTCCATCCCCCCTGTGTGAGATCCACTTTAGATTCTTCTCCCTGTACCTCATCGCCTTGGGTACTACACACTCTCTCTCTCTCTCTCTCTCTCACTACACCTGTTACCACATTGATGACTGCAAAGAGAGAATGCATTTACCCACTAACTCATTCTCAGTAGTTACTTGCTCGAGAATAACATTGCAGCTAAAGTGTACCTGTGAGCCCTTTCGATTCAAAATAGGGCACTTATGTTATACTCTTGTGTATATTTTTGTTAAGAACGAACGTGGGAGAGTTACACTTGAGTGGGGTTTACAATACAAGGGAAGGGTTTTTTTAAACAGTCTTCCTTCCCAAAAAAGAAAAGTTACTTTATTCTACGTAATATTCAAAGTTCACTTAACAGTATTATTTCTTTTTATAAAAGGGGGGGGGAGAGAGAGAGAGAGAGAGAGAGAGAGAGAGAGAGAGAGAGAGATCAACCTTTGTCTTCTATCAATTTTTTTGTTCCTTAAACCTAGCATGAAAGTCAAAATTGCAATGCATTAAAAATTTATACTAAAAATGTCTCTAGAAGAAATTATGCCCATCACTGCATAACAGACTCAAAGTCTTAAGTTGGCGAGTAGGGGATATTGCAACTTGATTCAAAAAAAAGAAAGAAAGAAAAGAAAGCGGACTACTCTCTAATGGGGTGTTTGGTTGCATGATAATTTTTTGTACACTTTCATGATAAAAAATTGTATTAAAATAAAAAGTGAACCAACTCATGACATAAAATTATCATGTTTGGAGGGATGTGATTACAAAAAGGAGTAACCACCGCACATGACCAGATAAAGTGGGGAACCACAAGAAAAAAGAAAGAGGTGAGACCCTCTTTTTTTGTTTAAGAAAAAAATCACTTTCAAAACATAAAATTGTCATGGTTGTCAAACACCTCTTTTAACAAGTTTTCTTACAATTTTTAAAAATTAAAATAAAAACCTCAATTATCATGCAACCAAACACCCCATAATACTCTCTTTAACAATCTTCATCTTCATATTAAAAAATAGGTTCATGAAATAATTTTTGAAACATGTCATTTTATAACGCGCCAAGTATTTGTAAACGGGCTCTCTGTGTACGTATGCAAAGATCCCTAATTATTAACGCGACAAAGTTAGTGCCTGCACATAACATTCTAGTTACGAGGGTGATCAGCTTCCATTATACAACAGTAATAACTAATATTACCCTTGTAAAAACGCAATACAACACAGTCATTTTCGTTTTAATTACCAAGGGGGGGTTTATCTCGTCTGCTTCCGGCCCTCGTCACAAGTTACCCTAGAGAACCAGCGAGGGAAGAAGGAGCAAATAAATTCACCACCAACCTTCCATAAAGACCGATTTATTGCAGTCTCTCCTACCTCGGTCTCCCGCAGAGGACTGCCCGAGAAGCGATGGCCTTAGTTAGAGGGGAGGGCAGCCCTTGGATGCATGGATCATGGATCCAAGCAGTCCCCTTCTTTCTTCTACGGACTTCCCGCGTCAGTGATATCCCTCCCGCCTCCGCCCGCCGTTAATGCCCTCGGCGTCAGGGCACCCCCCTTCTCCCCCCTCTTCCTCCATCTTGATTACGTCGGCCGCCGTAGTGGGGTAGACAGACGTCCCCGGTACTTCCCTGTGCTGCTGTCCCTACTAAAGAAAATATGACGAGAAGAGTGTTAAGAATCTGGGCGGGGGAGTGCGAGAACACGGCGTTCCTGAGCCTATAAATGAGTGGGTGCTGCCCGGAGAGAGGGTTCGTTCCGGCAGGGTCCCTGGCCACCCCTCTCCTTCCCCTGTTGGTGCCGGCCGGCCGGTTGTGCTGTGCAGATCATGAGCTCGGGCGCCGGAGTGAGCCCGGGGAACGTGCCGGTCTTCTACGGCGGCGGCAGGCTGAAGGTGGTGGAGAGAAGGGTGAAGGTGGCGGAGGTGGCGCTCAGGTGCCTCATATGCGCCCTGGCGGTGGCGGCGGCCGCGCTCGTCGGCACCGATACGCAGGTCAGGCGGTTCTTCACGTTTGAGAGGAAGGCCAAGTTCACGGAGATGAAGGCGCTCGTGTAAGCTAGAGAAACCCTAGCCCTAACCCTAACCCAAACCTTCAACGATTCTAGAATCTTATTCTCTCTTCTTCTATCTGCTGGAATAACGGGCATATACAAGAAGATTTAGTTGTTTAGAAATTTTCAAATTTTTCATCGTTCGGAGGTTTATAAGATATAGTATCGATAAAACAACTTTTGTATGTATTACACACAGGTTTTTGGTCGTCGTCAACGCGGCGGCCGCCGGCTACTCTCTGGTCCAAGGCCTGCGCTGCATCGCCAGTATGATCAGAGGGAGCGTCCTGTTCAACAAGACCCTTGCCTGGGCCATCTTCTCGTGTGACCAGGTGAGTTCTTCCGCCCTGTGGACTCAAGCTCCTCCTGAGCGGCCCTCGCGGGCGCCGGCTGAAGCTGCGTTCCGCAGGTCATGGCGTACGTCCTGATGGCGGCGGTGGCGGCGGCGGCGCAGGCCGCCGTGTTCTCGGAGCTGGGCATGCCGCAGCTGCAGTGGATGAAGGTCTGCGACATGTACAGGAGGTTCTGCACCCAAGTCGGGGAGGGCCTGGCGGCCGCCGTCGTGGTCAGCCTCGGCATGGTGGCGCTCTCCTGCATCTCCGCCTTCAACCTCTTCCGTCTCTACGGCCGAGCCAGCAAATTAGGCGGCCCGGCGAGGTGATCGCCAGACTCCTCCCGTGCGACGAGAGAAGCAGCCAAAGCGGATGGAGCTGTAAACTGGCCATCGATCTCTCGCTCGGTCTCTCACCTCCCGGAAGCCCCCTCCTCTCTCTTCCTTGGTCCGTTGCTCCGGCCCACCGCCGGCCGCCGGGAAAATGTTGTAGAGTGCCCAACCAAGAGATTCGAGAGGATGACGATGATACTTAAATAATAAAAAGATGGCAGGTTCCCAAAAGCACACGGTCCGTTTGGATCCGTGTGAAATTAGTGCGGCTTTCCTTCTCTCACAAAAAAATGACAAAGATAGACAGTGACTTGATATATCTCAAATCACTGTCATCTCAATCTCTATGTGAAAAAAACGCTTCTCAAGAGACCATAGGGAAGTCACATTTGTGTGAGCTCCTCTCAGGTGGCCACTTTAAAAGAGCGGCACTTGTGTGAAATAGGAGTGCGGATCACTCCCTTGGTGAAGGAGTCTAGACTTCCGCTCTCATCTTAGAAGCCGCCCTAATTAATGGAGAGCGGATCCTTTAGGTCGAATGATTGAGGAAAGTCTTTTAATTCTATGTGATTTTATGGCATCTTAGAATGAGATCTACCGTCAAATTATCATGGAACGATCGTCACTTGAGTCTTTTTTTTGACTTGTTAAAGTGTGAGCATGATGTGTATTACGTTGCTGATCTACTTATTTTTTTATTACTGACTCAATACGTAATTAATTAAGACTATCGATAAATTTGATTTATCTCATAAATTTTGGAATAAATCAAGTTTATCTTCTAATTATTCTTGTACCATGCGAACACACCCCCCCCACCCCCGGGGCTGCGGTGTCCTCTTCTGAGGTTGCATGTCCGCAGCTGCAACCTTTAATCATCTTCTTTTTTATTACTATCATGTGTGATATGGTATTAATCTTTTTATCATGCATGTCTTATGGGGTGTTTGGTTGCATGATAATTTTTTATACACTTTCATGATAAAAAATTGTATTAAAATAAAAAGTAAACCAACGACATAAAATTATCATGTTTGGAGGGATGTGATTACAAAAAAGAGTAACTACAGCACATGACCAAATAAAGTGGGGGACCACAAAAAAAAGAAAGAGGTGAGACCCTCTTTTTTTGTTTAAGAAGAAAATCACTTTCAAAACATAAAATTGTCATGGTTGTCAAACAACTCTTTTAACAAGTTTTCTTACAATTTTTAAAAATTAAAATAAAAAATTCAATTATCATGCAACCAAACACCCCATTAGTATCCCAAAAAAAAAAGTTAAAGGGGCCCACCATTGATGGAGGAGGCCCCCTCCATCAATGGTGGGTGTTTGTTTCCTCAATTCCTAGGGGAACTGAGCTATCCTTTACGAGATAGTTGTTGGCTACGGTTGAAAGTCGCAAATAATCATAAAACAGTCGTCTCGGAAATAAAATGTTAATCAAGACGTTTTAGCTGCGCATTAAAAAAAGGATATTGACATTCTTGTAACTACTTGGAATTTCAGTCTCGGGCTCAAAATCAGGATTTTGGCGCACCTAAGATACCTGTAACACGTTAAAAAAGGCAGTCTAAGCATGATTTAGGACTTCTATATATATACCAGCGTTTATAATTAATTATATTTTTAAATAATTTTTTAAAATAAAAATTTTAGTAAGTCTTTGAAACATGTAATTGCCAAAAAACATCTTCACAGCATAAATGTTCTTAAAAAATAAATTAATTAAACAATTTGAAAAATTTTATCATAAAATATTTTTTCATGTGCTACACTTTTTTTTATCTATTGAAATCGACATTTTCATGTGTTTTGGATGGAGCTTTACTTTTCAAAACCACACAATTTTAATAATTTTTTTAGAAATCATAATTTTATAAAAGTACATTTAAAACCATAAATATTTATGAAATTCAATATTTAATATTTTTATAAGTTAAAAGAAGTCAGAATTAGTTCTATATGTTAAAATGCCGACTTGCTTTATGTTACGTAAACAACAACTTAAAATCAAAATCCCCAAACTTGAATATCTAAAACACAAGAATTCTTTTAGTTAATCTTATATATTTTGAAATTTTATTTACGTGTAATCAAATACTCAAAGATATTTTTCAATGAAAACATTTTCAGTTGTACCAAACAAAACAATGTAAATTGTTTTTACCGTTTTTCTATTTTCTCTCTGACGAAATGGAGCCTAGTTTTGGATCGGTATCCGAACAAGTCCTAATCCAGTACATGTAATTTTAAATGGCTATAACTATCAAATCTGATGGCCCACTAACTAGTTTGGTATATGAGGTGTGTGTGACAAGCTTGAATGGCCTCGGAGAATGTCGCCAAGCAATGGACAAAGGACGCATCTAGTATAGTGTTTGATGGGATGCGATTAGGGGTGCAAACGAATCAATACACTCCACAAGTAGCTCGATGTTTGACTTGATAAAAACTCGAGTCGGCTCTTTATTATGTTAAATGAATAAGTTTGAACAAAACATAAAGCTCAACTAATTAAACGAGTCGAGCTTCACTACAGGAAATATGATCATTGACGACGGTTGCTCACCGTTGCCAATAATCCAAAAGATGCCGCCAAAAGATAATAGCGACGGCTTATAAGCCGTCGCAAGGCTGTCGCAAATAAGTCTGTTGCCAATCATAATGGCGACGGCTAACTGCGAGCCGTCACCGTTAACGTTATTAGCGACGGCTCTTGGCCATCGTGGTTAAGTTAATAGAGATGGTTGTAGTCGTCGCTTATAAAGTTTTTGGTGATGGCTCCTAGCTGTCGCAAGTAAACCTAAAAACCCGAATAACTATATGTGACGGTTGTCAACCGTCGCCAAAACCCAATTTTGCCCCGCCGGAAGTGATCCCGGGGGTGTAGATACACGAATTCGGTCAGATTACCGAAAGTACAATCTCATTCTTATAGATAACACTTGTATTTTCTCAATCAGGGAAGTCGGTTTGACATAAAAATGACCAAATTTTAGCAAATTTACATGCGTCCTGATATCGCGATGCCAGGCGTCGTGACGTCAGAGCGCCTGGCATTTCCCGCCTTTTCACCCCTTCATCCGGCCGGACAACGTCGTATTCAGAGTCGTACGATAGTACAAGCGCTCCCCTGCCGGGACGCCTGCATTTCCGCCCGTGATAGCCGGCTTTTCAGGACGGTCAGCGGTGCGTTGTCGAAATCGTACCGAGGATGCAGGCGCTCCACTGCCGGAGCGCCTGGATCCCCGCCTGCCAACTGACACCGCAGGCTCCGCGTGCGCCGAATTTGCAGTGTGTCAGTCGTAGGTTGTAGGTGCTCCACTGTCAGAGCGCCGGGATCTCTGCTGACAACCGTCGCCTGACACCCAGGGTGGTAGGTGGCGACCGGTATGGTCGGACGTGCTGATCCGCTGGTTTGTCGGCGGATTAGCAGGCGCTCCGAGGCCGCGACGCCAGGCGACCTCCTGGCGGAGCGCCTGGGTCACTTTCACGGATCTATAAAAGGAGACCCTTCTCCCACATTCAAGAGGTTCCAAAAAAGATTCCTAGAGCCATAACTCCACAGAGAGACCCTTCTTGAGCATCCTAACCCCTCACATCACCTTCCAAGCCACACTAGAGTCCACAATCACATCCCCAAATCATTCAATCACCCATTACATCTCTTCAACTCCGTTCATTCCAGAGCCATAACTCCACAGAGAGACCCTTCTTGAGCATCCTAACCCCTCACATCACCTTCCAAGCCACACTAGAGTCCACAATCACATCCCCAAATCATTCAATCACCCATTACATCTCTTCAACTCCGTTCATTCCACATAACCAAAAGGCCATCCCAAACCTCCTCATACCACTAAAATCCATTGAAAGCCATTCCAAAGAGTCTCAAGAAGTCTCCAAAAAAATAGGTCAGGAGTCCGACTCCCTTGGTTGGAACCGGGAGAAGATCGTGTTGAAGGCTGCCTCAGAAGGACCAAAGCGCTCCTCCGACGGGACGCCAGGTGACCTGGAGTCGGAGCGCCTGCAACCTCCCAAAGCCGGCCAGCCCCGAGCCCACCAACGATCCTCTTCCTAATCTTATTCTCATCTCATTTTCCATTTGGTTTCATCATGCATATTATATTAGCATAACCTAATGCATATTTAGCTTTAGGCCATTTAGATCCTCCTTAAGAGGGGTTAGGAGTTAATCCTAATCTGGTTCGTTCAACCCCTTTTGTCATTCTTTTTTTTTCCTACGAATAGTTACTACTTTCTGCTTAGTTCTGATCGTTGTTTTGTTGTGCTTTCATTCTTAACCTCTTTTCAGGCAAGCAAGTTTCTCCAAAGCTCTTCTTCCCTGACCGGCCGAGGAAGGAGAAGATAGAACACATACAATCTCCCCGTTCAACGAGGTAACCGGTCACTCTTCCCCTTATCAGTTCATCTCTTTTCTTTTAATCATCGGAGCCTCTTTGGCTCCTGGCGACCACACAATTCCTTCCTCTTTTAAGCCCATAGGTTAAGTTAGTGTTGATAACGCCACCCCACTGTCTGATCTTCTTTCCCTTCTATTCTTCTCACGACCCGGGCCAGTCCTTCGATGCCCAAGTGACATCAAGGGTTGAGTAGTTCGGGGACCAAGGTGAGTGTGGAGAAAAAAAGGAGAGGAGATGGGTAATAGACCGGTTTGTTGGAATCATCCACAACCGTGTCTATGGTGTGATTAACATAAACCGACCCTATCAGAACCGTAAGGAAGAAGAAACACACACACACCACACCAACAACACGCGCGTACCACGGGAGGACGGCGCACCCTCCACGGCGTCCACAGGGGGTGCATTTTCTGGTTTTGCGACAGCTTCAAGCCGTCGCCATTACGTAATCAACCGTCACTTAAACGTTTTTGGCGACGACTAGAAGGAGCCGTCGCCATTAACTTACAGTTTTTTTAAACAAAATTTTCCACACACTAACGTATTCACGTAGTAACACATCCATACATGAATATACAATCTTTTCTTGTACACTTTCAAATCATCACATTGACGCCGTCGTTTTCAAATTTAATACATTCATAGACATTCGAGGATAAAGAATCACACATTCATTCATACATTCATTGACTTATAACCATTCACATTCATAAATAAGAAACATTCACATTCTTTAACAAGAAAGATTCATATTTATAAAATTTATTCTGTACACAACAAATATCTCAAATACAAAGAAATAGTAAAATGGAGAGAAAACTCTCTCACTCATCCTCCCCAAAAGAACGCTCCTCGTCATCCTCGTCCTCGTCATCGTCGTCCTCCTCCTCGTCCCTCCGTACGCCTCTATGTAGTGGAGGTGGCCTTGAACTAGATGAATCCACAAGTGGGGGGAGTCTACTGTTTAATTGGGCTAGGGGAGTCTACTGTTTAATTAGGCTAACATTTCTTATGTTAGCCGTGTCATCGACTCTTGAAATTGTTGACGTTGGGCATTCAGTTGTTGTTGGAGCAAGTCGATCATCGAGTTATGTTTCTCGATTTGACTAGCTTGAGCATTGACTTTGTCCACCAACTCCTGATAGCTCGGATCCGCAGAGGTACTCGCACCTCCACTGCTTACACCATACCAGGTGTTGCGGGTCTGTTCTCTCCCCCCACATCGGACCTGTCCCGGCCTATCTCTACTGAACACGGTGATGAATGCATCCTCAGGAAAGAATGGATGCTCGAAATTCCGAGCATCCGATTCCTCTGACTAGGGGGCATTCATCAACTGACACATATCATCCTACATAATGTAAATATAAAGTCAGTTGCTATATGAAATGAAAATTGTCTAATGATACAAATAAAATATATTTTTTTCATAACTTGACGGCTTTCCTCGTTGCGCCATACGAGGGATCCATCCTCCGCCTCTTTCGTCTCGGTCATCTCGAAGACCTCTGGACGGGTTGGACAGTGCCCTTCTTTCTTTGTCTGTTCAAAGAAAATCATTATGAAAATATTAGTACTATTATCGAGATATTCAATAGTAAATAAGAAAAAATTTAAAAACTTATAAAATCTATCTGAAGTTGATGAATGCTGGTTCTTCCTCGCCTATAAGGCATGCTCAAATTAACCCTGTTTGTTTTATTTCTTTGGCTAAGGGCCTGCAAACAAATTCTTTACACGTTAGTTTTTTTTAGAAAAAAATATTGAGTTATCAAATGTGAATAACTTTTAAATTAAATAGATTATTTACCTTATTGTCGTCCCTTTGCCATATCTCACAAATATGACGTCACTAGTCCGAATCGCATTGTGAAGGCACAACGACAAGTGCCTCCTCCAGTAAGCGTCCTGTAAAATACTGTACGCCAAAATTGTATTAGTTACAGAACACAATCATTTACTAAAAAAATAAATATGAAATTTTTACCTTCTTATTTAGATGACCCCTTTGTTTTCTTTGCATATCTCTCGCATGCCTTAAAATTTCCGCATCTATGGATGGAGATCGCTCAAATGTAAAATGTTGCTACAAGTAGGAAAAATATATAGATTAGTAATTTTCAAGTAAAAAAATAAATAAGCTGAAGTACTTTTATTTACTCGTCATGTGACTCCCACTACAGGAAAAAGGGCTATTGGCGACGGGTTATTGGTGGCGGCTCCCGTTGCCGAAACCGTTATTTGCAACGGCTACAATTAAGCTGTCGCCAATATGAGGTAAACTAGCGACGGCTAGTTAATCTTTTAAGCAACGGCTCTAGCCGTCGCTAAAGGGTTTACGGACCCTCTTTTGACCGTTCAACGGTCGGGAACTAATGGCAACGGCTTGGAGCCGTCGCCAATACCTTCAACGGTCGAAAGTTATTGGCGACGGCTGATAAGCCGTCGCCAATATAACTTAATGCACCATTAGCGACGGCTAGGAAGTTGTCGCCATTAGTTTTTTTCTTATATCCCCCCGACGCTCCCTTCTCTCCCCCCCCCCGCCGGGCCTTGCTCTTGTCCCCTAGCCGCTTGTTGCCGCCGCCACCGCCGCCGTGCCGTTGCTGGCGCCGCCCGCCGCCGCTGCCGCTACAGCATCTTCCGCCGCTGATAAGAGCTGTCTCCACCGCCGGTGCCATCGTGCTGCTGTCGGCGCCACCCGCCGCCGCTCCTCTTCTAGGCGCCGCCGCCGCTGCCGTCGCCCCTGCCACCGGCGCCGCCCGCCGCCGCTGCAGGTGCCTCCGCCCGCTGCCACCCGTCGGTGCTTCCACTGCTAGTGCCGCCAAGTGCCGCCACCGCTGCTGCAGCCCCCACCGAGCAACCTCCTTTTAGGTAACAACATATTTTTTTAAATAAATGTAATATTTTTTAGATAAATTGATTAGAATTAACATGATATTTGTTAGTTAAATGTGCTAGTTATTATTTAGGTAACCTCAAACAATCAAACCAATTTACTTTTAGGTGGTAATTTGAGGTGTTTCTTACTGGATTCAAAATTTAGAACAAATGTGGTATTTGTTCAATATCTTTTTTAGATGACAAAAATAAAATAGGACAATCATGTATCCGTTTGGGCAATCCGGCATAGGGGTGGGGCAAAAATCTCCAAATCTCAATCTGAAACCGGATTCGCCAATATGAAGCTTATTCCAGATTTGAATTGGGCAATCCGGCTTCGGGTTAGGCTAAAATTCCCAAGTCCCCAATCCGAAGCCGGATTTGCCAATTGAAGTCCGTTCCGAGTTTGGATTGGGTAATCCGGCATTGGGTTGGGCCAAAATCCCTAATTCCCCAATCCGAAGCCGGATTCACCATTCCAAGGCTCATTCCGGGTTTGGATTGGACAATCCGACTTCGGGTTGGGAAAAAATTTCCAAGTCTCAATGCGAAGCCGGATTCGTCATTTCGAAGCTCGTTCCATGTTTGAATTGGGCAATCCGGCATCGGGTTGGGTTAAAATCCCCAAGTGCCCAATCCGAAGCCGGATTTGCCAATCGAAGTCCGTTTCGAGTTATGATTAGGCAATCCGGCATCAGGTTGGATAAATCCCCAAGTCTCAATCCGAAGCCTGATTCGCCAATCCGAAGCTCGTTCCGTGTTTGAATTGGGTAATCCGGCATCGAGTTAAGCTAAAATCCCCAAGTCCCCAATCCAAAGCCGGATTCGCCAATACTAATGGAAAGAGTATTAGAACTCTTTGATGAGATCAAGGAGGGGAATACTTAAGTACATAATTTACATATAATAGAAGGATAATAGAATCTAATGAACATCTTTACACATTTTAGCTTAATTGAGTAGCTAAAAGGAAAAGCCATATTATGTAGGACATAATATGAACAATGACAAGCTTTGCAAATTTCCTCTTTGTCTATTTTTGGTTAAGTACTCGTTATAACCACTTGATTTTAAAAGGTACCTTCTAAGTCTGTTATGATTATTCCATATAGGATATGGAAAAGGGGTTAAAACTTGACCTTAAGCAAGTTAAGGTTTCGGAATGTCCGACCTGGTGAAGAAGTATAACTCTAACAAGTTGGAATATATGACTATGAAGTGTTGGCTTGTGGAATATCCTAAGGAAACTTTTGGATATTAAATATACGACCCTTATGTATAAGGGTATGTGTTGCTCATCTCACTATATTTCTAAAGGAAAAGTTCCTTCTTAAGAAAGATAGTGGGAGCAAGGTATATATGGAAGATGTTCCAGTCCCACAACCCAATAACAATTCTATTAAGGTGCTAGTTAATAATTACACAAGGACAAATCATAGGTCTTTACTTGTAGAGATATGTGAGACATATCTCTGATAGATGAAATGAGGCATAAGATAATAAGGATATTGATCGTAGGATCTATATAGAACCAATATGAGATATTGATTCATTAATGGGAAGAGACAATAAAATCCGATATAAACTTTATCTATTCTAATCAAGTTTAGAACTTGATAGATCCACCTAAGGATATAGTATCCATAAGGAATAAATGGATCACTAAAGAATAGATTGGAGTGGCTTAGAAGGTAGATACCTTCAAAGGTGAGAATAGTTGAAAAGGATATCATTGAAGTCAAATGGTTGACTATGATGAGATCTTTTACCTATTCCATGGATTAATCCATTTGGATTTTGATTGTTACACTCTATGATTATGAGATAAGCTAATTGGATGTTAAGATAGTGTTCCTCAAGTATTTTGAGGAATAGGTGTATATGATACAACTATAGGGAATCAAATCCCAATAACATCCAAGAAGAGTGTGTATTAAGTTCATTTATGGACTGAAGTAAAATTTCCCATAGATCATATATAAAGTTTAATGAGATTAAATCTTATGACTTCGTTAAGAACGAAGAGGAGCCTTGTGTATTCAACAAGATAAGTGGGAGTCTTCACATTACTTTCTTGACATTTTATGTTGATGACATACTACTCATTAAGAATGAAGTAGGTGTGTTATCATAAGTGAACCTTGCTATCAAATTGATCCTCCAAACACAATTTGGGTTTTGAGATCTATGGAGATAGATCTAAAATCAATGCCCGATTAATGTACGTAGTCACCATAGTCGAAAGGGTTTGACATGATAAACTCCAAGATAGGTTTCTTACCTATGTGGTGTGGAGTTGATCTCTGTAAAGTGTTGTCTTTGTAGACTTCTTGAAAGATAAAGAGATCACATAAATAGAGCCCTTATGCCTTTGTCATAGGGTCTATTATTTATATGATGCTACGTACATGATGTGATTAATGCTCTAAGTGTTATGAGCATTCATCAAGAAGATCCAAGTGAGAGTCATTGGATAGTTTAGAGATATATCATTTGGTACTTGAGAAGCACTGAGAATGTATCTCTATACATTGGAGGATAAGACTTGAAGTCTTGTAGTTTTACAAACACAAGCTTCTAATCAAATAAGTTTGATATTAAGTCAGAATTATGGTGGTGCAGTGAGTTGAAAGAGTTCTATGTGATAGAACATTGTAAGTTCTATAACATATGTAAACAAGTTTACATAGTGGTTGCACACTACTTGAGAAGTAGTAAAGATGAAGTTTTTCATCTACATATTTGATATGGGATTGTCTCAATTTTCTTTGAAAGTGTATCATTGTTTTGAGAAAACAATGGAGTAGAGCCGATGTCTCATCAGAAGTTTAGAACTTCTGTGGCGATACCATACAATCAGAGAGATTGCAACTTATAGAGATATAATTAAAGATAAAGTATCTACCGTTAATAATATCATTAGATCCACTAACTAAAGTAGTTACTTCAAAGAGTGTTTGAGCTTCACCTCGAGCCGATATAGATCGGCCAGGATGGGTGATTGGCTTTAGTGCAAGTGGGAGATTGATAGAAATGTATGCCCTACAAGCCAATCATATATGATATGATTCGACATTTCTAGAAATATCTCATTCAATTAATTAGGCAAATCTTCATTATAAGCTCTTGTTAGAAGCGAATATCATAATGAAGTCCTTGATCAAATACAATGATGATTAAATCATGATGAGATCATGATAATGAGATTGATCATCTAGAGGTATTTGATCTAAATGTTCCTAGTCATAGGATACTTGAGACGGGACATCAAGGATCCGGATAGACTAGTGTATGTGATGTCTTCTCATGTGATGAGGACGACCGATCTCATTGGTCATTAGTGTGGAGACACTGAGATACACATACAGGTGCTCATTAGTTGAATGAGTTCACTGAACTGACCGAATTAGAAACCCTGAATGGTATCTTACCGAGCGTATCAGGGTCTTCTATCATCACGGTTGCATGGTTGGACCTTTGACCTGAGTCGCCAAAGATGCCTTGTTGGGTGGAACTTGTGCTTTGACCATTGACTTATGGATCACAATTTAGATGGTCCTATATAGCGATGGATCGGGTACAAGGAAAATCCGATGGAGGCAATTGAGCGGACAACAAGGGATCATCCACTCTAGGTAAGTGAGTGAATGTCCTATGGGATAGTACTCTAAATCCTGGCCGGGGGTAGATAGGATAATTGGAAAAGGAGTTTTCCAATTGATCAGTCAAGTACATGATCCTATAGAGTCGGTACACTAAGGAGTTGACGGTCGATGCCGTACTCCTTTCCGACCGGGACATTGGATGGATGAGGGTTTATATCCATGTGGTAACTGATGATGGAAAGGCTCAATGGAGATGAGATTATCCCCATAGCCATTTGGGATCATGGGATGTGGCTTGTACCCTTCATGATCAGTAGGCCGATTAATCTGTTATCGGATAACGGATTTAATTAGAATTAAATAAAATTGTTCTATTTTATTTAGGCCTCAACCAAATAGGTTATTGGGCCTAGTGGGTCACACACAAAAGGACTTATCCACAAGTACAGGGCCAAGAGGGTAATTTATAGAGATTTTGGGTTTTTATGAAAAAATCTATAATTCTCTATAAATACTAATGGTTTCAGCCAAACTCAATCAAGCCAAGGGTGAAAACCACGTCCCATGCCTCCTCCCTACCTCCTCCTCTCTCAAGAAGGTGTCCATGGTGGATGGAGCTCCGTTCGGGAAGAGTTCTCGAGGCTGGCGCAAAGGGAGAACCTGCTGTGGATGAAGTTCGTGTGGATACTGCTGGAGACCGGACGCTTGAACGGTTTGTAGAGCTTAATAAGCTCATCCACTTCCTCTCCATGGCATTAAATGAATCTCTATCAGGTATATTCGAACCCAATTTGATCGGTTTTCGATTTTCGTCGTTCGGTTCTGATTGAGACGGATTCTAAAGGAACCCATAGGAATCGTCGCTTCCGATGCTCCAAACTTTTATGGACGATTCCTTACACAAAAATCCCCAATTACCCAATCCGAAGCTGGATTCGCCATTTCGAGGCTTGTTCCGGGTTTGGATTGGACAATCTGGCTTCGAGTTGGGCCAAAATCCCCAAGTCCCCATTCCGAAGCCGGATTCGCCAATCGAAGTCCGTTCCGAGTTTGGATTGGGCAATCCGGCATCGGGTTAGGCAAAAATCCCCAAGTCCCAATCCGAAGCCGGATTCGCCAATCGGAAGCTCGTTCCGAGTTTGAGGTTGGGCAATCCGGCAAAGGGTTGGGCGAAAATTCCCAATTCCCCAATCTGAAGCCGGATTCGCCGTTCTAAGTCGGTTCCGAGTTTGAAATGGGCAATCCGACATTGGGTTTGGAAAAAAATCCAAAAGTCCCCAATCCGAAGGGTTTCATTGTCCAATCCAAGTCTGTTCCTATGGCATAGGGTTTATTTAAAAAGAAAATTATGTTCTTCGATTGATTATATGTCTGTCAGTATATATATTTGTTTTTTACCTTGTTGTCAGGAAGCTTCAAAAGACTTGTATTCACTTGAAACTTGCTTCCTTTGGAGGACGTCCGGTTAGAGTAATCAAGTTATTACATTGTCATTTATTTTTTTAGATATTTTTATTATAAGAAATGAGTTCATTAGACAAATCTTGGATGCTTATTCGTAATAGATTAGATTCTATGTATGTACGAGGGGTCGAAGAATTCTTAGACTATGCTTTTGATGATTGTAGGACACAATATAGACATGGACAATACAAAGATTTAATACAATGCCCTTATAGAGTATGTTGCAATACATTTATTTTAAAAAGAAATATTGTGAAAGAACACCTAATATGTGATGGCATATGGTTAAATTATCAAACTTGGATATGTCATGGTGAATTTTAACTTAGCTCTTGTCTTGAGGATAACACACGATTAAATGAACGGCAAGAGGATAACATAGATGATGATTTAACGGAAATGCTCGAAGATATTCAAAACAATGAATTTTATACCCGACAAAATGAGGATGAACCAAATGAAGAAAGTTTAAAATATTTTAGATTATTAAAAGATTCAGAAACACCTTTATATGATGGTGTGAAAGATGTATCTAAACTAAAATTTATTTTAAAGTTGATTCAACTTAAGTCGATGAATGGTCTCACTAGAAGATGTATGGATACGATCTTATCTTTATTTAAGGAAGTGTTACCTAATAGTGCATGTGTCCCCGATAATAGGTATGAACTTAATAAAATAGTTAAGGAATTAAGACTTATAAGAAAATTCATGCATGTAAAAATGATTGTATTATTTTTTGGAGAGATAATAAAGATGAAAGTGTTTGTCCAAAATGTAACACTTCCAGATATAAAGATGATCTTCAAAATAAAAATAAAAAAGTAGCACCGAAAGTTTTACATTATTTCCCATTATGAGAAAGGTTGCGTCGTCTATTCATATCATTCAATACGGCTAAGTGGATGACATGGCATTGCCAACCACGGTCATACCAATTGGCTGGTGAAATGCATCATCCTTCTAATTCTCCAGCTTGGAAAATAGTAGATGAACTTTATCCGAATTCTGCGTTAGAGAAACGCAATGTTCGGCTTGGATTGGCTTCATATGGGTTCAATCCATTTGGTAACATGTCTTCAAAGTATAGCTTGTGGCCTGTTATAACAATGGTATATAACTTGCCATCATGGATGTGTATGAAGGCGACGTACACAATGATATCAATGTTAATACCCGGTTCAAGAGCTCTCGGAAATGATATCGATGTATTCTTGCAACCATTAGTAGAAGAGTTAAAAGATTTGCGGGAGATCGGATTGGAGACCTATGACGCAGCAAAAAAAGAAGTTTTTATGATGAGAGCCATACTTTTGAGCACGATAAATGATTTTCCAGGATATGTAAATTTATCTGGATGGAGTACTAAAGGGAAATTGGCATGTCCTATTTGCAATGAGAAAACACATTCTCTTTGACTTGCTCATAGTCGGAAACAATGTTACTTGGGTCATCGTCGGTTTTTGCCAGTAGCACATTGGTGGAGAAAAAATCAATACAATCATATTTTCGATGGTCGTCGGTGTCCTAAGGGAACACCAAAGTTGCCTACGGGATATGAGATATGGAGCAAACAAAAACAAATGGATGTTATTAGATTCGGAAAACCATTTAAGAAGGATTTAGAAAATTTAAAGAAGAATTTGTCAAAAAATAGAAATTGGAAGAAAAAGAATATATTTTTTGAGAAGCTTTCATATTGGGCATCTCTGATCATTCGACACCATTTAGATGTCACGCACATTGAGAAGAATGTGTGTGATAATATATTAGATATTTTTAACATATCAGGAACCGATAAGGACAACATTATCTCAAGGAAGGATTTAGTAGATTTAAACATTTGTGCAGAGTTACATCTATATGAGGGTTCATCGAGGTTTCCTGATGCAGTTTACAAGCTTAGCAACGAACAAAAGTCTAGAATACTTGATTTCATTAAGAATATTCGAGTACCAGATGGCTATTCCTCAAATTTTAGTAGATGCGTAGATGTAAGTAGCCGAACAATTAGTGGGTTAAAGAGTCATGATTGTCATGTCATGATGCAAATGATCATTCCTCTTGCATTTTAAGGGATAGTATCGAAGGATGTACTCAGTCCCATTGTAGATTTATGCTAGTATTTTAAGATCATTTGTGCAAAAGTGTTGGATAGTAACATTTTAAGACATTGGGAGTCTAAGATTGCAGTAACATTGTGCAAGTTAGAGCAAGTTTTTCCACCATCATTTTTTGATGTTATGGTCCACTTGGTTGTGCATTTGGCTTATGAGGCCAGAATGTCTAGACCAGTTCAATATCGGTGGATGTATGATTGAAAGATATTTAAAGAAGCTAAAAGATTATGTCGGTAACAAGGCGAGAGTCGAATGTTCGATTGCCCAAGGTTATTTAGTTGAGGAGTGTACATAGTTTATTTCAACATATATGAAAGATACAAATGAATATAGTAGAGATCGAAACTATGATGGTGTTCCATATGAGGATGATCATGACGACGGTTCCATATTCAAACTAGTTGGTCGACCATTGAAATGTAGGCGAGTGCCTAAAATTTTGACGGAAAGAGAGCAAGAGTTAATCCATACATATGTGTTGAATAAGAATGCTGATATCGATTGTTTTCATCAAGATCATACAAATGCTCTTAATAATAGATCAACTATAGAAGAAAACTTCTTGGTGTGGTTTAGATCACACATTTTGGAGTTAAAGAATATAGGTTCTTCCAGATACACGAAGGAGTTAGATATTTTATCACTAAGTCCATCTAGATTTGTATCATCACTATCTGGATACATATGCAACGGATTTAGGTTTCGAACATTCGATGCAGATTCAAATAAATCAACTCAACTATGTGGTGTTCTTGTCAAGGATCAACTCCAATCTGGTTGTGATGGTTATTATGGACGGATTTTAGATATACTTGAGTTATCGTTCAAAAGAATAGTCGTTTAATAGTTTTTGAATGTGAATGGTGGGATGTGTATAACAAGGATCGAGGTTTTAAACTTAACGATTATGGTTTTATATCATTAAACACACAACAAAGATTAGGAACTGATGAACCGTTTGCACTTGCAAGTCAAGTGGAACAAGTATTTTTCGTGGATGACAACTCCAATAAGGGTTGGGTTTTGCCTGTAAGATCTTTACCTCGTAACTACTATAACATTACCGAAAATGAGAGTGATGATGAATTAGAACCATATCAAGAAGAACTTGTGGACGTACCTATAACATTTGGTGTAACTGATGAAGAGGTACAACTCCAAATAACACATCCATTAGAAGTAGAAATTCGACAAACCCTATCTAAACAAAAAATCCAAACACTTAATTCGAGGCCGATTTGGCCCATCCAACCCGGTGACGGGCTTGGATGGGGAAAATCGGCTTCCAGTTGGGGGAAAAAATCCAAACACGTAATTCGAGGTCGATTTGGCCCATCCAACCCTGTGACGGGCTTGGATGGGGCAAATCAGCTTCCGGTTGGGGGAAAAAAATCCAAACACCCAATTCGAGGCCGATTTGGCCCATCCAACCCGGTGATGGGCTTGGATGGGGCAAATCGGCTTCCGGTTGGGGGAAAAAATCCAAACCCCCAATTCGAGGCCGATTTGGCCCATCCAACCCGGTGACGGGCTTGGATGGGGCAAATCAGCTTCCGGTTGGGGAAAAAAATCCAAACCCCCAATTCAAGGCCGATTTGGCCCATCCAACCCGGTGACGGGCTTGGATGGGGCAAATCGGCTTCCGGTTGGGGGAAAAATCCAAACCCCCAATTTGAGGCCGATTTGGCCCATCCAACCCGGTGACTGGCTTGGATGGGGCAAATCAGCTTTCGGTTGGGGAAAAAAATCCAAACCCCCAATTCAAGGCCGATTTGGCCCATCCAACCCGGTGACGAGCTTGGATGGGGCAAATCGGCTTCCGGTTGGGGGAAAAAATCGAAACCCCCAATTCGAGGCCGATTTGGCCCATCCAACCCGGTGACGTGCTTGGATGGGGCAAATCGGCTTCCAGTTGGGGGAAAAAAATCCAAACCCCCAATTCCAGGCCGATTTGGCCCATCCAACCCGATGACGGGCTTGGATGGGGCAAATCGGCTTCCGGTTGGGGAAAAAAATCCAAATAGAGGCTGATTTGCCCCATCCAAATCGATAGATGGTTTGGATGGAGCAAATTTGGTTCATATAGGGTGTTTTGGTTTTTTTACCCAATTGGATGCCGATTTGACCCATCCAAATCGGTGTCGGATTAGGGAAAAGAACACAAACACTCTTGATTCAGCTCAAATCATATCTCGTTATTATATGACAGATGAAGGGTTTCAGCAAGAGCCGTAGGACGTCTCAGGGGGGTACACCATCGCAGGGTGGTGGACCACAGAGTCACTCAGGTCGATCTCATGCATCTATAGATCGATCCCAGTCTACTCCTTCCAGCTCTAGAGGTGTTGCGACACAACGACCTTTAGAGGCACCCTGCGAGCATGTTCCTCCTCATGCAACACCTTCGGATGGAGGTAGTCCATCTTCACATGCCTCGGGTATATGTTTAAATATTTCTAATTATATCAATTGCTTAAGAATTACTTTGTCTCTTAACCAATTTTCTCGTTTCACATGTAAATAGCTACAGCTGCTCGTCGTGGGAGAGGTCCAGCTAAGGCGATGATCGTGCGAACTCTGGGACCCGACGAGTCATTTAATGTCGAGTTAGTAGGTGGCTCAGGTGTAGGATCTCATGGTCAGGAGTTCACATCCTATCTAGGGGTATGTAATAGAGTACATTGCAATCTATGGGAACAAAATTACATGACTCTCCCACAGGAGAACAAAGATGCGATTTTTCGTGATCTCGAGGTAAATTTAATTTTTGTGCTTTTATTTATAATTTGTTGTCTTGATTCTCACCTTTTTTTTCATGTAGCAACACTTTACCTTCGAACGGAGTGCATCTATAGATGCACAGATTTTAAGACATGTGGGCGAATTGCAAAGAAAGCAGAGGAGCCATTTGGGGTGATAAATGTGAATGGATGTAAACCATTTGGGGTGATAAATGTGTTTGAGATGTATGAATCGGTTGTGATAGTGTATATTCATGTATGGATGTAAACCTGCATGAATCCAAAAACAAATAAAGCTGTTTTTTTTTACATTACAGAAGTATTGGCGACGGCTCCCTCAGCCGTCGCCAATACTTCTTTTAGCGACGTGTATAATTTATTGGCGACGTTTAATAGCCGTCGCCATTTGTTTTGTTAGCTGTCTGCGGGCTTCGAAAGTCTGGTTTGGCGACGGCTCCTAGAAGCCGTCCCAAATATTGGTAATGGCGACGGCTTCAATAAGCCATCGCCAATATGTTTGTTAGATATCCGCGGGCTTCAAAAGCCTGGTTTGGCGACGGCTGCTAAGCCGTCCCAAATAACAGTATTGGCGACGGCTGTCAGCCATCGCCAAAAGTTATTGTAAAATGCGATAAAGGTATTGGCGACGGCTGTCAGCCATCGCAAATACTGTTATTTGGGACGGCTTAGCAGCCGTCCCCAAATTCTTCTGGGCGACGGCTAGAGCCGTCGCCAATAAGAGTATAAGAGACGGCTTTAAACGTCGCGTATATGGTTATTGGCGACGATTTTGACCAAGCCGTCGCCAATATTATTGGCAACGGGCTTATTTGCGACGACTTGGCGACGGTGGTGAAGTCGTCGGCAATAAGTATTGGTGGCGGCTTTATGGTCATTGGCGACGGCTTAAAGTCGTCGCCAGTAACAATAATTTTTGTTGTGTTAGGGTTAATATAAATAAAGATATATATGCACAAAAATAAACAATGATATAAACGAAACAAAATAAACACAAACCGAACCACCTCCAATAGAAGAAAGTCTCGAACGAGAATGTCGTTTAAAACTACTTGAAAATAAGAAATAAAGCCGACCTAAGATAAACACATCATTGACATTGCGTTTCAAAGAGCAAAATTGATTTTGTAGGTAGCACCAATTTGGGAGAAAAAGAAACAAAACCATGATTGTTGATTTAGCAATTAATGTATGTCTAACCCGATTTTGGGAGAATTCAAACCATTTTTCCGATTTGAGTCTTTTTTGACGGTATTTAATTTGTCTAAATCAAACTGGTTTGAAAAATTCATTGACTTATAATGCCAATTTGGGACAAAGCAAACCGACTTTCCGATTTGAGTCGGTTTCCACGGCATTTTGTTCAATTAACACAAGTTGATTGGCCTATGATGTCAATTTCGGTCAAACCAAACCGGAAAACTGGTTTGACTTGATTTTCTATACCTTCTTAGCCAATTTAAACCATCTTGGCAATTAATGTAAGTCTAACGCCATTTTGGGAGAAATCAAACCATTTTTTCAATTTGAGTCCATTTCCACGGCATTTAATTTGTCCAAATCAAGCCAGTTTGGGATATTCATTGATGTCTAATGCCAATTTGGTACCGGTTTGATTTGTCTCTTTGGCATTTTATCCAATTCAAATCGATTTAAGACTTCTATTGCTCTACAACGACAATTTGGGACAAATCAAACCGGTTTTTCGGTTTAAGTCGAATTCATGGCCCTTTGTTCAAATCAATCCGGCTTAGGAATTTGATTTATCTCTAACACAAATTTCTTTAACGCAAATTTTATTTGCATGGAATTTTATCCAATTCAAACCGGTCTTGAAATTTAAATTGTTTCCAAATCGACTTTTTGATACAAAGCAAACCGGAAAAATAGTTTGAATTTGTTTCCTAATCTAAAGTCATCACAATTAAAATACTACATTAACCCTAAACTAACATGCTTAACCCTAAAATGAACATTTTTATAAATACTTAACACACTCAATCAAGTTATAAAGATGCATGGTACCTAGTAAAATCTTAAGTAGAAACTAATAAATTAATTTCTTAAGGTTAAAATATACCTAGAGATGGAGGAGGTCAGCTGTACGGGTGTCTGAAGGAGGGTGCTGGTAGTGGCAACGGCAGTGCAGCGAGGTGGCGGCAACGGCGCACCAAGGCCCAAAACGCAGAGCAGAAGCTGCCGCCGGCAACGCGAGGAGGAGGCCGTGGCGGCGCTAGGAGGAGGTTGCGGTGGCGGCAGCAGTGCTGCGGCGGCGGAGAGAGAGAGAGAGAGAGAGAGAGAGAGTGAGTGAAGAGGGGGGAGAAGGAAGGGGTGGGTTGAGTTTCGGTGAAACCCTGAATTTATTGGCGATGGCTGGACCCGTCGCCATTGGTACCTTTAAGTACAATAGTGATGGCTACAGCTGTCGCTAACACTTGCCGACTGTTGAACGGTCGAAAAAATTTATTGCGACGGCTTTAAGCCGTCGCTATTGAGTATACTGGCGACAACTCTAACAAGCCATCGCCATTTTCTCAATCCGAAGGGTTCTCCGGTTGCTTATTCTGGTTTAACGATGGCTTTAAGCTGTCGCTAATAAGTGTAATTGCGATGGCTTTTTTAAGCCATCGTTGATAGCTCTGTATTTGTCGACGATTTTAATTGGGACGGATGAAGCCATCACCAATAACCATTACATCGATGGCGAGTTCCAGCCGTCGCCATTAACCCGTCCCTAATAACTTTATTTCTTTTAGTGTTTGAACAGATTCCTGCTCGGCTCGATAAACTCGTGAGCAGTTTGATTAAGTATTATATTATATATTTATCTTTAAAAATTAATTTATGAGTATTAGTAACGATATATTATCACTTTAATATATTAAATAATTCAAGAAATAAGTTTAAACTTAGATTGAGTTTCATAAATGAGAAAAATCTAGAGTTTCACAAATGACTTTTCGTTGATTTTGAGTTTATTAACGAGTTTGTATATAGCTTAAGCTTGAATGGGAATTGAATTTTAGTCTAACTACTACTCGAGTTCGAGTTCGGCTCGGCTCGATTAATAAACGAACCAAGCTTGAACAAGGGTTCCACATTCACGCTAAAACTCGAGCTCGAACTCGAACTCGTGTAAAATAAATGAGCTGAGCTTGAACACCATACTACTCGGCTCGGCTCGGCTCATTTGCACCCCTAGATGCGATGATAGATATTTTTTATAGCAATGCATTTTTATAATAAAATTTTTTAGAAAGTGTTTGATAGTACTGATATAAATATAATTTTATGAAAATATTCATTTTAGATAAAAATTGATATTTGTCTTGGGATCATCAACCTTTTTGTTTATTATATCAATCACTTTTTGTCATTGTATAGTGTAACACTCCATTTCCGAATATGCCAAGAGATTAAATCGGTAGATTATCATAAATATCAATTATTCATTTTTTAGATGTTGAGTTAAAAGAAATTTAAAGTTAAGTGTGTTTTGTTAAGTCCAAAGACCCGTTTGTTTACACTTAAAGAAGCTCTAATCACTGATTCGCTCAGACCTCAGTAAAGCTCTTAATTAAAATTTGAATTAACTTCTAATCTCTTAAAAAGATCTAACTAATTCAAACATCAACTCTTGCTTTTTTTAGTTCAGAGGAAAAAATGGATCATGGTGATCTCGGCATGTGACTGTGCAAGAGAGTTAGGGCTCGCGATGACTAAGGAAGGAGTTGCTCGCGGCGATCTCGAATGGAGTCACTCACAGCTAGTAGTGGATCTCAGTAGACGGTTGGGAAGGAAGGGTAGGGCTCGTGGTGGATCTTGATGGGCAATTGGAAAGGAAGGGTAGGACTCATTCTTACTGGGAAGGAAGGAGCCACTCACGGCGATCTCGGAAGGTGCCGCTCGCGGCTCGCAGTGGATCTTGGTGGGTGATTGGGAAGGAAGGGTAGGGCTCGCGGGAGATCCAGACGACCGTAGTCTCCTTATGGTCCGGGCCCCTTTGCGCCGGCCCCACCACTCTGCTCACCGTTCCTGCCAAATCCTTGCTCACCGATCACCGCTTCAACTCCAGTGATTGCACAAGATTCCCACCACCACGTGCTTGGCTCAAGCAACCGATGGCAGCGGCCGGATCCATTGTCTACACCCTTTCCTGCCTACCTTCTAACATTCACTCCTTCCCGTTGTAAGGAATCGTCTATAAAAATATGGTGCAACGGAAGCGACGATTCCTATGGGTTCCTTTATAATCTGTCTCAATCGAAACCGAACGACGAAAATCGAAAACCAATCAAATTAGGTTCGAATATACCTGATAGGGATTCATATAATCCTGTGGAGAGGAAGAAGATAAGCTTCTCAAGCTCTTCAAACCGTTCAAGTGTCTGGTCTTCAGCAGTATCCACACGAACTTCATCCACAACAGGTTCTCCCTTCGCGCCGGCCTCGAAAACTCTTCCCGAACGGAGCTCCATACACCATGGACATCTTCTAGAGAGAGGAAGAGGTAGGGAGAAGGCTAGGGACGTGGTTTTCACCCTTGGCTTGATCGGGTTTGGCTGAAACCACTAGTATTTATAAAGAATTTTAGAATTTTTCATAAAAACCTAAAATCTCTATAAATTACGCCCTTGCCTCTGTACCTGTGGATAAATCCTTTTGCGTGTGACCCACTAGGCCCAATAGCCTATTTGGTTGAAGCCTAAATAAAATAGAATAATTCTATTTAATTTAATTAAATCTGTTATCCGATAACAGATTAATCGGCCTACCGATCATGAATGGTACAAGTCACATCTCATGATCCCAAATGGCTATGGGATAATCTCATCTTTATTGATCCTTTCCATCATCAGTTACCGTATGGATATAAACCTCATCCATTCAATGTCCCGGTCGGAAAGGAGTACGGCATCGACTGTCAACTCTTTAGTGTACCGACTCTATAGGATCTTGTACTCGGAATTGGATCAATTGGAAAACTCCTTTTCCAATTATCCTATTTACCCTGGCCAAGGATTTAGAGTACTATCCCATAGGACATTCACTCTCACTTACCGAGAGTGGGCGATCCCTTGTTGTCCGCTCAATTACCTCTATTGGGTTTTTCTTGTACCCGATCCATCGCTATACTGGACCATCTAAACGATGATCCATAAGTCAATGGTCAAAGTACAAGTTCCACCCAACATGGTATCTTTGGAAATTCAGGTCAAAGGTCCAACCATGCAATCGTGATGATAGAAAACCCTAATTGACAGTTTGGTAAGATTCCTTTCAGGGTTCCTAATTTGATCAATTTAGTAAACTCATTCAACTAATGAGCACATGTATGTGTATCTCAATGTCTCCACACTAATGACCAATGAGATCGGTCATCCTCATTACATGAGAAGATATCACATACCCTAGTCTATCCGAATCCTTGATGTTCCGTCTCAAGTATCCTATGACTAGGAACATTTAGATCAAATACCTTTAGATGATCAATCTCATTATCATGATCTCATCATAATTTAATCATCATTGCATTTGATCAAGGACTTCATTATGATATTCGCATCTAATAAAAATTTATAATGAAGATTTGCCTAATTAATTGAATGAGATATATTTAGAAATGTCGAATCATATCATATATGATGGGCTTGTAGGGCATATATTTCTATCAAATTTTACATCTAACTTCTTAACAAGTGGTAAAAAAGTGTTGAAATTGATTAAGAGACAAGTGATTTATGCTGCTGGATAAAAAATCTAAATCATAACAAAATGTATATTCTCTTTTAGAAAATGTGCAAAGATGATACTTCGAGATAGTACTACTCTAAATGTAAAAATATAGGATTTTTGATGCCTTAACAGCACAATCACTTTACTCGCTTTCCTCAGATGAGCGAATCATAGCGGTCATACACATTGCATATTTAATAGTAACTTGCAGTGTTTTAATAAGTGCTAATAGCCTAATATGTAGTCTGGAAAGTAATAATTTTCAATTTCTACATGTGATCATGACAGTGGAAGTGGGGGGATGTATTGACTTGAAGAAAAGAAGTACCCTTGGAAAGGAATCATCAAATAATAGAGTTCCCTTTTCCCATCAAAAAAAATGTTGATTTTCAACTTGTAGCCGATAATTCCTGAGGATTTAGGCTAACCTTATTAGAGACCGCCAGGGGACTAGGGTTCGGTTGAACTGCTCCTCCCATGGCTCCTCGTCTCCATCGGCAAACCCAGGGATCACCATTTCCTCATCATGTAACATCTGTGCATGAGATGATACACTGCCCGCTTCCACATGTCTAGGTATGATTAAGAGGAAGGCAACATGGCAGAGCGGGCTAATCGGAAGACAACCTTCCAAGGGTAGTGGCGTGATGGGTGATAGAAATGTATGCCCTATAAGCCAATCATATATGATATGATTCGACATTTCTAAATATATCTCATTCAATTAATTAGGCAAATCCTCATTATAAGCTATTATTAGATGCAAATATCATCTAGAAGTATTTGATCTAAATGTTCCTAGTCATAGGATACTTGAGACGGGACATCAAGGATCCAAATTGACTAGTGTATGTGATATCTTCTCATGTGATGAGGATCACCAATCTCATTGATCATTAGTGTGGAGACACTGTGATACATATACAGGTGCTCATTAGTTGAATAAGTTCACTAAACTGACCAAATTAGAAACCCTGAATTATATCTTACCGAATTGTCAATTAGGGTTTTCTATCATCACGGTTGCATGGTTGGATCTTTGACCTGAATTTCCAAAGATACCTTGTTGGGTGGAACTTGTGCTTTGACCATTGACTTATGGATCATCGTTTAGATGGTCCAGTATAGCGATGGATCGGGTACAAGAAAAACCCAATAGAGGTAATTGAGCGGACAACAAGGGATCGCCCACTCTCGGTAAGTGAGAGTGAATGTCCTATGGGATAGTACTCTAAATCCTTGGACGAGTTCTCGAGGCCGGCGAAGGGAGAACCTGTTGTGGATGAAGTTCGTGTGGATACTGTTGGAGACCGGACACTTGAGAGTAATTTAATTATTTAAGATAACATTATAAAATTGAGAGTAATTTAATTAAAATATATTTTTAATAAGTAAAAGTAATATTTTTAACATAAAAAGTTGAAAATTCTTTAACCCACTTTAACCCTCATCGGCCCGGCTCGGCCCGTTTGTCAGCCTGACTAAAACCCGCGGGCCAAAACTTTTGACCCGTCAAATGACCCACAATCGGCCCGGCTCGCAAACCCGCGGGCCGGCCCAGCCCATTGCCACCTCTAGGGATGTGTACCATTTTGGTGGCTTACACGGACAGCTAATTAAATTTCTTTGGGTGAGAGTGGGACGGTCGTTCCAAGAATTAGGCGAACAAGGTTTTACTTATTTTTGCCACAACATGGCACTAAATCAGAATAAACCTTACTTAACATAGGGTGTATATATTAACCAATGGTGCATTGTTTTGACAAGGTTCAAAAACATCGGTGACATTCTGGCATGTTCAGCATAATTTTAATTTGAGAGCAATGTTGGTTTATTTTCTAACTTTTTATGTTATGAGCAAAATATTTAATTTGACTAAGATATTTATATATTAATCAAAGTAAGTGTTTACTTAAAGTTATACTATATATGTTATTTACATCCTCTATAAAGAGGTTATGGCTGTGAAATAAAAAAACTAAGGTGACATTTGATTTGACTTAATGAAATATCTAAATTCTTAATTTTATCTCTAAGTCTCTCATGCTGAGTACAAAACCTTTGTTATTCACTTTTAAACAAAACCAATAGTAAAGCACTTAAAATTAACTGATTTTTCAAGAGGTTACCAGTACATTCAAATGTTTTACCAAATGGTAGGAATATCTAAACTGTGACAATCATAGATTAGACATTAATTAAGTTAAAACAAAAAAACATTTGTTTTAATTTTAATGGGGTGTTTGGTTGCATGATAAATTGAGTTTTTTTGGTTGCATGATAAATTAAGTTTTTGTTACAATTTTATGTTTCTGTAATACAACTTGTTAAAAGATGTATTTGACAATTATTACAAATTTATGTTTTTAAATTATTTTTCTTTTTAGACAAAAAGAGGGTCTCACCTCTCCTTTTAATCTTGTGGTCCCTCTACTTTGTTTGGTCATATATGATACCCACTCTTTTTTGTTATCACATCCCTCCAAGCATGACAATTTCATGTCATTGGCTAATTCACATTGTATTTTAATACAACATTTTATCATGAATGTCACGACCCGGATTTTTAACATGCACAGCGGAAGATAATCCGGCAACGTAACGGGGAAGGATATCGGTCTGGAGCCAAATAATACCAAAATTCACAATCCAATTAAATAATTCCAAACTTTACAACATAATATCACCATAAACAAACACCTATCTAAACAAATTAAATACCAACATTGAATGAGAAAACCACTAGCTCCTCGGACTCCAAAACACCACTACGCTTCTGCTGCGCTAAACCTGCACTCCTGAAAATATTAACAACGGAAGGGGTGAGTCACAACAGACACAGTAGGACTTACACCCGAACTACCCCATTATAATAATGATTCTAGTGGTATACTATACATATTAAGCCTAAAAAAATCAGATTTAATACATAGGGTTAAGCTAATTATATATCTTCAATTAAGTGATTACAAGATCATTCTACTACCCCAAATGATAGCAGGACTCTATATGCATTAAAACCAACATAACCTACATATTAGTCTACTCTGGGTATGCACATAACCTGACATAAAATCAAGGACACATCTATAACACTACCATCTATGCCAACACACACACAACTAGACACCTGTCTGAGTAATACCATGCTCCATCTGATAAAATATAGTCACATCACAAAACTAGCACCAGATTTACCATATAGTAGGAAGTAACATATAGTAACTAAATCCCATAGTACCCCATAGGCAGGGGAGTAGTTAGGATAAACCGCGGTATCTGGGATCGAAGGATGCTCCAGATTCAACTAATCTCCGCTGCCCACAGGACACTAATTTAGTCTGGTGAAGTACATACAACCACAATGCAGCTCACTGCACTAACCACATTCAACACCATGCAAGCATATAATTAAGCTCAGACAGTAAACATGAATATCTAATTGGCAAATCAAACATGAAATACATAGAGGAACACACATGGTTCTATGCACCACATATTTGCATACCAGACCACAGTCTAACACAAACTAATGCATATGAATAAGATCATGCGATTACAACCTAAACATGACAATTACATACTTAAACAGAACTATCTATCTAATAAAATAAACTAAGTTCTAACACCACTATGCCTAATCCTTACATCGGCTTTTTATCAAATCGGGGTATATATTAAAGGTTATCGTGATGCAACTATACTAAACTAACTAGATTAAACGGAATATCATGATGACAAACATACATGAATAACTAGTTTAATATAAACATGCATGATTTAAACAGATTAATCTAACTCTATCTAAACATGCTAATAAATCCAAAACATCCCATTAATCACAATCTTCTAATCCTGGTGATCTAAACATGATTCTTACGGTTTAATAAAAATATTAGAGTGCTAAGAATAGCCGAGACGCCTACCTTGACGGCGACGACGAACGGCGCACGGAATTCCAACGGAGTCGATCCGGGTGAAGAATATGCCGCGGTCACGACGGCGACGAAAAACCGAACCGAACGGTATCCTGACAATCTGTTAGAATAAAGAGATTAAGAGAAGAAATAAAGAGAGAATCGATCGGGAAGAGAGAGAGAGAGAGAATGATAGGGGAGAGAGAAAAATGATATGAGAGAGAGGGAGGGAGGGAGAGCGATAGGAGAGAGGAGATGTTTACCGCGGAAGGGGGGGGTTTGGCGCACGGGTGGCGCACACCGCGCGCGGGCGCGCGTGGTCGCAGGGGGCAGCGGCGGCGGGCCGGCGCGCGCGGGGCGGCGCCGGCGGGGCGGCGGGGGGGGGGTCGCGGCGGACGGAGGGCCGGAGGGGGGTTCGACGGGCGGCGGCGGCGCGGCATGCCGCGGGCGGCGGAAGGTGACGGCCGCGCGGGCGGCGGCGGCGCAGGCCGCGGGCGGCGCCGGCGGGCGGCCGGTGGCGGACGGCGGTCGCCGGAGGGAGGGCGGACAAGGCCGAGGGCGGCCGGCGGCGTCGAGGGCGGAGGGTGGCTCGGGCGGCCGGGCGATGGCGGTTCCGGCGAGGTCGGCCGGGGGGGGAGAAAGGAATGTCGCGGCGGCGACGGCAGCGGTGCGGCCGCGGTTCGCGCAGCCCGAGGCGGGAACGACCGGCGGAAGGTGCCGCCGCGATGGAGGGTGCGGCGGCGTCCGGGTGTGTGCGCAAGCGAGAGAAGAGGAAGAAGAAGAAGAAGAACGTGGGGCTGCTGCGCGCTCTCGCGACGAGAGAAGGAGGAGGCGGCGAGGACGCGGGGCCGGGCGGTGCCGGGTGGCCGACGGGGCCACGGGCGCGACGTTCTCGCGGAGGGAAGCGGTGGGGGGATCAAGGTGGCGGGGTGGCGAGGCACGGCGGCGGCGGCCATGAGGTCAACGGTGGGGGTGCGGGGAGACGTCGCGGCGAGAGGGGGGGTGCGCGGCTGCACACGGCGGGCGGCGGCCGGCGGAAGGCGCCGCCGTGAGCAAGGGGAAGAAGGGGAAGGAAAGAGGGAGGCGGGCGTGTCCGGGGCGCGCGCGCGCACGGAAGAGAAGAGGAAAGAAGGGAGAAGGCGGGGGGTGCGGAAGGGAAAGAAAGATACGTAAATAGAGGGGGGAGATAGAGTTCGATTGGGAGAGGGGGCGGCGGTTAAGGGAGATTATCCGGAGGGAGAGAAAATGGGAAGGATAAAGGAGGAAAGTAGATTAATATAAATAAACTCATAATAAATATAATAACTACTATTTTTTTTAAATATCGTGGGTATTACAATGAAAGCGTTTAAAAATTTATTGTGCAATCAAACACCTCATAAGAATTGTATTAAGTTATAAGAGATGTGTTTAGAAGTTAATTAAGGCACATAATAAAATAGTTTAAATACCTAAACCTTTGACAAATGAGAGGTCAAAGGTATGTTAAGGCCAATCAAACAAAAGCTAATGGGGGTGTTTGGTTGCATGATAATAGAGGTTTTTATTTTAATTTTTAAAAACGGTAAGAAAACTTGTTAAAAGAGGTGTTTGGCAACCTTGACAATTTTATGTTTTGAAAGTGATTTTCTTCTTAAACAAAAAAAGAGGGTCTCACCTCTTTCTTTTTTCTTGTGGTTCCCACTTTGTTTGGTCATGAATGTTAGTAACTCTTTTTTGTTATCACATCCCTCCAAACAAGATAATTTTATGTAATGAGTTGGTTCACTTTTTATTTTAATATAATTTTTTATCATGAAAGTGTACAAAAAATTATCATGCGATCAAACACCCCATAAGTTTAAGTTTGTTTCAGCTTAATTTGAAAATTTTAACACTTAAGGAAGTGTTTGGTTAGGATTAGTGCGAGAGCTCATACTTTGATGTCTAACTTCTTAATTTAATATATTTTTTTAATTTGATTAAGATGTTTTGTATTAGTCAAACAAAGTATTTACATAAAGTTATATTATATATATCTTACTTTATTTTCTATAAATAGATTACATCTAAATCATAGACAGTTAAAACATGCAACTTATTTTGTGAGTTTTGTTAAGATATAAAAGATACATTTCAAAATTTATATATTTTAATTTAAAATTTTAAAGTTAGAAATTTCATATTTAACCTTCTATGGTACGAGCAAGGTACTACTTAATGATCATTAGTAATTACAAGCAGTTAAATGGTCATTCGTAATTTTTCAATAGAAACTAGAAGAAAAATTTATAGTGCTTTAGTATATTGCAAGTATCTAAAATATCAATTTTGAGTTAACTGAGTTTGTGAAAACCATCTGCAAACAACCACACGAAAATTCATGTTTTCTAAAAAACCGAAAAAGATATGCTATGGAAAACATTTTATGAACCCTATATTTCTCATGTCTTAATGATCTTCTTAAAATTGGGACTTTTTAATTATAAATGAACTCTCTTTAACGATGATAGACCCACACACATCATACGTACATATTATTATTTTGCGAGGAACTTAAGCTGATTAACATATCAATATGTCAATCAAATTAAAAACTCTTCTACCACAAAGTCAGAGACTAGACATAGAAATTAATAGTTTGCATTTTTCAGATTTAATTCACATTGTCATTTTGGTTTTATGGCTAACATGTTAGCTTGTGGTAAAAGCACTTAACTTGATTAACATATTTATTGGCCAATCAACACATATATTTCTATCCTAAAACCATAGTAGTTTTAAACATATTAGTTAGTTATATCCGTAATAAAAAGATTATATCAAAAAATAAAAAGTTAAATACATGATTCAATTGTAGAAGTTCAGTTAAGGCATAGGATAGCGCTGCCGAGAAGGAATATATACATAATGGATACATTAGATGATGTAACGATGGAATTAACATACCGAGAGATCGTATCAATTTAAGAACAGAGAAGGTATCGTTGAGCTGATAATTTAATCATTTCAAAGGGTTATAGTGCATCCCAAAATTGATAATTTAGATAACCTAAATACTGATATAAAATATGACCATCATTCAATCGACTCTTTGAATTTCTAAACCACTATGCTAATTAATCAAAAATTTTAAAAGATATAGGAGGGTTAATTGTACATAACTTGGTACTGCAAGTATAAAAACTAGTTGTACATCACTAATCACTACAATCTAAACAAAACTAAATACCATCTAGTCATAAAGATTATCTGATTGTCTTCTCGAGAATAGATCCATCACGCTTCTGCTGCGCTAAACTTGATTACCTGAAAAAAATCGATAAGAGGATTGAGATGAGTACGACGACTCAGTAGACACCCCATCATCTGCCAAATCAGATAGCTAAAAGGCCCTAAATGTTAATTAAATAGGTACCCAGACCTACACCAATTATATGTAAATATAGGCTAGTCAATACATTAGATATATGACTTAATCCATGCATTTTAAACTACCAACCAAAACCTATAGACACACCAACCAACACGTATAAACACCTTAAAACGACCTGAAAAGATGAGGTAAACACATGCATAAACACCTACTATATGTTCCATAAGATGATATGCTGTAAATGGGACAAACCATGCATACACCAAGCAACCATACAATTGACAAAATGAAATACATCTCTAAACTACATATACCATACCACAAAAAAATGCACATATCCTCTAATGAAGGACCACATTCACACAGATGCACCTATCCTCTAATAAGAACCACACCTTTTTCTTATTAGCAAGGAATGCGTCGTCTTGCCACCTCAACCAGCTACCACCAAATCTATCATATATAGCAGTACCATATAGCTAAACGAAATCCCATAGTGCACCTAGGCAGTGGTGGCACAGGGACAAACCGCGGTATCCGGGATCGAAGGATGCACCGGACTGTTCTAACCTCCGCTGCCCTCGGGTCACGACTAACTAGTCTGGTGTAGCTGTTTTCATTATAATTTCAATGCATCATGCATCCACCTCAATCATGCCTTGCAATGATACACTTATGCAAGATTAAATGATATAAACTATACCATACAATGAACAAATATACCACCAATGCAAATAGCATGATCAACCACGCCTAAACCACCTATGCATGATCTAGAACCATAAAATGACAAGAATAAGTAATGACTAACATGACAGGAACAGACCCAATCGGACCCTATCACCTAAATTAATGGCATAAACATGGCTGCAAAAATTAAGATAAGTGAGCTACTTAAACAATATCTAATTAGTTATCTATCATCATATATATACAATGATATCAACTCGAAAGAATAACCATAGGCTAACTAGATATAGGTTATCAAAGAGAGACTAAAATCAGTCAAGAACATGATGATTAACATATTGTAAACAACCTAAAATATTCATAATACGACCTCCAATACATACGAACGAAACAACGCCGCTAACCACACTCACCACAACATACAATGCTAATCCGACTAATTAAATCAATAATAATCGCTAAAAATCATGGAGGATTAAATAGGAATTTTAATGATAATAGACACGTCAAGGGTGCCTACCGGATCGATGTCGGAGAAAGTCAGGAATCGGCAACCAAAAACGATATCGAATGTTGACGACGTGATGCACAACTTGAACCAATCGAAAAGGCTATCCCATGGCACCTAGGCTGCTGAAAAAAAAGATCTGAAAATGTACCATCGGATCAAGAGGGGAATAGAGAATAAAATTAAGGGGAATAATAACCTGAATAATGGAGAGAGAAAGAAATATATAGGAGAGAGAGAGAGAGTTCACCGCGGATAGGGGGGCGGCGCACGGATGGCGCACGGCGCGTGGCCGCGCTGGCGTGCACGCGGGTGGGTGGGCTGATGATGCGCGGGTGGCTGCGCGGAGGTGGCCGGTGCACGGCGGCTGGTGATGCCGCGGCTGCGGCGGGGGTGAAGCGGTGCGCGCGGGCGGCACACGGCGGCGCACGGCGGCGTTCACGCGGTGGCGCGGCGGATGGCGGACGGCAGGCTTCCGCGGGCTTGGGGCGGGAAGGCACGCGTGGGCGGCGGGGGTGGCAATGGCGCGCGCGGCGCTCGTCAACGGGGCAAGGCGGCACAGGGTGACGCCAGTCAATGGCAGAAGGGGCTGGCGGGCTGGTGATCGACGCGTTGACGCGTATGCTCCCGGGTGATGCGGACGGCGCGGCGGCGGGGAGAGAGAGATGGCGACGGAGAATCGCGTGAGGTTGCATGCACCTGTGCCCGCGGGAGACGACCAACACGGCTGCAGACGGTGCCGAGGGGGCGAGAAGATGCAGAGGGTGACGACGAGGGGAAGAGAAGAAAGAGATGCGGCGGCTGCGCAAGGAAAGAACCGTGGTACGACTAGGATTTGAGGGAGAGAATGGAAGGAGGCGGTTTAGGAGGATGGTTAGGGTATGAAGAGGGATAAAACGTAAGGGGAGAGGGAGAGATTCAATAGGAGAGATAAGAAATAAAAAAGAAGAGATTAAATAAATAGCGTCTATTATAAATATAATATAACGATCGGCTAAATAAATAAGACACTATATAAATAAAAAAACACTTGAGTATCTATAAAAACATTTTAAAATAATTTAAACACATCACGGAAATAATTAAAACACATCGAAAGTAACCTAAATAATGTTACAAAAACCCGGAATATTATAGTGGCAGCCTAATTCATCTTCAATCGAACTTTACGACTTCTCAGCAGCTTTAAGAAAAATTTTAGCAACAAGATGTTACATGTCGTGTGATCGTGATTAGTGATTCTAGTGTTGGCTTGTGTGAGGTTTCTGTACTGTTTGATTTGGTTTTATATTTTCTAAAAACAAAACAAGTGAAAATATCTCTACAAGTGTTCCCTGGTCAACCCGAAAAATCAAAGTTTGATTTGGGTTGAAATATTAACTAGTTTATGGGGTGTTTGGTTGCATGAAATGAAGGTTTTTGTTTTAATTTTTAAAAATTGTAAGAAAACTCGGTAAAAGAGGTGTTTGGTAACCATGATAATTTTATGTTTTAAAAGTGATTTTCTTCTTAAACAAAAAAAGAGGGTCTCACCTCTTTATTTTTTCTTGTGGTCCCCCACTTTGTTTGATCTTGTGTGGTAGACTGGTAGTTACTTTTTTTTGTAATCACATCCCTCCAAACATGATAATTTTATGTCATGAGTTGGTTCACTTTTTATTTTAATATAATTTTTTATCATGAAAGTGTACAAAAAATTATCGTGCAACCAAACACCCCATTAGTTTGATTTCAAAAGTCGTTCAAACCAAATTATTTATTGATTAACAATTTATTTTAACTTAGGCTTTTTTACAACATTTTTATAGATTTTCTTGTAAAGCAAGAATTTTAACAGTATTACTATATTTGATTAAAATAAAATTTAAATTAAAGTAAATAAAATTATATGTTAGCATGTCTAAGATACCTTGATAAAATTTGATTTGAATAGCGTAATATCAAATCAAATCGAATTATTTTGATTTGATTTGAAAACATTTCTCAAAATAAAATCCGACCAAACCATGAACATCTCTGAAACACTGTTCTCTCTCTCTCTCTCTCCAGCAGACCGGATCCGGCCCATATGGTACCCATAACCGGAGCATCCGGCACATACAGTGCCCGTAAATGGTCGACCGAAACCCGAGTCGAGGATCATCCGCTATCCGTATCCGATCGCCGTTCGGATCTATCACCTTCGTCCGCAACGTGCAGCTGGCGGCCGGCGCAGCTCAAAACCCCACTTGACCCTGAAAAAACAAAATTTCCGTTCCGCCATCGCGGCAAAATCCCCATCGACCAAGCAGGCGAAGCCGATGAGCACGCGCCTGCGTCTTCTTTCCCACCTCCCCTTCCGCGCTTCCTGCGGCGGAGCCATCGTGCTCTAGTCATGGCGCTCGGGCCCGCCATCTCCTCCTCCGCCTACACTCCATTCACATGCTGCTACTCGCGGCGGCTACGTTGTGGACCAAATCCAGCGTTGCCTGCGCGCTTCGCCGCATCGGAGGTTCCCACCCGATGCGTGCCCCGGGCAATACGCGGCAACGGGGTCTCTCCGTTTCCGGATTGCCAGAGAAGCGTGGGCTGTATTCGGTTCCCCAGCACAGTACCGCTGACGATTGTCAACAATGGCTTTGGGTATTACATTTTTGGGAAGATCCGCGGTGCCAGGGGTAAGGGTGGCAGTGGTTTCCATGTAGGGACTGCTTCCAGGTCTTCGGAAGGTGAAGATGAATGGGGTCGTCAGAAAATCTCGGTGTCGAGTGTTTTCACTGGAAGGGCATTCCTCGTTCTTGTTACTGCAGCGGTCTGCGTGGTGTTTGCCACGAGTTGCCAGAGGGTTCTCGCTGAGGTGGGAGCCGCAAACGCTGATGTAAATGTCTTGGCACGGAGTGGGACCGTTCTCAAGCATGCCTGGCCGAAAATTTTGCAAGTCTTATGTGTTTTTAGGGAGCAAGGGCTTATCTTGGCCGCACTACTGGGGCTGTCTGCGTTCTTCTCCATGGCTGAGACGTCAATCACGACATTGTGGCCGTGGAAGGTAATCATAATGACCGTTAAAGTTTGACTGTGACGTGATCCTGGCTACTCATTCGTTCTACAATTCTGTTTACGCTTATGTTGTTATTTCAGCGGTAGAAGTTCATATGCACAGACTGTGCCGCAACTTTTGGTATTTTTGACTGGCTTTAGATAGCAGTGGCAAGCCTTCTGAGTTTTGCTAAGTTGAAAGTGTGAATGTGGATGAATGGAAGTGCAGATGTACTATATTAAATGTCTCATAATAAGTGTATAAGAGAAATCGTATGCATAGTGTCAATTGGGGATTAAAAATGAGGTGATAGAGAATGGGACTTACTGTGACCTCAACTTTTTTTTGAAGATGGCATAAAGTCACTATTCATTAATAAGCAAACAGTACAATATGAAGGAAAAGCACTAAATGTAAATAATAAGAGAGAAAGAAGATGACACCTCTACTATGGTCTTTCCAACGAAATAAGCTGGAGGAAAACTCCTTTGGCTCTGGAAAGAGCCAAAATGAGCAAACAATGAACACTTAATCAAACAGAACACATGAGAGGGAATTCAGGGAGTTGATCATATCAGGATAATAAGAGGGAAGAGAAAGCATCCAAATTTTAAGACAATATTTAGAAGTTCTACTCTTGAATCTTTGGTGTATATTAAGAAAGAGGCTCAAGGTTGAAACAATTTATCATACTTGTAAAGTCTAAAATCTTTCATGATGGAGTAAGTTATCTGGTTTTCTGCACTTTTGCCTCTCTTATTGTCCATTTGGATGAGATGGTCAAGTGTTGAAAGGATTATTTCTTCCTATCAGGGACATCCAACAATTTAAGCTTCCACCCATCTGGTTTTTGATGTTAATTTGTCAGTTCTTTTAACTGATATTGAGTTTGCATTGCAATGTGCATGTGAAGATCATTTGTTAAACGGTGCCTACTTCAAGCTTAAATAGCCTAGGTCTGCAGGAAAAGCTGGAGTTCTTGCTTCAATAAACTGGAATCGTGCAGATCCTGTCCCCCCTCGTGGTATGATCTCTTAGGTGGGTTTGAAAAGAAGTTTCTATCATTCATCAAGTTGTGATCACAGTTGGGGTGGTTCGAGCTTTCGATGGTAGTAAGTGGGTTTCCCATGTGGTTTTCTTCCAAAAAAGATCTAAAAGGAAACCCATGCTCAGCAATATATATTTGTTGAGAGAGTCAAAGTGGCTGACCTCTGAGGGACTGCCTTGTCATATAGATGTCCTTTTCTTAAAACAGTGCCTTCAGCATTTGTCATCCATTATTTCTTTATTATCTTCATTCTACAAAATCAAATTTCATTCCTTTCCTATTTTTTTCTATATTTACATTATGCAATATTTTTAATTCTGCTTTATTTCATGTTAGGTACGTGAATTGGCAGAGAAAGAACCTGAGGATGGTGTATTCAGAATGCTCCATAATGATGTTACTCGATTTCTTACAACCATTCTTATTGGCACAACGTATTCCTTTGCTCTTCTTATGAATTTCTTCTATGTCTTGTGGTTTTAGGTTTTGCATTTCTCTTTTGATTGATTCATGGAGGCCTTTCAAGCAATCCATTTTCTCATGACTGAGGAAAGAGCTACTTTTTTTTATACTCTTGGTTAAACAGTGTGGTGAATATTGGTGCAACAGCCCTTGTCACAGAGGCGGCGACTACAGTTTTTGGTGAGGCAGGGGTCAGTGCTGCCACAGGAGTCATGACGGTATGCATAAATTTGGCTTCATGGAAAAATTATCTTGTAACTCGTGAGATATGTGAATTTGTTGATTAAATTGTTTGTGGTTTGTTCTTTACATACAACTGCATATTGTGTGAACCTCATTTTTACGTCGTCTGTTCTTTAGAAAGAAAGACATCTCCGGACTTTTCTAGGAAAATAGGTGATATCCTAAAAATATTAGGTAGTCCGGTGATAGTTTAAAAAATATTAGAACTGAGGTTCGGGTTCTTTGAAAATTTCATTTTTTGACCCTTCTCCGCCGGATGGTGCGAATATCCGGCGTTAACTTACATCGAGCAACGGCTCGAACGCCTTTGATTAACCGTCGTGGCAACCTGTTTTTCGGAGACGTGCACATCCACAAAATAAGGTAAAGAACTCAAAAGGGCAGCGGCCTTTTGGGTCTGATCAGATGCAAACCGATTTGTTCGGGTTTGTTTCATTTGTTTGTTGGTTGATTTTTGGATCGACTTGAAAGTCGGTTTTGAGTTTTGGAACTTGAATTAATTTGTTTGATTGATTTGTTGTTTGATTTTTTTTGATTTATTTTAGATTGAGTTTGGTTGATTCAAGTTGTTTTGGTTTGAATCTGTTTTGATTTTGATTTTTGATGAGTGCTTTAAGCATGCTTGAATTTTTTTGGTTTATTTTCGGAATTTTCAGATTCTGAATTTTCTGGTTTCTGGGTTTTTCGGTTTTGAGTTGGTTTTGATCCATGTTTTGAGTGTTTGGAGTTGTTTATTTGATTTTTCTTTTGGGAGTAGGTTTTAAGTGAATTTCAGATTACTAAAATCAGATTTTGAAGCTGGCTAGAATCTGTTTTGGTGGATTGCTTAAATCTGATTTTTGTTGGTTGCAGATTTAATTGGAATCTGGTTTTTTATTGGTTGACAGATTTAATTGAAACTTGATTTTCTGTTTTGGCGGATTTTTTGGTTTGAAATCTGATTTTGGTTTGATTTGTTTCAAAACCGGTTCAATCTCGTTGAAGATCGGTTGTTGGGTTAAATCGATGTGAGTTCAAGTTTGAATTTCAGATTTCTTTTAATTCAGATTTTTTTATTTTGACTTTCAGATTTGATTTTCTGTTTTTTAATTTTCTGTTTGAATTTCCAGATTTATTTTGAAATGGTTTTATTTTTTGTTTGGCGGTTTGCATCGCCTCCAATCCATCGGGCCGCCATCGGATGCCCGGTCTCATGCATTCCAAATTGACATCGAAGGTCACTTTCATTGAAAAATGGGATGAAGTACATCGGTGTACAATGTGATTGATCCTTCCCCCAATATAGGTTTATCTTCACTACTTTGGAAAATTTTTGGCATTACGACGACATGCCGGCTATTTTTCCAGCTTAGTGAAAATTTACCCATCCAAAATAGCCAGCCTTAGCTTAGCCATATTGGGGGAAGGACCGCTGGCTACGGGAGCATGCCCGCGTCACCGTCCGGATCGACATTTCGGGGCGGACCTGGGGGGAGTCGTCCAAGGTTGGAGTCCCCACGAAGGGTGGATCTCCTTAATTTAATGTTGCTTTCGCATTCTGAATTTTTTTATTGGTTCATTTTTTGGAACAAGGCCATGGAGGCCAGTTCAATTTCATCGGCGTTCCGAGCCGGCCTTCAATCTTCATAGGCCCGCGGGGCCTGTCTTGGACAGTTTTGGGCCGGAAGGGCCTGTTGGGAAGCTGCTGCACTGCTGGAATTGCTTGGCTGGACCGACTTGGAAGGCCACCCGGCTGTGCCCTTGGCCCGTCGGACGGTTTCCAAGGGGTGCCGGGCCGTCACCTTCAAGCCGGCCTGCCTTCAGACTGCTGGCCCCCTGTTTGGAACTCTCTGGACTGCTGTCCTCTCGGTAGGCAACAAAGGGGCTGCCGGAGGGGACTTCAAATATTTCTTTTGGAGTAAACAGGACTGTCTGAGGCCTGATCGGTTGGGCCACAATGGGGCTGTTTTGGTTTGGTTTTAGGTGGGCTGAAATGGGCCTGCACAAAGGGCATTTCATGGCCTGATTTGGGACCGGTTTTGGGGTCTGAACATGGACTGAACAAGGGCAGCCTTGGACCTGTTTAAGGGGTCTGTTCAGGTGGCTTTGAGTGGACTGACTTGGGTCTGCACATAGGGCGTTTCAGAGGACTGCTTCTTGAGTTGGAATGGGATCTGCACAAGGGACCGGACAGGGTCTGATTTGGGACCTGATCGGTGGGCCAAAACAGGCCTGCACAAAGGGCAATGTGGCCAGACCTGGGTCTGATTTTTGGAGACCGGTCACGGGGCTTGTTTGGGTGACTGGACATGACTTTATTTTGGGCCTGCCGTGGAGACCAATTGGGGTCTAATTGGGTGCTTCCAAGTGAGCCGAGACAGGCCTGTATGGGGGGATATGAGCAGGCTGAAAGGGGGCTACATTGGGACCTGTTTGGGTTTCCCTAATGTGCTGACCGGAGTCCCCAGCAGGGGGGGGGGGTTTGGACCTGTTCAATGAGGTGCACAAGGGACCAGAACAAGGACTATTTAGGGGATGTTCTGGCTGGCAAAGGGTTGGCTGAGAGGGCTGTTCAGGGATGGCCTTGGGTCGGTCAATCCATTGGAGGGAGATTAAGTAGAGAAAGAAAATGAGGGAGACTACATATTTAGATAATATTCACCCACCTGTTGCTTCTTCCCCTTTACTTCTTCTCCCTCTCTTCTCCTGGCTGCAAGTGGCCTCCTGCAACAGGCACACAGCAGAGGGCAGCAGAGGGGGCAGCAGCAGCAGGTGGGGGCAGGGCGCAAGGCAGCAGGGGGGCAGGTTGCAGTCCAGCAGCCTGGCGGCGTCTCCAGCAGCCCCTCCTTTTGCTGGTGCGCACCTCCTTTCTTATAGAGGGTGGGGGGCAGATGAAGAGCCAGGCTATGTGCTGTACGTGGATGGCTGTTGGCCTTCCCCATGGTGGTTACACCATTAATTCCAAATTAATGGCTGGCTGTCCCTTGATCTCCCCCTGGCCTCTTCGGTTTCCCCCCTCCATAAACTGACTAATGAATGGGCTGAGGTGGCAGGTGGTGCGGTTGGGCCTGTTCACACTGGAGTTGAAGTGGGCCTGGCCCAACTTGGGCCTGGTTTCTGGGCCAGCAGGAGGCTGCGGCCCAAGCCCTTCTATGGGCTGCGCACAAGGCCTGAATTTGGCTAAAATATGTCAATTATGGGCCAAGTAAATGGGGCTCCTGCTGGGGTGTCCAATTGGGCCCAATTGTGGCTGATCTTATGGGCTGTTCGCCCAGCTTCTAAGCCGGGCTTCTGTTCTCCTCTCTTTTTTTTTTTGAAAAAAATGTACGCCAACAAATGCCCCCCACGGATGATTTCTTGGAGACGGATGTCGGCAAGGAGTCATCCGTGTAGTTGGCGACTAGCTTGTCTTGTTTCGAAGCTTCTCTGGGTCAAGAAGGGCTTGGGCCCTCAGAGATGAATGTTCCTCGTCATATTGAATTCTGCTGTTGCTCTCCCTTGATTTGTGGGGGCTTTGCTTGAAGTTTTCCACCATGGTTGATGCAGACTTGCCGCCACATCCCTTCCACCCAACGTTTTTCTTTGAAATTTTTTCTTCTTTTTATCTATTTTTGTTTTTGTTTTTACTGACCCGGCTGCCTATTTTTAGGTTTTCAGCCGGGTCAGCCTCATTGATTTTTTTTGTCTACATGCCTCCGAGGAGGTTTTCATATAGCGGAGATGCCTGATTTTGCCTAAAGCGCCCTTTCAGGTTTTCACTTTATCAAGGTTTTTTCCTTTGACTCTTTTGCTCTCGGTCGGTCGCTATTTGGGGGACCGGCCAAGCCCGTCGGGCACTTTTCCTTTTCAACCATTTTTTTGTTTTTTTTTGTGGGGAATCAAGGCTTCTTTCAAGCCGCATGCACCATTGGATTTGACTACGTATGAATTTCAACGTAGTCAGCATGGAATGTGGGGCTTTCTGTGGATATGGATTTCAACTCGTAGTCAAGAAACTCTCATTGTGGCGTTTGACCAAGTATGGATTTCAACTTGGTCAGTGGCACTGCGACTTTGCATCTTAAGGACCTTGCGAGTGAGGCTATGAGTCCACTCGATCCATCAGATGGACTTGTGAGTTCAACTTGTCAAAGAGACCCGACTTATAGGAAAACAAGTCTTGTTCGGTCCAACTAATGGCTCGGAGGCTTTTGTAGACCGCGGCGGGCTGGAGTGGCCGTCACGATAAAGTTTGACAACGGAAAATACCAAAAGGTTGGAACAGTGGGAACTTTGACTGCCATCGAGGGCAAAGAGTTTTTTTTTGTTTTTTTTTGGGAATCGTCAGGATTGGAGGAATCAAGACGACATGAAATTTTGGTGGCACCATCAAGATCGGGATGATCAAGATAGTACAAAATTTGTGAACCATCTTTACCGGAATGGTTAAGATGGTATAAAGTTGTGCTTGCTTTTTTTTTCATCATCATCATTCATTCATTTTTTTTTTGGCCAGTCCATTGCTGAAAATGGGCCGGTCTCTTTTTTTTGGTATGTGTCCATCACAAAAGATAGGCCGGTTTCTTTTTTATTTTCCCCCTTTTCCCCCTTTTTCATCATTTTCTTCTTTTTTTCTTTCTTTTTCTTTTTTTTTCTTTCATTATTTTTTTTCTTTCATTTTTTTTGCAGGGAATTAAGGCTTCCCTCAAGCCATATGTGAAGATTTTGGATGGATCAAGACAAGAATGAGCTCTCGACTTGACTGTGGAAGCGGGTTTGAAGTCCTAAGGAGCGTTAGGGCTCAAAGGAAATATTTGGGAATCCAGGAGCATGGAGGTCCATTGGATGGGTGTTTGGTTCCGAAAAGCATGTGAGTGGGAATATGTGTCCACTCGGTCTTGGGAAGTTGGTTTGATCCTAAGGAACATGTGAGCGGGGCTGTGTCCGCTTGGTCCTTCGGAAAATGTTCGAATCCTAAGGAACATGTGAGCGGGGCTATGTGTCTGCTCGGTCCTTCGGAAAAGGTTTGGATCCTTCGGAACATGTGAGCGGGGCTATGTGTCCGCTCGGTCCTTCGAAAGAAGTTCGGAGCCTACGGAACATGTGAGCAGGGCTATGTCTACTCGGTCCTTCGGAAGAGGTTTGGATCCTTCGGAACATGTGAGCGGGGCTATGTGTCCGCTCGGTCTTTCGGAAAAAATTTGGATCCTACGGAACATGTGAGCGGGGCTATGTGTCCGCTCGGTCCTAGTAGAGCCACCCTCACCTGAGGCGCCGCCTCCACCTATGCTGCCGCCACCCCCACCTCCACCTCCACCCCCTGTACGCTGTTGTTGTGTGGGTGGGACAAATTCTTCTTCATCCTCATCTGATGAAGGTGGATGAGTGGTCTCGGTGTCAAGGAGATGATGTCACCGTTTGATACTTATCTTCTTCCTCTTCAGTGTAGGATCTTCTTGACTACTTTGCTGCGAAGGTAAGCAAACTTTCTTTAAAACCCTGAATAATCCACCATTCTTCTTGGTGGTGGTGGTGGTAGATGGACTACCGAAGGCGGAATCGGTAGGAGTTATAGCGGCCGGGGGGGGGAGGTGGATGTCTCTGGAGAAGGCGCGTAGTCGGGGTGGATCGGGGAAGTGGGCTGTGCGCGGAACTTGACTTTCTTGACCTTCCTGCATGTCTTCATCCTCACCAACGACGCTGTCAAGCTCTCCTTCGGCCCATGATCTGTCGTTCGGGTCGAACTCTGGCTCTCCCTCAACATTCTTGTCTTCCACCCATGCTGCAAGTGGATGTTCTTCTTGGAATAGATATTCCAAGTCCACATCCGCCTGGGACCATGGAATGCCATCTCCCGAGTTCTCGCCGAGATCTCGGTCTCGCCAAGGAGGCCGAGAAACGAGATCGCCGAGATCTCGTCCAGTAACTGGCTGGTCCGCCAAAAAAAAAATTTTTTTTTAGGGGCTTTGCCCCACGATACCTTCGCGAGGCGCGCACTTGACCCCCGCGACGACCGCGCGCGAGTCGATCCCGCGACTACTCTGCGCCCCGTTTATGATAGTGTAAACACATTTAATATATTTCACTATAACTTATACTATCTCATAAAAATGTGTTACAAGTTTAATACCATATTAGTATTTAAATAAGATTACATACAAGTTTTAATCTTTTAGAAGCACAAAAATTATCTTTTTGGTATTAAAAGTGCTTGTAATTGTTCATTCACGTAGTTGATGCACAAAATGTGTTATATATTTTCATGTAAATGCATTTATGTACTCCTATTTTTATAAAATATTATGTTATGTTTCATACATATATATATTTTGATATGAGAATCCGAGATCCAATCTCTCAAGATTTTTCCGAGATCTCTCCGAGATCTCTTCTCTTTCACCCCCCCGAGACGAAGCCGAGATCCGAGATGGCAATCCTTGCCTGGGACAAGCCCTGAGTAGCTTGGGCTTGTGCTCTTTCTTGGTACAATCCACCTGTAAACTGTGCAAATCTTTGCTCCGATGTCTTCTGCCTATCTTTGATATTCTTGATCCTCAGCCTCATATTGTAATGGCAGTAGACAAGCTTCTCCAATCTTTCTGTATTCAACCTATTTCTCCTCTTCGTGTGAATAAGGTTGAAGGTGCTCATTCTCTCGCCTTGGGATGAGGAAGTGCTCTGACTTAGCACCCGAATTGCAACGGATGCCAGTGGATTCCAACCAGTCCCGTTGGTCACTATAATCCACCACTGTGTAATCATAAAACAAGACAATTACGTACATCGGTAACCTTATGTAAAAAAAATCAAGTAAGCAAAGAGTCATTAATTCGGGTAAGCATATTACTAGGGGGGACCCTATCGTATGAAATGGCGTCTTTAATCTAGATCCCGTACACCCCGATCTTATTACTTTGTATGAAGTCATCGAAAATCGAAAATAAATCGATTATCATCTCTTGCCGAGATAAAGTTCTAAGTTTAATTGATATTAAACGTATTACTTACTAACCTCGGCGCAGGTTAAATGTCTTCTGTAGGTGCTTACTGAGAATCGTTTAATTACGGATAGTGTGCACGACAATACTTCACCATCGTTACATACTTGGCCCATATCTTTTGTATCCTTGGGTTCGAAGTACCATGTAACGACATTAATACTCCATTAGTATAAAGGCAGTGGGGGTAATACCTGAAATATAACTTGTAATACAATTATATTACACTTTCCAAAGTATACTACGAGCATGAACGTCGTGGTGTAGGGTTTTGTCCATCTGTTGTCAATCACTTTCCACCGCTTTTTGTAACCACTTGGGATGCTTCTCTTTAATTTTCAACTTAGCTTTATCCATAGCATCATCTGGGTACCCCATCGATTTTGTCATTTGAATCCACCAACCTAAGTACACTTGCAAGGCTACATGACGGACAAGTAGTACGCACCTTCTCCCACCACCTGTTATCTTATCATTTGCCGTCTTTAGCGGTATCTCGTATTGATCCAAGGAGCTCCTGTATGTATCATGTACTCTGATAACATAGCGGTGGAGAGGATGGACTTTTTAAACTAGCATTGTATGTTTGTATAGGCTCTGCAAAAGCGATAAAATGGGCGACGAAATACGGTGGGACCCGGTCCCAGTCGAATCATGACCATCGGTGTCTTTGCCTCGTGATATGTAAAAGTCGTGGATGACCGTAGATAAATGAGGTGATCAATTGTCCTTGGTTGACCGAGGACTTGACATTGGCATCCCTACCGATATCTTTGACATCGGGTCGATAGAATGTGCCGCGCGGGGCACTGAAGAGCAAATGAGGTCGAGCCTGGCAGGCTTCTTTCTTGCAGCCTTATATGAGGCCTCATTGTCTATGACAAACTGCACAATGTTGGCCTCTCCTATCTCATCCACCAAAATGTTCATCAAGCCAAATAGGTACTCTGCATTTTTCACCTAACCTGATGCATCTACCGACTTAAGGAATACGGTACCCTAAGAACAATACACAAGGAAGTTTATAAGTGACCTTGTGATTCCAATCCACCAATCACACATTACAGTGCACCCCCTCTCCTTCCATATGTTTTTAAATCCATCTATCCATGAGGTCAACTCATCGACCTCCTCATCCAAGCTTGTCTCATATATGTACTTTGATGTGGGGGCTTTTAACCCCGGCCCAGCCTCACCAATCGCATCAACCATAGTATGGAAATATGGACTCGTGGTTGCATGTGCCGGGACACCTACAAATTCAAAAACAAGATAAGGGAGAAGAGAGGGTTGTTAATAAAAACGTGTAACAACAAATTCATATCAACAAGGCTTATGCTAACCACAACTTCAACAAGTCTTTACCTGCATGTAGAAAGAACTTAACCATATGCTTTAGGGCTTTCTTTGCTGCCCCAGTCGAGGCCTTCACCCTTTTAAATGCTTGTTTTATACCCCTCTGACCTCTGCCACTCTCCCTATACATGGCAGTGTCTCCCGTCGGCATCGGTCGAACAGAATGTGTCCTCCGGATTTCAGGCTCTCGAACAGGGCGTGTGCCCGCCCCCACATCAAATCGTCTAGCAGCCGAACCTCCTGCTCCTCGTCTTTGTTCCTCATCCTCACGGGCCTGAGCCCTACTCTCATGTACGGCTCTCCTGACCTGAGCCTCTTCCTCATTTGATGACGATGAAGAATCAACTTGAACCCTTTCATGTGCTGGTCCTTTCCGTTTCTTACTCTTTCCGGCCATAAGATCGGCGTCTCTCCGACCTAGCAACTCGTCATGTAGGTCTTGTCTCTGACCAATTCTCACCTCCCTCTGTGATGCCCTTCCAGTTAAATAACCCCTCATCTCCTCCCTAAGCTCAGCCGGTACTTTATCACACTTCTTTACATTGCCACCCGTCCCGGCTATATGTTGCTTTAGCCGATACACACCTCCATTCATATCTTTTTGGCACCACTTGCATCCAACTCTCTTCTTCTCTGAATCAAGGAGATGGCTATGTTGCCATCCAATGGCACGAAATTCCGCGGGGCCGGTGCCATGCTCCTCGTCCGACATCTTATCTACAACACATAAATCAAAATTAAATAATACACAATATTAGACCAAGGAAATCTACCCCCAGCCTTGGGCAGGGGGGGTGCAATTCAACCCCCATTGGGGGCGAAATAATCCCCCCCCACCTAAGGGGGGGGGGACTGTCCAAACAGTCACCCCTGAAGGGGTGACTATTCAACACCCCCGAAGGGGTGATTAGCACCCCTTCGGGGGTGCAATTCCACCCCCATTGGGGGGTGAAATAATCCCCCCCCATGGGGGATTTCATTCCAACCCTCAGACTGTCCAAACAATCACCCCTTCGGGGGTGACTGTTCAACACCCCGGAAGGGGTGATTAGCACCCCTTCGGGGGTGCAATTCCACCCCCATTGGGGGGTGAAATAATCCCCCCAATGGGGGATTTCATTCCATCCCCCCCCCCCCCCCCCACCTAGGGGGGGGACTGTCCAAACAGTCACTCCTTCGGGGGTGCAATTCCACCCCCATTGGGGGGGTGAAATAATCCCCCCCCCTCCACCTAAGGGGGGGACTATCCGAACAGTCACCCCTTCGGGGGTGACTGTTCAACACCCCCGAAGGGGTGCTTCACCCCTTCGGGGGTGCAATTCCACCCCCAATGGGGGATCCCAAACCTGCAGCGCAGAATCAAGGATCGGGGGAGGGGGGAGGGGAAGGGGAGAAGGACCGAAGGAGGGCCTGGGCCCGGGGGTGGCGGGGGGAAGAGGGGATCGAAGGTCCCCCCCCTTACAAACCTGCTGTAGGGTGGATCGGCCCCTTGTCAAGGCTGGATCGGCCCTCCAAAAGCTGGATCGCCGGTGAACTAAGCCCTAGATCTCCAAGGGGGCTTGGGGGGAAGGAGAGGAAGCAAGAAGAGGCGAGCTGGGGGAAGAATCGGTCCGATCTCCCCCAATTTGGGGGTGATCGGACCTTAAAACAGTCCCGGATCGTTCCCGGAATCGATCCGATTCCGGGTCTTCCGGTTTTCCGGAGAATCGGTCCGGATCGACCAATTCCGGGATCGATCCGGGTGGATCGGTCCGGGATCGACCGATCCGACCGATTCCGGCCGATCCAGCCGGGACTCCCGACTGGATCGCTAATTTGGTCGGGAATCGGATCGGTAGGTACCGATCCGATCCAAGAATCGGCCGATCCCGATCCGGATCGGCCGATCCCGATCCGGATCGGCCGATTCTGCAATCCATGGCCACAGCACCCTGCTCGATTAGGCTCCCAATCGCCTATGCCATCGTCACCCTTCATCTTTTTCGTCACCGCAAAACCCTTTCACATGCGGTCTCCTTCTCTCCCCCTTATGTTTCTCTTGTCCAACCCCCTCATGTTCTCAAACATGCTGCCCCTGCCCTAGGAGTGTTTAGTAATCTGTTCAACTAAATGAACCGAACTGAACCAGGAACTTTGGTTCAGTTCAGTTCAAGTTGAACCAACTATCAATTCGGTTCGGCTTCACGAACTGGTGAAACCGAGCCAGACCACTAATCCAAATTGACTCAACATTATTTAAAAAAGGTTATAAATCTTATAAATAATATTACATGTGTATTTCTTAATGTCAAAATATAGTTTTTAAAAATATTTCAACTAATAAATTATTATTTTAAATATATTATTTATTTAATTATTGTTTAAATTGAACTGAATTTGATCCAATAGAACCGGTTCAATTCTGTTTGGGTTGACACTTTTTTGGTTCATTTTGGGTTGGGAATAGAAGTCCTAACCCAAACCAATCCAAATTGTAAACACCCCTACCTGCCCGCCTAGTCCACATGGTTGATGGGCCACATCACCTCCTTTTTTGTCCCAAAGGTTCCAGACAAGGAGGGTTGGGTCGGGGGTCGCGACCGGGTCGCGGGACCCCCAGGCCGACCCGGTCGCGACCGGGTCGTGACCCGGGTCGCGACCCTAATATTTAATTAATTTTTTTTTTGAAAAATTCAAAAAAATAAGAAAAATGCGAAAAAAATCTGAAAAAATACAGAAAAATTGGATAAATTAAATGACATGATTTAAATAAATAATGCATCAATTTTATTCCAACGTGATGTGTTCTACACTTTGTAGGTAGTTGATGTACTCTCCCCGTGTCATTTGGGTTGAGTACGAAACGATACGTGTACGCGTGACGATCATATTCGTACGTCCCTCGGGAAACTATCCAAGACTTGATCCAAACGAGTCACCATAACTATAGGTCGATTGGATCGAAGTATCCGATGACTCCACGTAATTCATTCCGCGTACTCTTGATCGTATGTAGGGAACAGAGCCTTGGGGATGAATCGTTCACATAGTCGGAGGCATCGTGGTGATACTCCCAACTCCGTGGCTACGTAGTGACCTCCTCTACTTTGTGGCGGCCTTCACCGTGATCGGTATCTTGGGTCGCGTGAGTATATTGCTCCTCGCCGTAAAACGTAGCGACGTGGTAGGAGATATGGGAGGATGCGAGGTCCCTGTCTTGTAAAAGTGTCGTGCCCGGCATCGAGCACCGTCATCGCCGCTACTCTTTGACGATGAATCCTCGGACGTACGGTACCGCACTCGGATGTTCGGCTCGGCGTATCTTCTCGATCGTCTTCGGCCGTATCGACGTCTACTTGATATCGAAAGGATCGGTCATAACTTGTTTACCTTTTCGCCTACTTTGCGTACCTTGGCTAGTTCCTTCTCGGTCCTGCGGCGCTTTCTAGTGAGGAGGGATGCGGAATTCTTCGGTAAAAGGGACATCGTCGAGCACTCCTTCGGCCCATTGTCGGTCTTTGAGGGGTTGAACTCCGGTTCTCCCACCCCTCCTCGGTCGTTTGCCAAGCACAGGAGTTCTTCCGTAGAATATTTGATCCAAAATCGATATCCTCCTCTTCGGTTGGCGGCTCGTCGACCGAACGTCCGACCTTGCGTGTGCTATCCGACTCTTTTGTTCCATCTCGGTTACGCTTCGTTCTATCCGAAATTCCTCGACTTTAACCTCGTATTTGTAGTGACGATACACGAGGTCTTCGAAGCCTCTTGATGTCAACTTTATTTCTCTGCTTTGTGAATCAAATTTGCCGAATGTAGACGATTTCGCTCGCGGCCGAAGCGGATGTGGTTTGACTTAGGACACGATGGCTACGTCCGCCAAGTCCTCGTAATTCGGTACTTTACCATGGTCATCCACCAATCAATTTGCATAAATTGAATGTCGTACATTATTATCTAATTAGCTTTGATTAATTAAGTGATGAAAAACATCTCTACGTACCCGGACTTAGTATCGTCACGGCTCGTTCAGCTCCCCGCTCGTTCCAAAGTGAAAACTCCGCATTACGTAATCATACATCTTGTTGCGAGCGATAATAGCCGGTCGTCGTCACTAAGCAACAGCTGTCGGATGACGCTCTTCACGTCATTTAATAGCTCGTTCGTCGCCTTGAAATGTGGACTATAGCGATATCTTGGGTTGAAAAAGTAACCTACGAAACAAATAGTATTAGTAAACAAGTTATCTGTGACTTTGATTAATAAAAAGATTAGTAAATGTTTAAGAAAATATATACTGCTTGCATGTATGGGTTGATGTAATGTACGCTCCGGCGACGATCTATAATATCCCACCAGCAGCGAAGTCGGACACGGTCTTGGAGATTTCTTCTTTGGCTCTCTCGATCGCATCATATAAATACCCCGTATCGCTTTTCTATCTCCGTCGACTATCCTTAGTACCTTCTTCACTATGGGTTGGACGATGTCTAAGGTCTTCTTTACAACTTTCGAAAATCTTCACTTATCGTATCTCTTCTACTTTTCTCCCATTTCTCTTTACCGATGGGTTTCATTTAGCCATCCAACTACCCCAACCCGGTGAAATGACCATTTGAGTTAGAGCTCTTCTATGACTCCATAAACTTTCTAAGGAAATAGAGTGGGAGGCGAATCGGGTTGCCGGGCCGTAACAACTCTCGCCCACCCTTGGTGTGTTCCACATAAGAGCAAGGACAAAGTTGTTGTTATAAAAAAATGAAGAAATAAACAGGGCTAGCTTAACTACCCTGACTAAATGAGGATCCATGCATATAACCTCCAACATCAAAACTAAAGAGTGGGCGGAACGGGGTGTCCAGATACAACTTTGGTCTTTTGACCATAAGCATACGACCGGCCGCTTTGTATGCCGCCGCATTGTTACGTGACTACTTGAACTACCCGGCTCTCTCCCTATTTCTTCTATCACTCCATCTATCGATTGGTAAAGATACTCGCATTCTTTACTGTCCTCGTGCGTCGACCGACTTTCAAAAGACCGTGCCGGCTTGTTGTATGCACTAGGAAATTGATCATAGTCTTCATAGTAATACTGTTAAGTATAAGATGTTAACTAAGTTATACCAAAAAAGAATGTTAATACATATAATATGAACAAGTAAAAAGAAAATTTAATTACCGGTCCATCCGTCGGTCATTAACGTGCAACCTCGTTCCTCCGCGGATGCGTCAAATGATTGCGTACTTCTTTGTTTCTTGCCTCCATGGGGAAGATATACATTGTATATCTCCTTTGGGTTTGGACCGAGCACTCCCTCCCGACGTACGCGATCGTGTCGATCGTGTTCTCGTAGTATGGTCCCTTCGCGGCATTTGCGAAATCTTTGTGGTGAAAGAACCACGCTCGACGTTGCCCGGCCATTCCTATCCTTACATAATTTGAGGTTCTTCATCGCCGTCGTGATTGTTGTTTGACGTTGTCGTGGTCACGGTGATTACGGGATCCACGGGACCCACCGCCGGGTCGTCGTCTTGTGTGAGATCATGAACTTTGATCTTGCGGTTGGTTGTTGGATCCTCTTCCGCTACCTCGACCACTCCCAACTTCCGAGACCCTTGACCCGTCATTCGGCCCGGTATGTCCATAGAACTCTTCCTCGGCGAATGATCTTCGACTTCGTCTCCATCCCTTGTGAGAGTTCATCTTTTTAAAAAACATTTAAGTATCAAGGCTACTTAATTATCCTTTAAAATAGAATAATGAACAACGTTTATGAGTAACACCTCCCATACCTTCGTACTCTTCGTCTCCAAAAATATCCGGCCTCTCTTATCCGGTTCCGTAAATGTGTACGGATCGTCTCCCCGGTTGTTGCATTTCTTCTCGGACGGTCTCTTTATGTCGTTTGCTAGTTCTCTTCACTTGCTCCATCGCTTGTAGATGTCTACGAAATTGAGCTCACATCTTCATTGGAGTCCGTGTGCAAGGAAAAACATTGTCCTTCATACTGCAAGATGAAATTTCAAACGGTAAATACCACCGAATATAACTTTGTCACAATATTTACGTTGCACTTTTCTCTCCATCATGGAGATTAAGTTGCAATGTAACCAAGTCGGATCACTTCAGCTCGCACTGGTAGTTTGGGTTGTTTGTCTCAGAGAAGACATTTTTTAAGTAAATAATTACTTAAGTAAGTAATTAATTATTTAAATAGCTAATAACCTTAATTAGTGACTACTAATGTAAGTATATTTTTATTTATATAAATTGAATGATTAACTAAATATAGGATTAAGTAAGTAATTAATATTCCTTCAAACTAATGATGTGTTAAGTAACTACTAAACTAAATATCTAACTAATCTTCTAGCTAACTAACTATGCAAGTAAGCAAATAAGTATTAAAAAGAATAAACTACTTAACCCACTAATCAATGGAACTAATATTAAATAAATATACTAAATGAACTAATGAAATGCTTGATGAAATAATTAAGTAAATGAGAAAAAAAATTTGAGCAATGAGAGCAATGAGAGCACAAATGAGAGGTTGAGAGTGAGAGTGGGGGTGGGAGTAAGGAGAGCCCCGGGGGCTTTAAATAGCCCCGAGGGGGCTGAATGGGGGCTGCGCCCCCGAAGACCGTTGGCAACGGTCATGAGACCGTTGCCACCGGTCTGGCAACGGTCATGTGACCGTTGCCAGACCGGGTCGCGCGACCCGGTCGGCCGGGTTGCGCGACTCGCGCGACCCGGCCACGACTCCGCGACCCGGCCGGGGGAGTCGCCCCGACCGGGTCGTGACCGAGCCGGTCGGGTCTAAACCCGACCGGGTCGGGGCCGGGTCGCGACCCGGGTCGCGACCCGGCATTCCATGGTTCCAGATGCCGATCAGCAATCACACAATGAGCCCCCTGGACCGATGGCTTGGTTCACTGGTCTGTCTGACCTGGTTTGCTCAGCTGGTTCAACCGGGTCACACTCAGTTCGACCTGGTGTAATCCAGTTCTACCTGGTTCAACCTGGTTCAGTGCTGGTCCAGCCAATGTAGCTTGGTTCAAGGCCGGTTTAATCATCTTTAGCCTGGTTCAGGCTTTGTTTAAACTGGTTTGGACCCAGTCCAATTCTGTTTGTTCTATTTTAGCTTGTTCACATAGTCATCTTTTTTCTGTCGGAACTCAATTATCAACGGATCCATTTAATGTACATTCTGAACCGGCAGTGGCTCACACTACATAGGTGGTTCATATGATTCAACCAGGACATTTGTCACTTATGCTTGGGCCTCAAACTGGTCCGGTTTGGGTCAAGGTTATGAGCAAGCCACACAGTGGAGTCGATCTCAAATTTTTGTCTTCCTCAGGCGGCTGGCTTCCCATGTTGGACTCTCTGCATCTGACGGGAACAACCATCTTGGCAGCTTCTCTGGTAAGGATACTTACCTCTTGAATGCCAGACTCTCTTCCTGGCATTGCTTGGCACCTGTATGGTGGTTTTGAGCTCACTACTGATCTACGGCTTCAAACTTCTACATCTCAACCAATATCAGTCTGGAAGCCCAGTGGAGTTGTGGGAAGCCTTGTTATATGCTGGAAAGGTCTTGAAGCTACAATGGAATTGTCAGGTGATGGAATTACTGTTTCTAAACCATTTTCGGACCAACTATGAAGGATTGTCCTATGATATTTGGTTTCATTTTTATGAAAATCAGGGATAAACTGGGCTTCTGTTTATTCAACAAAGAGATATGGATCGGACAACTTTTAAATAACCTGAGGTTAGAACTGGGAGTTGTGGGTCCCAACAAAGATAACTGTGATAAATCAGGTAAATCGAGAGTGCGGTCTTGGGAGCAAAAGTTCTTTCTGGAACATGGAGTGGTAAAATTGTCTAGGAGGAGAATTGGGTGGGGGGGGGAGAAATTGTCATTCATTCATGATGTAGATTCTCAGTTGGGACATCAGAGGGATGCAAGTGCAGGGGAGAGAGGAATTTAGAGAATTGAAACGAATGCTGTCCTCTGAGCAGGTGGATATTGTGACACTAAGGAAAAATGAATGACTTCAGTAGAGACAGCCAAGGTTTTTTTGTGCGTGGGAAATCTGAAAGGTCACTTTTTTGCCAGCTGAAAGGAATGGAGGCATAGCTATCTTGTGGAATATGGATCTATATGATGCTTTCTTGGTAGCCAGTGGAAGACATTTTACTGTTGTCAGAATTACAATAAAATGCAATAATATCTAATGGTATCTCAATTCTGTGTATGGTCCAATAATTGATAGAGAAAATGTAGGGGTAGTGACAATTGTAGATAAATTGAAAGGAGATTGAGATAGTTTGGACATATGAAATGTAGACCTAAGGAAGTTTCAGTGAGAAAAGTATAAAATATTAAAATAAAAGAAACAAGAAAGGGTCATGGTAGACCTAGGTTAACTTGGATGAAGATAATGCAATATGATTTAGATGATTTAAATATCTTTGAAGAGGTAACTCAAAATCGACATGAGTAGAGAAAGAGAATCTGATGCAGGATGAGGCGGGACGGACCGGCGACGTGGCGCTGCAGCGGATCTGGAGGAGCTCAAAAGACCTAGAAATGCAGTAAATAAGCAAAACCGGACGTAAAATCGGTCAAAACGGGCCCAAAACATGTCACATCATACCCGAACCGCTCAAAACGGGCACGAACCGGCCCCAAAAGTTGCTGAACCGGCCTGAACCGGCCCAAAATGGCCTGAACCGGCCGGTTTAGGGCTTGAACCGGCTTATGGACCATTGAACCGGCCCAGAACCGGGTTAAACCGGGCCCAGAACCGGGTCTGGGAGGTTGGCCCGGTCCTGTTGAACCGACCGGGCGGGTGGGCGGACCAGCAGGGCGAACCGGCACCCCGGCCAACCGGGTGGAGGCGAACCGGTGGCGATCAAACCGGCTTGGGCCGGTCACGCGGCCGCGCCACTTAAGAGGGGGGGTCGTGGCCACGCGCGGTTGGCCGCGGGGGCGGGAGACGCGGCCGGCTCGCCGGCCGCCGCGTACCCCCGTCGGGAGACGCCCACGTTGGCGTTCGGACGTCGGGGGGGCGTCTTCCTCTCGCGCTCGCGAGGGTTTCGGCGCACGGTCCCGACTGCGGGAGCCGGCGGAGGCGGAGGAGGGCGGAGCCGGCGGAGGCCGTCGTCGCCGGAACCGTCGCCGGGGGGCCTCCAACGGTGCCGACGGCGTCGTCTTCTTCCTCCTCTCGCCCCCCCCTTCGTCTTCGTCTGGTGTTGGAGTCGCGGAAGGCGCCGGATGTGCGCGGAAGGAGGGGTAGCCGGAGGCCACGGCCGACCTTGCAAACGTGGGGATCTCCACCGAATGAAGAGGGAGTGGACTACCGGAGGTGTCTTTGTCGCCGGAAGAGAGGGGGAAGGCCACCAGAACCACCGGAGCCCTAATCGGGCCCGTGCGCACGGACACAGCTGCGGACGCGGCCCTTCCTCTTGCTCCTTTCTTCTCCGTCTGATAGGGCTCCGAGGGAGGGTTTCCAGCACCGGGATGGGGGGGTGGAGGTACTCCGGGGATCGCCGGAGGCGGGGGTGGAAGGGTGGAGGCGGTTGACGTCGTCGGAGATGTCGAAACGGACGGAAACGGAGGTGAACGGAGTCGGTAAGGGTCGAACTCGAACCGGTGAAGGGGGAAGGGGCAAGAATGGCTCGGAGGCCGCTGTACGGGGGAGGAGGAGAAGGCACTCTTGCCGGAGGGTCGCGAAGAAGACCGGTCTTCACCGGAGGTGGAGTCGGACGACCTCCATCGTGGAGGGGGTGAAGGAGAACGGGGCAGTGCCCCTGCACAAGGGGCAGCCCCTCTAAGGTTCCAAAAATTCAACACTAAACTCTCTCTCTTTCATTCAACAATGAGCTCTCTCTTAAATAGAGGAGCTATGTTTACAAAGAGACCCTAAAGATGACTATTTACATACATGTCCTCGTAAGGACCCAAATTAAAGGAAAAGACTAAAAACAAACTTCAAATATTTACAATGAAGTCCAAGAGGATGTAAACGCAAATAAATTCCAAAATGGACCGGACCGGGTCCCCTTCAGAATCTATATGGCCGACTATTAGTAACTTGGGACTAAGGCTCAAGTTGATTTGTACTTCAAGTTGTCACATGTTTGAAAGGTAATGTAAGGAAAAGTGAGCTTATCGGACTCAATATCCAAAGGGAACAAAGAGATTATATCCAAAGAAACTTTAACATGTGGTGGTCCGATTTTCCCATCAAATACTTGGGGCTACCCTTCTTTAACAGAGGCACTACTAAAAAAGATTGGCAAGGAATGATTGAGAAGGTGGGGAATAAACTTTAGGGTTGGAAAGAAAGCTTACTCTCAGCTGGTGGTAGATGAGTACTGTCTTAAATGGTGCTACGAAGTGTATATTTTTTCTTTTTCTCTATCCTTAAAGTCCCTAAGGGGGTTTGCATGAAATTGGAGAGCATTCGAGCTAGATTTTTTCGGCAAGGCAACAGAGACAATAAAGGTTTGCATCTTGTTAAATGAGATCATGTATGTAGACAAATGAAGGAGGGAGGTGTGGGACTTTAACTTTTTGAAACCAGCAACAATGCCTTGTTATGCAAATGGATTTGGAAAGTTAACATCAATAGTTAGGCCCAATGGGCCAAAATTGTGATTTTCAAATACGATTGGAGTCAAGGCAGTGAGTGGATTTCCAATTTTAGCAATATTGGAAGGGTGTCTTCCATCTGGAAAGGTCCTTCACGATTGAGATTTTTTCTGGTTTTCTTGTAGGATCAAGATTGGGAACGGTGATAGTACAGCACTTTGGAAGGACAATTGAACCGGTTTGGTCACGTTGGCTTCTCTATTTTGATGCAGGATGGCGAGGAACAGCGGGCCTATCTTTTCGGGTCGGAGTTGACTGATCTATCCAACTGGTTCATACGTCAAATCAAGTCATCTCGATCTGTGTGCGTCGTGTGTTACGTTGCGCACGTCTTTTCATGACTTGACAGATTTGACATACAATTGATATTTCTTGAGATACGTGCACAATATGAACTTGACTACTTGAACAAAATGTATGAATTGAATTTGACTTCTTGAAACATGTCATGACTTGAACTTGACGACTTGAAATAAGTGCACGAATTCACGAATTGAACTTGATTTCTTGAAATAAGTGCACAAATTGAACTTGACTTCTTAAGTTCAACGAACCTTAATTATTATTTTGAACTACGTAAAATCTCGAACCACGTACACTAATAAAAAAGTATTCTTTTCCTTTCAAACTTTCTTTTCTTTCTTCTTTTTTTTCTTCTAGCTACAATAACTTAGGATATGGGGAAGGTTTAGGTGAGCACGAACCTATCGCTTGGAGGTGCTAACCGACAAGCCATCAACGACGCAAGGAATGTTGTTGGCAAGGCCAACAGAGTTGGATGGTAGCAGTAGCGATGACAATGTTGGAAGTGACCCGGATGGCGGTGACGACGGCGTCAAGCAGTAGGGATGGCGACAACAGTGCAGCTAGGAACTCACACAACAACATCGATGTTAGTGATGGTGCACGGTAATGGAAGCGGTGAAGTTGCGAAGGAGAAAACCAGACTTAACCGGGGACAAGAGAGGAGGAGCTAGATAGGGTAGCAGCCTTCTGGGGAGGGGGGAGAGCAATGACCCAGATAGGAGGAGGAGCCTTTTTTTTATAGCATAGCAACCATCACATGTACAAAGGAGGGGTTGGGTTCTATTTATAGACCTCCATATGCCAAATTCAAAATAAACCCAAAAACATCAAACACTTACATCTATACACTATGTTTGATATATTTAAAGACGTATTGATGGGAACCGAATCGGGACACAAGAACCGAATTCATGTTGATAATCAAATCGGGACGCAAGAACCAATTAATAGATCTCAATTTTCATGTAAAATTTGATTTTAGATTGATATTAGCATAGTTGTCAAGGCGCCCGCCTAGGCGGCAAGGCGCCTTTCCAAGGGCGCCTTGCTAGGACGCCTTGTCTGGGGCCAAAAAGGCACCCAAGGCGCCCGCCAAGGCGCCAGGCGCCTTGGGTATTTTTACATCATTAAAAAAAGTTTTTGAGGGATTTTTCTCCCTTGATACCCCTCACAAGGGACACTTATTTAATGATAGTTTCAATATATTAATATATTGTATTATCACTTATACTATCATACATATTTAAGATTTATGATTATAAACATATATTATATACTTAATTAAGTTCTTTTTCAACTCTTTCCTCTATCTCTCTCTTTGTCTCACTTATACTATTACATACTTTTTTGGGTTCGGGGGGCTGATCCGCCACTACTTTGCACCCCCCATTTAATAATATTATAACAATATTTTACCATCACTTATACTATTGCACATATATAAATTTTATAATCATAAATGAGTTATATACTTAAATTTTATAAATATTTATTTAACTTTCTTCTCTTTCACACACACATCATATTTACTTACGTGCATTGATAAAACACTCATATTCAATTATAACATAACAAATATAATTATATTTATGTTTTTTTTATATATAACAACCTCCCGACTCAGCCTTCCTTGAATACCGCCTTGACTGCCTAGGCGACGCCTAAGCGGCCGCCTTGTCGCCTAAGCGGAATCGGTACCCTTCAACGCCTTGGGCGCCTTGTCGCCTTGACAACTATGGATATTAGGACCATTGGAATATTTTTTTTCAAATTTTAGGATTTTTCTAAGATGTCTAGTCATTTTTTTGGTCTTTATAAGCAATTTGGATCATTAGTTAGCATTTTTTCTATTTTACGTGGGTTTTTTCATGTATTTCCTCATTTATGTTGACTTGGCACCGCTCGGTCCTATAAAAAGGACCCGACCCCCCATTGTACATATGAAGGATGGCATATTGATATGAAATGTTAGCATTTTACTGGTTTTTGGTTTTGCCCCTCCCTTTCATAGCGATGACTTAACCCTTCGGCGGTTTATTCTCTCTCCCCGACGGCGATTCGGCGGCTGCTTATCTTCCTCCCCTCTGGCGATGGCGTAACCCTAGCGGAGCTTCTCCTCTTCGATCTCCTCCTTCCGCGGTGATCCCGGCGAGCTCTCGTGGAAGGATCTCTTCCTCTCGGCTTCTATCTTCTAAGTCTCTTCAGTCTGGTCGGCATTGGATCTTCCTCCCTGCGGAATCCCCTTTGTCAGCTGCTGTTTGGGGCTACCGTGGTTGCCAATGTAGTGTTCTACCTCTACATTCTTGCTATCATCTTCCTCCTACGGCTTCTAGTGGTCGGTTCCTTGTTGGAGATCCAGGTTCCTGTTGTTCTTCACTTCGAAGTGAACTCGTAGGTGATGGATCAGAAGGGGAAGTTTCATATAAGCTTCGATTGGTTTCGGATCCGAACATATTTAGTTCATATAGCTTCTGTAAACTGGTTTCTTCTTGATTTTAACCATTTCTGAAGATTACGTGGTAAACTCTAGCTCTTCTTGATTTTAACCATTTGAGAGTTTGTATGATGTTTTCTCACCCGTTTCTTGATATACCGAGGCTCCTTGAGAAATAAGCATAGCTTCTACGAAGGGTGCCCGGATTTTGGGTTTCGTTGGTAGCCTTCTACTGTTCTGATCTACTTCCGGTCTATTTGTTTGCTGATTAAGGAAGCTTATATTGAATCGTCCTCAGTTTGCATTTCTAGAGATGACGAACAACATCTATGATATATATGTTTGGTGACTTCTAGATTGGCCCTTGATCCAGTCCAAGTTTGACTGCTGTTCAGGTTCATCTGGTTCTGCTATTCCGTCTTGTTGCTGGTTCATGTTGAGATCTTATTGCTGCTGAGACTGGTCCCTTTCCAGTCAGGAGTTTTGTTTTCTCTGATCACTGTTCGAAATTTTAATTAAATTGAGCTGGGATCGTTCTGTGTTCTCTGTTTGGACACCGATTTGGTTACATCATCTTTCTTGATAAACTGAAGCTACAGAAAATGGCAATACTATAGTTTTGCCTACAGTGTCCATTTGGGAAAATGATGATGAAATCAGGTAATAGTGCCTTGGTAGTTTTAATTAGTTGCCGGTACTGTTTATTGGAATGTTTCCATAAAGTTGATGAACATAATCTGGTTTCTGATTCCACCCTCTGGCTGTGATGATATATTTTTCTGAGCCTTGTTCTTCCCAATTGATTGTCCCTATTGCTTTTTCTTGTTGATATGGTTAATATTTTTCTGAGGGCTGTATGCTATTGAGGATATCTTCTCTGTTACTGTTGAAATTGTCTTGTTGATTAATTGCATATTCTGTTGGATGTCAGCATACTGGTTTATTGCAAGTTAAACTACTGGGCTCTTAGTATCTTTGGCCTTGAAACTGCCTGTTATACTATTGGGTATTTCCTGAATTCTGAAATTCATGGGACCTCCGGTCCCATCCCGCATCAGTTTGGTATCAAAGCTAGAGCTGTCATGTTTTGACAAGTCGGGGTCCTTAAGATGTGCGGGACACCATCATTTTTGTTTTGATGTCACCCTACCAGTGGACATTCATGCCACGATATTTTTATCCGGGTATGCGGGCAGTTGCGTCTCACAATCCCTATTGGATTTAATTGCCCCAAGTTACTTAATAGAAGAGAATGAAAATGTCTATATTCAGTTTGACCGCCTGGTTAAAGGTCGAACCAGACCTTGAACTGTTAGATATGTTGAGGATGCATGGTGTGAAGTAGTCCCGGATGGGCACTTCATTATTTTAGGTTCCGATTGGCTGAATGAGCACCAAGCTATGATTGACTTCCCTTTTCAGTCACTTAGCTTAAGGCCCATAAATTACAAATATCTAAAAGAGTCGATAGTCATTGAAAATCTATGTCTCCCGCCACCTAAAGCTGAAAACAACTATCATGATACCTCCTCAGCTGAAACAGTGCATCTTCAGTCACACAACAGAAATTTTGACTGAATCTCTTACTGTTGACAATCTGGTTGTTGTTTATGAGGCTACACATGAATTATGTGGCTGAATGAGCTAAAACATGCTCAGTATGTGGCTGAATTGACCAAACAGAATTGACTGAGCAAATGTTTAACTATATTACCAACCTGATGTTTGAACAGCGGTGTATAGATGAAATAGAGGTTGACATGACTATCGAAACCTGGCTGAACAAAAGAGTTTCAGATTTAGTACTTTATGGAGTTTTTGATCAGCCAGCTAAAATTTTTCCCGAGTTGACAGCAGTCGTGACTATGGTCCATACTTCAGAAATTCCATATTTGAATCTTAGCTGCATATATGACACAGTTTGGGTTACTTTTAGCAGTCAGTTTGGGGAATTTAGTTGGTATTTCTGCTACATTCTCCCGGCTATATTAGCATCGTTCTTAAGTTCTGTAGTTGCCATATTTATTTTCCGACATTACAAAAGTTGAAGACGAGTTTTTCTCAACCAGGGGAGAATGATGGAAACTGAATCAGGACACTAGAACCGATTGATAGATCTCAAATTTCATGTAAATTTTGATTTTAGGTTGATATTAGGGCCATTTGAATATTTTTTTTTTCAAAATTTTAGGATTTTTCTAAGATGTCTATTCATTTTTTTGGTCTTTATAAGCAAGTTGGGTCATTAGTTTGCATTTTTCTATTTTACGTGGGTTTTCTCATGTATTCCCTCTTTTATGTTGACTTGGCACCGCTCGGTCCTATAAAAAGGACGCGACCCCCCATTGTACATATGAAGGATGGCATATTGATATGAATTGTTAGCATTTTACTGGTTTTTGGTTTTGCCCCTCCCTTTCACCTCGATGACTTAACCCTCCGGTGGTTTATTCTCTCTCCCCGACGGCGATTCGGCGGCTGCTTATCTTCCTCCCCTCTGGCGATGGCATAACCCTAGCGGAGCTTCTCCTCTTCGATCTCCTTCCGCGGTGATCCCGGCGAGCTCTCGTGGAAGGATCTCTTCTTCTCGGCTTCTATCTTCTAAGTCTCTTCAGTCTGGTCGGCATTGGATCTTCCTCCCTGCGGAATCCCCTTTGTCAGCTGCTGTTTGGGGCTACCGTGGTTGCCGATGTGTTCTACCTCTACGTTCCTGCTATCACCTTCCTCCTACGACTTCTGGTGGTCAGTTCCATATTGGAGATCTAGGTTCCTGTTGTTCTTCACTTCGAAGTGAACTTATTGGTGATGGATCAGAAGGGGAAGTTTCATATAAGCTTTGGTTGGTTCCGGATTTGAACATATTCAGTTTGTACAGCTTCTGTAAGCGGGTTTCTTCTTGATTTTAACCATTTCTGAAGATTACGAGGTAAACCCTAGCTCTCCTCGAGCCCTTACTCGTAGATCTAGTGAAGATGAAGATACTTGAGAGTTTGTATGATGTTTTCTCACCCGTTTCTTGATATACCGAGGATCCTTGAGAAATAAGCATAGCTTCTACGAAGGGTGCCCGGATTCTGGGTTCCGTTGGTAGCCTTCTACTCATGGCTTACAGAATCGATGGAATCGGTCTGATTCCGACCGATTCCGGAATCGGATCGGAGATTCCCTGCGGAAGGACCGATTCCGGTAGGAATCGATAGGAATCGGTCGGAATCGATAGGAATTGGTCGGAATCGATAGGAATCGGTCGGAATCGATCTGATTCCACCGATTCCTTGTGGAATCGGTTGAGCCGACCGATTCCGTCGGAAGACCGGTTCAAGTGGACCGGTTCGATTCCCGGTTCGATTCTGGACTGGGAATCGAACCGATTCCGCCCCTTTTAGGGTCGGAATCGACCGCCGAGGTTGATTCCGTCGATCCCGCGGTGGAACAACTCAGATCCGGAGATTTCCTGGCGATTCCATCGTCGATTCCGGCGTCGATCCCATCTCCCAGCATCGATTCCACAAGGATTCCTGCGATTCCAGCACCGATTCCACCGATTCCGCCGATTCCAAGCTACATTTTCAAGGGATTCCGCCGATCCAAGCTTGGATCGGCCTCGAATCAACCTCTTCTTCGATCTTTATAATGTTTTTGGTAAGATTTCTTCGCCGAAAACTTCGTACGTTCATTCTTACGCTTTTTCGACGAGTCCGAGCGTCGTTAAACGTTGTGATTTCCGACCGAACAAGTCTGTCCAAGTTCTGAACTATCCGTTTAAGTCCGTTTTGCACGGAAAAAATTCCGGATATCCCGTACGTCTATTTTTACACGTTTCCGACGACTCCGAGCAGAGTTGAACTCGGTGATTTTTGATCGAACAACTCCGCTCAAGTTATTTGAACATCGATTGGATATTCTTTGTACGGGAAAAATTTCGGATACCCCGTACGTTAATTTACGACCATTTCCGGCAAATACGTAACCCTTTAAACATACCGAATGGTGTGTTACTTGAAATTTCGTCTGCTTCCCGAACAGCGTCTAAAGCAATTTTTATGTTATCTAATCATTTTTAGTGCATTGTTTACAATTTTTGCTGATATAAACAATGGCCGATCAAGGTGATGTAGCACCACCACGTGCTTCCGACGTGGGTTGGGAACACGAGCACATGGTAGACCCAGTCAGGAAGAGGGTACAGTGCAAATGGTGTGGGAAGGAGATGAACGGGGGCGTGTTCCGGCTGAAACAACATATTGTCGGAACATGTGGAAATGTAAAGAAATGTGACAAGGTGCCGAGGGAAAAAAGTGAGGAGATGAGAAGCTACATGACAGGTAGAGCCTCTCAACGGGCTGTTAGGATTGAGCAGAGGGAGGAGTTGCACGACGAGCTACTCCAGAGGAGGAGGGACCGCGATTTGCCTACCTCGAAAGGGAAAGGCACCAGCTGAGCCGGAGCTAGAGAGCGAGGACGAGTCCACAAACTCCGAGCTTAGACGTGCTAGGCACGCTAGCAGGCGTGCATTTGCTGAGGAGGAGGACAGGAGGAGGGGAGCAGGAGGGTGTGGGTCCAGAGTTGACCCAGTTTTGGGCCGATCAGCATCGGTTCGCCATACCCGGGACCGAGAGACTGACCCCATGAGACAGGAGCCATACCGCCGTTCTACTTCTACGAGCACTCGATTTACACCGAGTGATGAGTATTTATTGAGGAGAAAGAGTGCTGGGCAGATGGGGATTAAACAAGCAATGAAAGGGGTGAAGGCAATAGGAACGGTTGCAAAGAGAGCCGTCCGCCACATTGTGAAGTGGTTTTTGCATGCAGGTATCACTTTTAAATTGACATTTATCTATGTTTTATTTACTTAAACTTAATTTTAGCCTGATCCCAATTTTTTTTTAACTTGATGTAGGCATCCCAGCACATGCAGCCACCAGCCCCTACTTCCAGACGATGGTGGATGCCGTGGGTGAGGCTGGACCGGGTTTGCAAGCCCCGGGTAGCAGACATATATACGGCGCTGGCCTGGATGAGGAGGTCCAGGAGTTGAAGGAGTGGATGGATGGATTCAAATTCGTGTGGAAGGAGAGGGGTTGCACAATTATGTGCGACGAGTGGACAGGTATCACCAAGAGGAGTATGATAAACTTCTTGGTGTATTGTTCTGAGGGGACAACATTCTTGAAGTCGGTAGATGCTTCTGGGAAGATAAAAAATGCCGACTTCCTTTTTTTCTCTGATAGATGCGGTGGTGGAGGAGATCGGGGAGGACAATGTGGTTCAGGTTGTCACTGACAACAAACCTTCATATAAGGCGGCTGGGAGAAAGTTGATGGAGAAGAGGAAGCACATGTTCTAGGTGCCCTTTGCGGCACATTACATTGATCTCATATTAGAGGATATAGGCAAGGAGGAGGGTGTATCCGCCCTGGTCAGACAGGCGCAGACGATCACATTATTTATTTATTCGCATCCCCGCCTGCTACATATTATGAGATCACACACAGGAGGGCACGATTTTTTAAGGCCTGGTCCGACTCGATTTGCTACGAATTTCATTGCGTTGTAGAGTTTACACCGGTACAGGCATGCATTGGTTAGGTTCACACAGTCCGAGGAGTATTATAACTATACGGTGGACAACCTGCATGACAAAAAAGATCAGCTGGAGATTCTTGTCAGGTCTGAGAAGCAGATCACTGACAAGAGGTTTCGGGAGAGGATTGCCTACTACTTGGCAATCATTGAGCCACTAGTAATTGTCTTGAGGTTGGTAGCCTCTGATGACAGGGACCAGATGGGCACGTTGTGCGATGCCATGGACTGGGCAAAGCTGAAAATAAAAGAAAAAAATCCCAGAGGTTACCAAAAGTGGTGGAAAATCATAGATGACCGATGGGACAAGACCTTGCACCACGATGTCCATGCTGCAGGTTAGTTGTTTAAAAAAATATTTTTGCTGAATAATTGTCTTATTCTTATTCGTAATGTTATCTAATAAAATCTTGCAGGATATTTTTTGAACCACCGCATCCAATATGGAGGACAGGTGGTGAACGACAACGAAGTGATGCGGGGTACACTTGCTGTTATTCAGCGTCTGTGCCGATCTCAACCGGACATGATAGAGGCTGAGGTAGAAGTAAGTTAGAATTTATTCAATACCTTGTAGTAGCCTTACCAGGCAACTAATGTTTTTTTTTATAAATTTTTCAGATGCAGAAGTATAAGATGAGGGTCGACGTATACTCAGATGCTGATCTGAAATATTCAGTTGACAAAATATCACCTGGTATAATAATAGCTTGATGAAGATTTTATTTTCTTTTCATATAAGTTATGGAAGATAATGGGCCAATTGTTTACCTTTTCTCTTCTTCTTTTTTCTTGCAGCTGAGTGGTGGGTTCAGGTGAACACCAGGAGTGGATGGAATCCACTTGTTGCCATCGGTATCATGATACTCAGCCAGAGCACTAGTTCCTCCCATTGTGAGAGGAACTGCAGTACATTCAACCTAATACATACGAAAAGGAGGAACAAGTTGACCTCTGACCGGCTGGAGAAGCTGGTCTTCTGTCATTACAACATGAGACTGCGCATCAAGAATATCAAGGATCGACAGAAGATCAGTGGGAGCGATTTGCACGATTCGCAGGTGGTCCATACGAGCAGAGGCATTCCTCCGCCACACCACCACCTGAGGAGGTGGACATGGATCAGATATTTCAGGAGGTGCATGCACTTGCCTCCTGGATAGAGGAGAGGAAGCCGGGGATCACGCGGTGAGTTTGATCCCGATGACCGTGCGTACGGGTTGAAGGAGAGTTGGATTGTGTTGAAGCCGAGGAGGATGCTCCAGCTCCACCTCCACTTACTTCTCGTGCTCGGGCGGGGCCTTTTTCTCGCCGGCGGCTATGGAGCGACCACCGGCTTTAGCCCCGCCTAGTCCCAGCCGCCGCTACCTATCCCATTCGCAGTCCGGGGAAAACGAAAACAAAAGTGACTGCATAGAAAATGGGAGGATTTGCAAAGTTGAAAAAAACTTTGGGTTCTCTTCTGGTACTTCAGAGATGGCCGAAGAGGTGAAGAGAAGGAAGCTAGATGTCGGGCGTCTGTCGGCCCGGATGACAAAGACGCGGGCTCCTTCTCACTCCTCAGGTGATGATGACGAGGAGTGCATACCAGCAACGCAGCCGTCAGCAGCAGCCGAGTCTCTTGATTCACGGCATCCAAAGCCGTATTACACGCTGGATGAGCAGACACCTGATTCTTATATATAGGAGCCACAGTATCCAGCATTTGGCCAGACTGACCAGCAGTGGATTACACCAATAGCTCCACCATCCTCTGCTTACGTCCCGGTCGTCCCGCAGTCCGATCCGTACGACCTTGATAGTATGGCATCGGAATTATTTTCATATGGATATGGTCCCGAACAGTATACAAGACTGAGCACGAGGGAGGAGCATCGAGAGCAGCAGGGAGTGGAGAAAGTCCAATATCTATATCCTAGATATTGGTAGTAGATTGATATGATGTAAATGTATTTTTTTAATTTCATGATATATCAACTCTTTGATTTTTGAATCAATGGAATATGTACTTAACTTCAATTGGAGTTCATTAGTATGTATTCGATGTGGTCTTGTGGATGAATGCTAATCTTATTTTTAAAATTTTTTCTAACTCATTCCTATTTTTTAGAATTTGTTCTGAATTTTTTGATTTTTTTTTGACGAAAAGAAAAATTCAAAAAAAAAAAAACTGATTCCGACCGATCCGAGAGAATGGATTCCGATTCCGATTCCGGAATCCTTGCTTCTACTGTTCTGATCTACTTCTGGTCCATTTGTTTGCTGATTAAAGAAACTTACATTGAATCATCCTCAATTTGCATTTCTAGAGATGACGAACAACATCTATGATGTATATCTTTGGTGACTTCTAGACTGGCCTTTGATCCAGTCCAAGTTTGACTGTTGTTCAGGTTCATCTGGTTCTGCTATTCCGTCTTGTTGCTGGTTCATGTTGAGATCTTATTGCTACTGAGACTGGTCCATTTCCATTCACTGATCATTGTTCTAAATTTTAATTAAATTGAGTTGGGATCGTTTTGTGTATTCTTTGTCTGGACACTGATTTGGTTACATCTCAATCTTCCTTGACAAATTGAAGCTACAAAAAATGGCAATATTATAGTTTTGCCTACAGTGTGTATATGGAAAAATGATGATGAAACCAGGTAATAGTGTCTTGGTAGCTTTAATTAGTTGTCGGTACTGTTTATTGGAATGTTTCCTTAAAGTTGATGAACATAATTTGGTTTCCTGATTCCACCCTTTGGCTGTGATGATATATTTTTCTGAGCCTTGTTCTTCCCAACTAATTGTCCCTACTGCTGTTTTCTGTTGATATGGTTAATATTTTTTTTGAGGGTTATATGCTATTGAGGATATCTTCTCTGTAGCTGTTGAAATTGTCCTGTTGATTAATTGCATATTCTTTTGGATGTCAGCATACTGGTTTATTGCAAGTTAAACTGTTGGGTTCTTAGTATCTTTGGTCTTGAAACTGCCTGCTATACTGTTGGGTATTTCTTAAATTCTGAAATTCATGGGACCCCCGGTCCCGTCCCGCATCACATATCCTTTTTAATGTTTATATAAATTTTTAGTTAAATCTGACTCAACTTAATATGTTTAAATAGACTCCTAATAAACAAGACCTTAATATTACATAATATAATTTTCACGACGATGTTGATCTGATCGAATCGGTGACGTGAACTCTTCCTGGATCCATTTCTTGTATAAATCACTCGGTTTGGTCCCCATCATATTCCCTCATCTTTATAATCTCTGCAGACTTCCGCATGGTAGAGTTAGTTCCTTTTGGGATGCACATGCTTCTTGGTCCTTTCACTTTTGACCGGACCTCAAAGATGATGAAATCAGGGATTTTGCTAGCTTGCTTTCTGTACTTCAGGAACACAAGTGTGAGGAGGATAAGTGATGGGGACCGGTACGGACCGGATCGTCCGTTTGTTCGGGATAGCGTCTTTCGGGTCCTCAGGAAACGACGTAGTTATTTCTTTTATTTCGTAGTATTAGGATTTTATTTTTATGCATTTTATTTGAATAGTTAGAGTCCTTTGAGTCTTTCTTTTTATTTTAGTCCTTTAGAGGACATATATGTAATTAGGGTTTTTAGAGGTCCATCTTGTAATGCCCAACTCTATTTAAAGAGCCCAAGTCTTTGAATGAGGAAAGAGAGATGGATGTTTTGAAGCAAGGGGAGAAGCTCCCGTTTTTCCCCTTCCCCCTCCGACGTCGGCGTCGTTCCCTCACCTCCGTGTGCTCCCGGTTCTCCCCTCCCCTTCCCGGTGTTCCTCCTCACCTCCGGAGCTAGGTCCGGTGCCTTCTCCCCCCTGTCCCGTCATGTTTCCGACCTCCGTCGACGCCTTCGTCGAGATCCTGCCCTAGGTCCGTCCGGACCCTCCCACCTCAGTCCCTCCCCTCCCCTCGCCCCCTTCAGCAACCCCTCTCGCCCCTATGGTCCCCCTTCCCCCGCTGGAAGCCCCTGCGACAGACCCCCCCTGTTCCGGTTCCGTCCGCACCCGCGGGGACACCCCGCGAGCCCTAACCGACCACCACCACCCCGGACGCCTTATTACCCCCACAAGCCACCTCCCACAGGTCCATTGGCCCCTCACGGAGCCTCCCGAAACCCACCTTCCCTCCCCCTAGCCGCCGCGAGTCCGGACTCCCTTCCCGTTTCCGTCGACTATCGAAGACACCCAAACTTCCCCCAATCCGCCCAGCCTAGCCGACGGCGACGAAGGAGGAGATAATAGGAGGAATGGGCGGCGCCGTCGGGGCCTCCGGCTGCCGCTGCCGCGGCCTCCCCTCCTCCGTTCCCGCCGCCGCTGCAGCCGCCGGGTCCGCCGTGCGCGGAGACGAATACCGCTCCCTTCTGCGCCGTCGGGGGCTCCGGAGAGACGCCACGAGCCCCGCCCCCGTTCGCCCTCTCTCTCTCTTCTCGAGCCGGCTCCTGGCGGCACGCCACGACCCCCCCGGGGGGGATTAGTTGCGCGGTCGCTCGGCGCCGCCCTGGGCGGCCACGAACCCCGCCGGGTTAAGCAACGCGGCCGGCCACGCGACCGGCCGAGCTCGTCCTCGCCGCCGGTTCGCACGCCGGCTCAACCGCCCCCCGGTCCGGTTCGCAGGTAGCGCGGTTCAGCCTAGACCGACCGGTTCAGAGCCCAAACCGCCAGTTCAAGCCGGTCCAAGGCCGGTTCACCCATCCAGGAGCCGGTTCAGGCCCGGTTCAGGCCTCCAAAACCCAGTTAACCACTTAAACCGGCCGGTTCACCCCTTAAACCGGCCGGTTCACTCTATTTTGGGCTGGTTCAGGCCGGTCCAGCACCGTTTGGGCCCGGTTCAGCCCTTGTGGGCCCGGTTCAGCGGCCGTGTGGTCTGGTTCGGTGGTTTTCGGTCCCGGTTCAGCAGTTTCCAGCTCCGTTTGAAACGGTTCAGCTTGGTTCGATCCGGTTCAGCACCCCATCAGCTCGGTACATCCTCCTCGGGCCCGCCGACGCGCGCGGGAATGGCGGCACCTCCTCTCCCGTCCCGCATCAATAAGGCTGTTGCGCTTCTTTGGCTTCCTGATAAGAAGTTCATTTTTCTGTCAAATTGGCTGCGATCAGACTTTCCTATGGTGGAATTGCTGTTCCTTGGTTCAAGGTGGTTTTGAAACGGACCCTGCCTATCAAGATCAAACTTTTTCTTCGGAATATTTGCAAACAGCGCCTCCTGACCAGAAGTTACCTCAAAGGGATATTCCAGGATTTGCATAATACGGCATGTGTTTTCTGTGGAATTATGAAAGAAGATTTGAACCACCTTTTCATTAAATGTGGAGTGTTCAACTGTGTGGAGGATCTTGTTTCATAGATGGAACAACCCATGGAGTGATTGGGCTAATTATAATCCTTGGTCTCTTGACATTCAGCTATGGGACATCACTTTACCGGCAATCCTTTGGGCCATCTGGTGCACTAGAAACAAGAGGAGTTTTGACAACCACTTCGACCATATTAAGATGATCTTCAAGAAATTGGTTGGCTGGTGAGGGATTGGCTATTTGCTTCTAGTATCTCCTGTTCGGATGAAGATGCTTTCAAGGACCGTTTTCTTTTGTTTGATTTCTTATTTTTGTAAACTCGCCAGTTTACTACCTCCTGGGTAGTGACCAGTCAAGCTTTACTTTTCTTTTTTCTATACTTACATGTACTTCTTTTGATTATCTATGAAAATGTGACCTTTAGTCACATTCAAAAAAAAAAAAACTTGAGAGATGAGAAGATCGAAGTTGTCTCTATCCTCTATTTTATTGAAGGTTACTCAAGACGTTACATGCAATAACATTCTGTATAAAATAGTTTAGAAGACTGGGAAGTCTTCTTTCTTTTCCTCTCAACTTTCTTAAAATTGGCTATTGGAGGGGTAAAGGTAACTGGTGGAAAGCAATTTGGTCTCTTTCTCTACCATGAGAAACACCTATCTTCTTATGGAAAATTTTGCAAAGGCGTTTGCCCACAAGAGCTTATCTTTTCACGTAATGTTTCTTTGGAGTTAGTTTCTTGTTGTTCCTGTGGTATAAAGACAGAAGACATAAATGACCTTTTCATGCAATGTGGCATTATTCAGTCTCTGGTGCATTTTGTTTAGTAGTTAGAATATGTAGTATGAACTGGTGTAGGATTTCATTAGTCTTCTTCTATCCTAGAGTAATAACAATTCAAAGAGATAATAGCCAACTATGGAACCTTATCTTCTCAGCTATGCTTTGGGTGATTTGGAGAACAAGGAATAAATAGATACTTGAAGGCTGCTTTCTTTCACCGACTTATATCTTCTTTTCCATGACTCTTAATGTGTGAGATTGGCATTTTGCCCTCTCTGGCTACCTTTGTATGATCTTTAGAAGTTTGTTGCTCAATTGGAGAAGTTTTTTTTGTTGTTGTAATTGTTCTATCACCTTTCCTCCTTGCTTGAGTCATAGTTTTCAATGTGCCTGCCTAGGTGCCAAGGTACTTTTCCCATGCCTAGATGCTTGGGCACCTTAAAGGCACCAACCTAGATGTCTAAGATGACCAAGGCACTTGGCTTGGAACCCCTAGCCCTTTTAATGATAGTAAAATCATATTGAAATATTTCTTTATCAATTATACCATTTAATATATTTAATATTATAAATTATAAATATATGCTTGAAAATTTATAAAATTTTCTTTCATCCTGTTTTCCTTTCCCTCGTACATTTACTTAAAATATATTTACATGCATGCACACATAATAAACATATTCAATTATAATATATAAATACATATGATTATATGTAATTATGTAAAACTCTTTTACCTAAACTTTTTAAAATCTGTTTTATATTTTTTTAGCTCGCTCACTTTTGATATGTACACATTATATATTTAGTGTTAACATATAATTTTTTATCTTCTAGGCGATGTCTAAACGGCAAGTGGATATTTTACTCTTGAATTCCTCGTCGCCTTGGCAACTATTGCTTGAGCAACTGTTCTCTAGTTTTCTTTTCTTTATCTATTTCATAGGCCCATTGTAATTATTTTTTTAATCAATGATTGAATTATGATTTAGCCATTTTCAAAAATAAAAAAACAAGACATGTTATTTATAGAGCTAAGGAAGCTCTTGTAGAAAAGTTGATAATATTAGGATAATGGGAGGGAAAAAAGGATATGGACTTGGATTAAGTTGGATGATGGTAATTTAATATGATTAGAAGGTTTAAATATCTCTAACAAAGTCGCTTAAAATTGCAAAGTGAAGAAAGAGAATTTCATATAGCAGCGCTAAATAATTTGATACTAAGGTTTTGTAGAGTTGGGTTGAGTGAATTGTAAGTGTTAATACAAATTAGGTTATGTGAAAGCATCATTTTTTTACATCTCTTAATCATCTGAAGATGATTGTATAGATGTCATGTGTTTGGATATGTTTAGTGTGGTGCATGGTTTTTCATCTCTCCGAGATCTTGCGAGATCTCGCGAGAATCTCGGTCTCTCCAAGGGGCCGAGATACGAGATCGCCGAGATCTCACCCCATGTAGATTGGTCTATAAAGAATTTTTCTCGGTCGATCCGCGACTACTCTACATCCCGTTTATGATAGTGTAAACATATTTAATATATTTCACTATCACTTATACTATCACATGAAAATGTGTTACAAGTTTAATACCATATTAATATTTAAATAAAATTGTATACAAGTTTAAATCTTTTAGAAACATAAAGATCATCTTTTTGTTAATGAAAGTGCTTTATAATTGTTCATTCACATAGTTGATATACAAAATGTGTTATATAATTTTATGTAAATTCATTGATGTACTCCTATTTTTATAAGATATTATGTTATATTTCATACATATATACATTTTGATCCGAGATCCGATCTCCCGAGATTTTTTCGAGATCTCTCTGAGATCTCTTCTCTTTCAACCCTCCGAGATGAAGTCGAGATCCGAGACGACAATCCTTGGTGTGGTGTATGTGGAAACCATGGGTAGACCCCAAAATGGTAAATTAATGAAAAGGGAAAAAGGAATAAATAAGGTGGGCGGTGCTGATAATGAGAAACATACTAAAAAAATGGCAAAACAAGGAAGAGAATGCCAAATACCTCATGATAAAACAGGAAATAAATGCTCCAGAAAACGTCATAATTCAATGATGGAAGACGGCTAACAACAGAACAAAAATAAAGTCACTTAATAACTTGATAAACTCTACAGAGTTGATGTTCCAATTTAATCAATTTATAATCCTAATTAAATTGAGCTATACGGCAGTGAATAAAACTTTAAAAAATCAAGTCAAATAAAGTCAATTCATCTACATGCCAAAAAAGAACGGGGTGTGGGGTACATATAAAATAAACATAAAATACCATGAGAAAGTTGTTTTTCTAATTCCCGTTCGCTCCATGTCAAATATTTCTATTTCTTATGAATGAATGATTTCATATTAACATGTTGCTATGGTGGTTAATCAATGGTATTTGAATGATTACTCAATGTAATTAATATCAAATTAATGCCAATTAAGTGGGGATAGGTCCAAGGATATTTTCATAAAAACTCACATAATAACCTCAATTTAAATGTGGTTGGAATTTCTTCAGTCATGGGGATATCCATATGTTTATACTTTGAGAAATTTTGGGTCTTTTCCTAGGGTGGTTCCATATACACCACTCCAAACTTATCTGAACCCATCACGTCTATATTCTCATCTTAAATGATTAAGAGAGCTGAAATAATGAAGTTTTCAAAGGTTTTTATCTTGTTATAGCATCATCTGTGCTTAGTGCTGAAAATCAGTGCCGGTTGATTTGCATCTTATAAGCCCTACTTGCATTTCATGCTTTCATCAAACTAGGCAGACAAGATGAAGCCCCCACGTCAGTTAATCTACTATTTTTCTGGCTTGATGTTCCGACAACTTGCTTATTCAACGTTAGTATCTAGGGGTTATTCGTTGTCTGTGTCTCTTGTTTAATGTTGTGCTGTCAAGATAGTGTGCTTCAATTGCACGTAATCATCTGCCATATGATTTTGGTTATTTGTTTACATGCATACTGTAATTGTGACTGTATGAGTAAGGCCCACCATTATGCTATCATTAAATAGTTTTTTATGTAATCTTCATTCTAGCTAAGCAGAATTCTCTGATTCAGATAATTGCTTTTGTCAAACCAAACATTCTTAAGCCAATTGGCTACAGAAATCTTACGCAATGCGGATTGCAGAATCGTCCGATCCGGATCGAGATCAGCCGATTCTTGAATCAGATCGGACCCCTCCGATCCGATTCCCGGCGGAGCTACCGATCCGGATCGGTGTTTGTAGGTGGAATCGGTGCCAGAATCGACCGATTCTGTCGATTCTGGATCGATTCTGGCGATTCCCTCACCGGAATCGGCCCACTGACTGCCGCGGCATTCATAGGGTGGGGAAGATGAAGCTACCGGGTCCATCGGGACCCGGTAGCGACAGAAGTCACTGGATCCTCAACCGGTAGAGTATAAATCTACTAGTTTATGTATCGGGTCCATGGGACCCGATACGCTTAACATGGCAGATCCGGTGACTAAGTCACCGGATCCTGGATGGACCCGGTAAGGCCGTCATCCCCGCCCGATAGGGCGGGGAATACGTCCGTGGCAGGGATTTCGGGCCACTTTTGGGCCCAAAATTGCCCCAAACTCCTTATTTAGTTTTTTTTTGTGTTTTAGGGTGTTTTAAGGGTCGATCCAGATCGATTTTTCTTCTGGTGAATCGGCCTGGATCGGACCCGGATTGGTCCCCACCGATCAAGGACCGATTCTGATCCCGCGATCCTTGTATGCAATATATCAAAAATCATGATGCGAATCTAAGATTTCACTATTTGGTCTCTAGCATCACATGGCCTCATGGATCTCTGTAACATCTTGCATCTTTAAAACATCATTAGACATCATAATTACATATCATTACGTCTAGAGAAAACTTAATCAGGTAAGTAATTAAAGTTTTTATACTCTGCTTTTAACACAACCATAAAACGAGTCGTGCGTTGAGAATGCGATGCCACAACACATCTCGTTCTATACTGGAATTGCAAAAAAAGAAAAAAAATGTGAAAAAAAATCCCAGACTTTTGAATGGTGCTTAGAAGCTTCTGGCAAGGTCTGGAGGCTCTTAGAGCTGGTTGAAGGCCTAAAAATTTACTTGGAGGGTAAGTTTATTAAAGCCTCATAGGAAATGGCTGCCTTCAGATAAAGTCAAGCTGACAAAATTTATGGCACCACAAATCCGCTGATCCCTTGGGTTTGGAGGGCCATTTCGGTCTAAATGTGACATCTTTACCCGTTGCATCCTGGTGAGAACTCACCAGACACCAACCTGGCATGACAACTGGGCTGGTTGGCTGTGCTGTCACATGAAATAGGTGAGTTGACAACTCAAAGTTTGTGATGCTATTAACTGCGACGCTAAGAACATGGCATGTGACATTAATGCATTAACTTTGATAGTGTAATTAGTGCACCAATACTGGCTTAAAACTCTTATAAATACAGGGGTGTTGAAAAGCTTATTCACCTAATTTAGGGAGAAGAAGAAGAGATGAGAGGAAGAAAGAGAAGAGAAAAGGAGAGGGATGGGAAGAAAGAAAAGGGAGAAGCCTTATCGCTGCCCATTATGCGTGGAAGTGGTGATTCCGCCCGTCCCATTGGTCAGAAAACCGGTCTAGAGGAAACTCTTCTGGATCATTCAGTTCCATTCGTCTCCATTAAGAGGAAGTGCTGCTAAAATCCAATTGATCCACTACAGTACCATAGGGGAGACTATTGAAATCACTCAGTCTACATCAACTCGTCTGAGCATAAATTTTGTTGAATTTTTACTCTTGACCCTACCTGATTAATCTCTTGCTTGATTTGTCTTCATGGTTCATAGAATTGACTGAACCGGATCGGAGTCAGCATGCGCTGACTTGATTTGGTGGGCAGGTGGGAGGGGGGGGGTGCTCTGATCCACCCTTGGATTCCCACCCTGGATCGAACAGATTTGGCTGTGATTGTTTATACATATATTTTCATTCCCTTCTCCTTATGACCTATGCTTATGATTCATGATTGTCAGATCATTCTATTTTATAATGTTGTATCTTATGATTTGACCTATTTATTACATGTTGTCTCCTTGACTCCATAAATATATGAAGCTAGTTATATGTCAATAATGCAGAATGGATTAATGTTATTTTCAACGATAAGATGTTTTTGCCATAAGATACTACCGACTTGATTATGTATGTCGGATCATTTCTTTTCATCTTTGGCTCATCAATATATTAATATTTTGTGTATTATGTGGACTGGATTAACGCTCAGAGTGAGGGCACTTTGATCCACCCTCGGATTCCCACCCTGGACCAAGACAAAATCGGCTGTGATTGTTTATACATATGTATACGTTCATTCTCTACTAATGACCTATGCTTATGCTATATGATTGTCAGATCATTCTGTTTTATCGTGTTGTATCTTTTTATTTGACCTATTTATTACATGTCTCGTTGACTGCAGAAATATATGAAGCTAGTTATATGTCAATGCCAATAATGTTTGGATTGACACTATTTATAATGATAAGATGTTTTCGCTGTAAGATACTACCGACTTGATTATGCATATCGGATCAGTTCTTTTCATCTTTGGCTCATCAATATATTAATATTTTGTGTATTTTGTGGATCCTATTGATGCTCATTTCTCCACTTAATAACAATAGCTATTTGCTCTCATGATAAAAAGAATTCCATAATAAAGCTAAAATATATTAAATTTCTTTGATAAATTGGGTTGGTTCTAATTCATCAAGAGGGTACTGCCTGTCGTGTTCAATAGGAAGGAGTTTGACTATCTGTGGAACCAATGAATCATGGATGGTCCAATCCATCTTTTGGGTGCACAAATGTCACCTAAAGAGGGTTAAACCTTGTCATGTATACCAAAAAGGAGTATGACTGTTTATCTGTCCCTGAAGTTAGTAAGTTTTGATGGTTTGGCAGGGATCGCGGGATCGGAATTGGGACTTGGATGGTGGGGTCTCGATCCAAATCGTATCAGCCGATCCTCCAAGAGAACAACCAATTCGGAATTAGTCTGGATTGGTTCTTCAAAAACACTTAAAATGAAAAAAACATAAAATGGGCCTAGATCGGGCTATTTTGGGGACGAAATTGATCCCAAACAGGCCGTATGAGGTGTCTGCGACAGTCTTGTGCCACTGTGGGTGCGGAAGATGGCCTTACTAGGTCCATCGCCATGATCCGGTGACTTATGACAACAAGTAAGGGCCGTCTTCCTTGCCCAATAGGATAGGGAAGATGGCTATGATGGCATTTTAGGCCAATTTTGATGGGGAATTGCTGGAATCGATCTAGAACTGTCTTGTTTCCATTGAAATCAGGCCCAAAATTGGGTATGATTCCATCTTTTATTTAAGTATCAGCATAGTTGTCAAGGCGCCCGCCTAGGCGGCGCCTAGGCGGCAAGGCGCCTTTCCAAGGGCGCCTTACCAGGGCGCCTTGTCTGGGGCCAAAAAGGCGCCAAAGGCGCCCGCCAAGGCGCCCAAGGCGCCCAAGCAAGGCTCCTTGGGTATTTTTACATCATTAAAAAAAGTTTTTGAGGGATTTTTCTCCCTTGATACCCCTCACAAGGGACACTTATTTAATGATAGTTTCAATATATTAATATATTGTATTATCACTTATACTATCATACATATTTAGGATTTATGATTATAAACATATATTATATACTTAATTAAGTTCTTTTTCAACTCTTTCCTCTCTCTCTCTCTTTGTCTCACTTATACTATTACATATTTTTTTGGGTTCGGGGGGCTGATCCGCGACTACTCTGCACCCCCCCATTTAATAATATTATAACAATATTTTACCATCACTTATACTATTGCACATATATAAATTTTATAATCATAAATGAGTTATATACTTAAATTTTATAAATATTTATTTAACTTTCTTCTCTTTCACACACATCATATTTACTTATGTGCATTGATAAAACACTCATATTCAATTATATCATAACAAATATAATTATATTTATGTTTTGTTTATATATAACAATCTCCCGACTCAGCCTTCCTTGAATACCGCCTTGACCACCTAGGCGACGCCTAAGCGGCCGCCTTGTCGCCTAAGCGGAATCGGTACCCTTCAACGCCTTGGGCGCCTTGTCGCCTTGACAACTATGAGTATCAGGGAATCAACTAGATTGGTTGATTCTGATTCCTGATCCGATCTCGCTGGATCGGCCAATCTTGGCCGATTCTTCAGAGAGTCAGCTCGGGATCTGTCCTCTAGGCCGAAATGGGATTGGCATGGGCCGATCCGATCCAAGAATCGGCAGATCTTGATCCAGATCAGCCGATTTTGCGAATTGTGGTTTGGTTCATCTTTTGACATTAAAATATTTTGTAATGTTTAACAAATAATTGACATGAAAATAATGAAGATGACTTATTTGGAAGTTTATTATTTAGTAACTTTGTAGGAAATGAAATGCTAAAGGTTCCTCTTGAATAAATGTACTTCGCAATTTGTTCATTTATGTGGTCTTGTATTTCTTTATTTGGCTCCATTCTCCATGTATAAAAGACTATTTCATTCCAACTGAAGTTACATCTTTAGGTCTAGCATCAAAAATGAAGTTGAGATTAAAAATGGCTAAATGTGGTTGTTTTGCATCCATATCTCCGAGCACATTCTATAATCTTTAAGAAAGGAGCATATTTTTTTTCTTTTACCGTAAATTTTTTATCAAATTTTTGTTTTTCACATGCCATTGCATCGTACAAATGGCCTGTGGCGGGCTTTTCATTCCCATTCACAACAAACTTATAATATAAGTTGAGATTCTTTTAAAATTTATTCAACTCCATGTTAAAATTTACTTGAAAACTAATAGAAGCATCCCCCCCCCCCGTTTTGTCTTTGTCCATGTACTTTAATGTCAAGGATTTGAAGAGAACAATTTTGACGATTCTTTTTGTCACTCCACATCTTACCATTTTCTCCTTTTTTCTCTCGTAAAATCTAGTAAATGAGAGTGGTTATAATAATGAGCAGTCAACTTCTTGGCTATGGAATTGATACCTATATAAACTTTTATCCTTCCAATATTCATCAATGTTAAATCAAATCAATGCATAGCACAGCTGCTCAAGGTGTCCAAAGCAGTTGTTTTTTTAAATTAATAATCTCCTTTCAGAAATATTATATGATGCACTGTCTGTCACAATTTAGATCACATTTACTTGTTAACCTTGTCAATAACTTTGTTTAAAAGCTCATACATAGGTGTAATATCTTCTATACGGTTTGAGGCATCACTAAAGTTCATAAAATAAGTACCATTCAAATAATTTACCAAGATATTAATAACTTCCTGATGGGGAACATACTAGACTTAACCAGAATTGAGGCTAACACGCAGTCTAAAAATCTGACTCCCAAAATTGGCTCTAGGTTTCTCAATTTTAGAGTTTCTAGCTAAGAAATTTTCTGCTAGTGTTGCTTTCTCTTTTAATGAATCAGAATTGAGATAGAAAAGTGAGGGAGAACGGCAATTTTGAAAATCTGATTAGATTTTGAAATTTGATTCTAACTATTAGTGAATCAGATTTTAGTTATCTGGAGGTAGTTCACTCTAATGTTCTCGCCAAGACTAACAACAATTAAACAAAGTGACTAGGACCTATTTCGCACCAGGCATGGCATCACGATATAGGATAATAGAAAGACAGAATTAAACCACACAAGGAAAAGTGAAACAGAAATTATCTCCACACCGGGGTGTGGGGAAGACATTCTTCGACTGAGAGATAGGTGTCACCCCTTAATACATGAATTTTATCAAATAAGTACAGCATTGATAATCGACCCACACCTCACAGGGTGGTAAAAGGTCTACAACAAAACTTTGGGGGATGCCTATCAGCAGGTTGACGGAACCACCAGCACTAGCCTCCAATTACTAATGCCTGTAATTTGATCTTCAGTAATCGGACCGTCTAAAATACGGGCTCAGAACTTGTTCTTCACAGCCAGAGGAATCAGTAGACCAGATCGATTCATCATTCCTAAAGGAATCATCCAATGTGCAGCCACGGGCAACTATAGAAGAGCTACCAAGGTATTTTGATGATCGGAGGCCATCATCATTTTCCAATTATAAAATGTAGGCAGACCGGGGATCTGCCATTACCGTGGGCTCCAAATTTCTCACAAGATCTGGAATCGGTTCAGACAATAACCAAAACAAGGAACAACTAGAACTATCCCGAACTCAAGACAATTGGATAGCCGGCCACCTTTGACTGGAGAGAGGACCAGTCACAATTTCAGCGGAACCAAAATGAACTAACATGATAGATCCAGAGTGCCAGAACAGAAGGCGGTCCTTGACTGGAAGGCGACCAGTCTCAGCTCCAATCCGAACTCAGGAAGGAGTCAGCATCAGCAGTAATGCAGATCTGATAGAGTTACCCAAACTGTAATCAAGCCTCGACCAGAGAGGGACCAGTCTCAGTGCCACCACGCATCCAACATAAACATAAACAAAATCGACCAATCAGACCCAAGGATTCCGGAATCGGAATCGGAATTGGAATCGGAACTGATTCCGATTCCGATTCCAGGAATCGGCCGGGAAGAGAATCGATTCCGGATCGGTCCGGAATCGGTTTATTTTTTATTTTTTTTTTCGTCAAAAAATTCAAAAAATTCAGAAAAAATAGGAAATGAGTTAGAAATTTTTTTAAAAATAACCAATGCATTCATCCACAGGACCACATCGAATCAATACTAATGAACTCCAATCAAGACTCGTTAAGTACATATTCCATTTCCATTGATTCAAAAATGAAAGAGATGAAACATCATGAAAAAAAACAATTACATCATAACAATCTCCTACCAAAATCTAGGATATAAATATGGGGCTTCCTCCTCCCCGTCGCGCTCGCGCTCCTCTCTCGCGCTCGCCCGTATACCGTCCGGGACCATATCCATATGAAAATAATGTCGATGCCATGCCATCAAGGTCGTACGGATCGGACCGTGGGACGACCGGGGACGTAAGCGCAGGACGGTGGAATCCAGGCGGTGTAATCCACCGCCGGTCAACCCGGCCAAATGCGCCGGACACCGTGGCTCTCGTATACAAGAATCACGTGTATCCGAATCCGCCGTGTAAATACCGCCGGGGCCGCGAATCGCAGACCCACCGCCGCCGACGGCCGCATCGTTGGTACATGCACTCGTCATCATCACCGTCCGAGGAGTGAGTGAGAAGGAGCCCCCGCGTGCCGTCATCCGGGTCGACAGACGCCCCGACCTCTAGCCTTCCTTCTCTTCACCTCTTCGGCCCATCTCTCGAAGTACCGTAAGGTCCGGAACCCAAAGTTTTTTTTTCAACTTTGCAAATCCTCCTATTTTTCACAAGCCACTTTTGTTTTCGTTTTCCCGACCGCGAACGGGCCGGGTAGCGGCCGCCGGGACCGGAGCTCGGAGTCAGGCTAAAGCCGCAGTGGTCGCTCCATAGCCGGGGCAGGAGCGTCCCCGCTCCGAGCTCTCGAGAAGTAGACGGAGCCGGAGCCGGAGCATCCTCTCGCTCAACACCATCTAACTCTCCTTCAACCCACGCACGGTCATCGGGATCAAACTCACCGTACGATCCCCGGCTTCCTCTCCTCTTTCCAGGAGGCAAGTGCATGCTCCTCCCGGAATATCCGATCCACGTCCACCTCCTCGGTGGTGGTGCGAGGAATGCCTCTCGCTCGTACGGACCACCCGCGACCGTGCAAATCATGTCTCGCCGATCTTCCGTCGATCCTCGATGTTCTTTATGGCGCCCTCACGTTGTAACGACAAAACCAAACCTTCTCCAAATGTCGAGGTCAACCTCGTTCCTCCTTTTCGTACGTATCGTTGAATGTACCGGCGTTCCTCTCACAATGGGAGGAACCGGTGCCTGGCCGAGTATCCCGATACCGATGGCGCAAGTGGATTCCATCCACTCCCTGTATTCACCCGAACCCACCACTCAGCTGCAAGAAAAAAGAAGAAGAGAAAAGGTAAACAATTGGCCCATTATCTTCCATAACTTATATGAAAAGAAAATAAAATCTTCATCAAGCTATTATTATACCAGGTGATATTTTGTCAACTGAATATTTCAGATCAGCATCTGAGTATACGTCGACCCTCATCTTATACTTCTGCATCTGAAAAATTTATAAAAAAAACATTAGTTGCCTGGTAAGGCTACTACAAGGTATTGAATAAATTCTAACTTACTTCTACCTCAGCCTCTATCATGTCCGGTTGAGATCGGCACAGACACTGAATAACAGCAAGTGTACCCCGCATCACCTCGTTGTCGATTTAGACGCTGTTCGGGAAGCAGACAACCCAAGTAACACACCATTCGGAATGTTTAAAGGGTTGCGTATTTGCCGGAAATGGTCGTAAATTAACGGTCGAGATATCTGGAATTTTTTCCGTGCAAAATGAACTTAAACGGATAGTTCAAAACTTGGACGGACTTGTTCGGTCGGAAATCACAACGTTTAACGACGCTCGGACTCGTCGGAAACGCGTAAGAATGGACGTACGAAGTGTTCGGCGAAGAAATCTCACCAAAAACCGGTTAAAGATCGAAGAAGACGTTGATTCAAGGCCGATCGGCGCTTGGATCGGCGGAATCGGCGGAAGGAAACACTTGGAATCGCCGACCGCCGGAATCGGTGCTTCGAATCGACAATCCTTTCCAACCGAGGCCGGCAGCTCGGATCGACGCCGGATCGCCGGATCGGCGTCGGAATCGCCGCAAAATCGCCGGAATCGAACCCTTCCGCCGCGGGATCGACGGAATCGACCGCGGCGGTCGATTCCAGCCCTAATCGGTTCGATTCCCGGTCCAGAATCGAACCGGGAATCGAACCGGGCCGGTTGACCCGGTCTTCCGAAGGAATCGGTCGGACGACCGATTCCATAAGGTCGATTCCGACCGATTCCAGGCGATTCATACCGATTCCGCGGAATTCTTCCCGGAATCGGTCCTTCTGCCAGGAATCGGTTGGAATCGGACCGATTCCGCCGATTCTGCAATCCATGAGCAGACCTGGGGAACAGAACTGCTGTTGAACGTAGACTGGTGCAAGGACCAGTCGAGATGTCGAATAGCCTCAAAATGAATAAAACAGTGATCAATATAACGAATCCGAGAAGATGCAGAACGGTAAACAACTCATGATTGTAAAGGCATCAAACCATTGGAATATAACTCAACTTCAATAACCGAGTGAGCAAGGAAGGTGGGGTCGGGAGTCAGGACCGGGTCGGTTTGGCCCTAAACCAACCCGGGTTGGCCGGGGTCGCGACCCGGGTCGGGACGAGGTCGGCCCGGGTCGCGAAAAATAATAATAAATAATAAAAAATGGGGTCGGGGTCTTGGGGTCGCGATCGTGTCGGTCGGTCCCAAAACCGACCGGGTCTTGTCCGGGTCGCGACCCGGGTCGCTACCCGGCGAACCATGCGAGTGAGAACCAAACTAGCTCATCCCAGTGAACATATCATAACGAAGACCAACTCAGAGAATCATCGAACCTTCAGAAGAACATCACATTCCGGAAATGAAACTAGATCTGGAAAGGGACCAGTTCCGCAATGCAATGGAGCCTCGGTGCTTCTCATAGGACACGACCAATTAGGGCCTCAGACTAGTAAGTATAGCTTCATAGGGAGGAGCCTAGCAGGGGGGAGGTTCGGGGAAGGTTCTTGCCTTGGGAGGATAAGGCATACCCCGAACATCTTCAAATGAAGGCTGTACAGAGATAAAAACTAGCTATACGAGAAGGAGAATGATAGTTCTCATCGCCATCGGCTTCATGCCATGGGTTGGAGCCATACGAGCCATAGATCAACTCCGGAAAGTCTTCTAATAAATCAGCAGCCAGCAACAGCAGTAGAGGAAGCCGCGGATACTCTTAACACTGCTCTAGGTAGAGACTGCACATGGAGGATACCACGCCGATTGAAGGGAGGAAAGATCCGTTCGAGTGAAGAAACAACTTCACAGGAGCTCGTCCGTAGCCACCTCCGGAGGAAGGAGATCTAGCTGATCTCAAGAGAGAAGGAGAAATGTCGCCGTCGAGTGGAGAAGAAAAACTCCACAGGAGCTCGCTCGACCACAGGAGTTGTCCATGCAAGTCGGAGCAAGAAAGAAATATGGAGATTAGGCGGAGGGAAGGAGGTTTCTCCAAAAGAGCTCTGTGGGACAGCCACGGGTGGAAGTGGAATAGAAGAATGAAGGCCGCCAGGGCTCCACCATTGGAGGAGACGAGAAGCTCGCGGCTGCCTTTGATCCGTTTCCAGGAGAGAGAGTAGAACTTGTAGACTTAAGAGAGGCATGGAGAGGTAAAGAGGGAAAACAACAATTCAACGGGAGACTTCTCATTTCAATGTACCATAGCATACGAAGGGAGTCTCGGGTCCTTTATATAGGACCGAGTCACCAAATTACAAGAAATTATGGAGAAATGTGAAAAAAATGTAAAATGCATAGAACAATATTCTAAAATGTCTAAAAATGCTGTATAGATCATAGAAAGCTAAAAACATAAAATTGGCATTCTAAAGCACTCAAAGAAAATAAGGACCAATATCCCCTATCCAAATGGAACCGAGTTGTCTTCTACGGCGTCCATAAACATGTTTGAATCGGGGCCACTGTCTAGTGTCCTCACTACTTTCTCTGCCTATTATCAATCTAACCATCGTACATTATGGTTAAATCACGAACTTTCAATATTCTTAGAACTCAGAATGCATTCCATTTGTACACTCAACTATTCTTTTCAACAAAGACACCTTCAACATGTGAGAACTTCGAGGCATGCAATCTGACCCAATCCGACTTGCAAGTTCACGCATAATCTCAAAACTTCTCAATCATGCACATCTTCTTAGAACTAAGTGGCCATAGCTTCTTCAAAATTTAATTGTTCTTTCTTACTCAATTTGCTTTCTAAAATACTTTAATAATTTTTGCTACTTTTTCTTGCATCAACAAATTCTTCTTTGAACAATGTCGCAAATGAATCCATTGGATCACTCTTTTTGTTGATTTTATCAACAACTAAAGGTGTCACACTTTTCTTTGACGAAGTTGAAGTTTTACTTGATGTATTTTGCTTATTACCTTCGTCATCATTTTCATTGGAACATTCAATCACCATCTTTATACCATAAAATGATATATCTTTTCTTATTTTTATTCAGCCATGTTAACATCTCCTTGGTAAATTTCTTTGTACTTTTTAGGCATTGTTTGACATCACTAAACCCTTTCGATTAATGAGCATGGACAATTGCTCCCATTTAGTTAGTAGAAAATTTCTCTGTACCTTTATATGCTTTTTTTTTAAAAAAAAGTGCTCCCTTTTTAAGAAAGGTGGTAGTTGCTTCTGAATTTTATAAATGAACAAAGTGGACTTAAATGGTTAACTAAGAGTTTCCTTGGTGACTTGACCAGATAAAAGGAAAATACATGGTTGAAGTCATTTGTTTTTTTGTTTTATACATCTAAATCAACGTGTAAATTGAATGATTGATTTATATTTACGGTGGTTAAATCTCATGATTCCAATTTACTTTTTTTTGTTTCTTATAAGAGAATATCATTATTATTTTTTCAGCTAGTCCAATATATAGGTTGCCAAATACTGTCTTAATTTGCAGCATGTGACTTTCGTTCTGCATTATTTGATTGTGACAATGGATATCTTTCCTTCTGAACCCGATAAGGACTAGAATGTACTGCTCTTGATCCTTCATGCTTCTTTAGCTATATATGGATTTTAAGGTCAGTAGGTTTCTCTAATATGGGTTGCACTTGCACTGAAAACGTCCTCTCTTCTATTAATATTCTGCACCTATCAATCATTGCTTGCAGAATTGGCCACATGAAGGCTTGATTTTGTACAATCTTATCTTTTGCTGAAATATGTGTTGTATGCAAGGAATTTGAACAAATTGGTAATTTGGCACTGGATTGGCCACTGCAGATCCAGGCACATAATCTGTATAATTGGCCAGAACTAGAGATCCAAACAAGCCATAGTTGTCAAGGCGACAAGGCGCCCAAGGCGTTGAAGGGTACCGATTCCGCTTAGGCGACAAGGCGGCCGCTTAGGCGTCGCCTAGGCGGTCAAGGCGGTATTCAAGGAAGGCTGAGTCGGGAGGTTGTTATATATAAACAAAACATAAATATAATTATATTTGTTATGTTATAATTGAATATGAGTGTTTTATCAATGCACATAAGTAAATATGATGTGTGTGAAAAAGAAGAAAGTTAAATAAATTTTTATAAAATTTAAGTATATAACTTATTTATGATTATAAAATTTATATATGTGCAATAGTATAAGTGATGGTAAAATATTTTTATAATATTATTAAATGGGGGGAGCGCAGAGTAGTCGCTTGTGAGGGGTATCAAGGGAGAAAAACTCCTTGATACAATATATTAATATATTGAAACTATCATTAAATAAGTGTCCCTTGTGAGGGGTATCAAGGGAGAAAAACTCCTCAAAAACTTTTTTTAATGATGTAAAAATACCCAAGGCGCCTTGCTTGGGCGCCTAGGCTGGCGCCTTGGGCGCCTTGGCGGGCGCCTTGGGCGCCTCCTAGGCGGGCGCCTTGACAACTATGAAACAAGGGGTATCAAGGGAGAAAAACTCCTCAAAAACTTTTTTTAATGATGTAAAAATACCCAAGACGCCTTGCTTGGGCGCCTAGGCTGGCGCCTTGGGCGCCTTGGCGGGCGCCTTGGGCGCCTAGGCGGCGCCTAGGCGCCTCCTAGGCGGGCGCCTTGACAACTATGAAACAAGCTGAGCTGAGTTTTATGTTGCATAAGTTCAACTTGTTTATTATTACTTGAGCTTGACATGGTACTCAATGAGCGAGCGAGACCAATGATTGAGCTCAACTTGTTAGGAGCTCGATATTTCAGGCTCTGTTTGTTGAGCTCCTTGTTCATTTGATTGTGCTGGGTTTAAGCTTGAACTCAGATAGGAGCTCATCTTGAGCTCATCCACGTTCAAGTTCAAGTTTGGTTAAGGTCTATGAAGATCTAATTCGATCTTGGTTCGAGTTTGTTTATGAAGCTAGAACTTGATCTTGATTTTAGCTTGAGGTAAAGCTCTGGTTAAGTTCAATTTCAGGTTGTTTAATAGTTTTGATGGCATATATTAGTATTCTTCCTTCCTCTTTATTACACCATTCATTAATCATTATCAATTTACAAAGTTTACATTTAACCCTATTCTTGTCATTCTCATCTGGCCAATAAACATACTCCCACCCTCAAGCATTGGACTTAGCTTTCTTCTTCTTCTCAATATTCATGTTAACTGATTCTGAAGTTGAAGCTGAAAACTAAAAATGATAAAAAAATGTTAAACATAGCTGCAAACAAGGAAGGATGGGTTGCGGGTCGCGAGACCCCCAGGCTGACCCGGTCGCGACCCCAATTATTATTATTTTTTTTTGAAAAATTCAAAAAAATAAGAAAAATGCAAAAAAATTCAAAAAAATACAGAAAAATCGGAGAAAAATAAATGACATTGTGACGTGTTCTACATTTTGTAGGTAGTTTATGTACTCTCCTCATGTCATTTGGGTTAAGTACACAACTTGATACATGTACACATGATGATAATATTCATCAGTCCCTCGGGAAACTATCTTAAGACTTGATCTAAATGAGTCACCATAACTATATGTCGATTGGATCGAAGTATCTGATGACTCTATATAATTCATTTCACAATACTCTTGATCGTATGTAGGGAACCAAGAGTCTTGGGATGAATCATATACATAGTTGGAGGCATCGTGGTATTCTGCTCCAGCTTCATGGCTACGGTGACCTCTTCCACCTTGCGGCCTTGTACCATGATCGGCGTCATGGGTCGCATGGGTATTTTCCTCCTCGCAGTTAAAACGTAGCGATGTTGTAGGAGATATGGGAGGATGTGGGGGTCTCTTGTACTTGTAAAATGCTCATGCCCCCGTATCTAGCACCATCATCGCTGCTACTTTTTGACGATGAATCCTCGGAAGTCTGGTACTGCACTCGGATGTTCGGCTCTAGTATATCTTCTCGATCACCTTCGACCGTATAAGCATCTGTAATATCAAAAGGATCAGTCATAACTTTGTACCGTTCTCCTACTTTGCGTATCTCGACTAGCTCCTTCTCCGGTCCTCTGTCGCTTTGCTAGGGAGGGAGGGATCTGGAATTCTTCGGCCAAAGGGGCATTATCGAGCACTCCTTCAGCCCATTGTTGTTCTTTTGGTTGAACTCCGGTTCTCCCAACTCTTCTCGGTCATTGACCCGAGTTTCTAAGGAGTTCTTCTCGTAGAATATTTAATCCAAATCGATGTCCTTTTCAATTTGTGGCTCCTCGACCGAACATCCCGCCGCCTGTGATATCCAACTCTTTTGTTCCATCTGGTTCTGTTTTATTCTCTCTAAATTCTTCAACTTTAATCTCATGTTATAGTGATAATACACGAGGTTTTCAAGTCTCCTTGATGTCATCCTGTTTCTTTGTTTCGTGTGAATCAAGCTGAATGTAGACCAATTCCTCTCGCAGTCCGAAGCCGAAGTGATTTGACTTAGGACCCTGATGGCTATGTTCGCCAAGTCCTCGTACCCTGGTATTTTACCATGGTCCATCCACTAATTAGCTGCATAAATTGAATGTCTTACATTATTATCTAAGTAAACTTTGATTAATTAAGTGATGAAAAATAATGTTACGTACCCGAACTTAGTAGCATCACTGCTCGTTCAACTCTACTCGTTCCAAAGTGAAATGCCCGCATTCTGTAATCGTGCATCTTGTTGCATGTGATAATAGCCCGGTCGTCGTCACCGAGCAACGGTCGGATGACGCTCTTCACGTCATCTAATAATTCGTTCGTTGCCTTGAATTGTGGACTATAGCAATACATTGGGTTGGAAAAGTAACTTATGAACCAAATAACATTAGTAAACAACTTATACATATCTTACATTAAAAAAAAGTAAATGTTTAAGAAAATATATCTGCTGCATGTATGGGTTGATGTAACGTACATTCCCAACGGCGATCTATGATATCCCACCACTTGGTGAAGTCGGACACTGTCTTGGAGATTTCTTCCTTCGCTCTCTCAACTGCATTGTATAAATATCCTATGTCTGCTTTCCTATCACCGTCAACTTTCCTTAGTACCTTCACTATGGGTTGGACGATGTTTAACGTCTTCTTTACAACTTTCCAAAAATCTTCGCTCTCTATTGTCTCCTCTACCTTTCTCTCTTTTCTCTTATCTGATTGGTTACATCTAGTTATCAAACTACCCCAACCCGGTGAAATGACCATCTGAGTTAGAACTCTCCTTTGACTTAACAAACTTTCTAACGAAATGTAGTGGGTGGCGAACCGGGTTGCACCGGGCTGTAACAACTCTCGCCCCTTGGTGTGTTCCCTCATAAGTGTAAGGACAAAGTTGTTGTAAATAAAAGAAGAAATAAACTGGGCTAGCTTAACTACCTTGTCTATTTGAGGATCCTTGTATATATCCTTCAATATCAAGTCTAAGGAGTGGGCGGAACAAGGTGTCTAATATAACTTTGGTCTTTTGACCACGAGCATCTGTTCGGCCACTTTGTATGCGGCCGCATTGTCTGCGACTACTTGAACTACTCGGCTCTCTCCTATTTCTTCTATCACTCCATCTATCAATTGGTAAAGATATTCCGCATTCTTTACCTTTCCCGATGCGTCGACTGACTTCCAAAAGACCGTGCTAACTTGGTTGTACACTAGAAAATTGATCATTATCTTCCGAGTTATACCTGTTAAGTATAAGATATTAACTAAGTTATACTAAAAATAATGTTTATGCATTTAATATAAATGAGTATAAGAAAATTTACTTACCGCTCCATCCGTCAGTCATTAATGTGCAACCTCGTTCCTCCTATATTCGTTCAAATGATGCCACATACTTCTTTATTTCTTGCACCTCCATAGGAAGATATACATTGTATATCTCTTTTGGGTTTGGACCAGACACTCCCCTCCCGACGTATGCGATCGTTTTGATCATGTTTTCGTAGTATGATCCCCTCATGACATTTGCCGGAATGCTGTGGTGAAAGAACCACTTTGACGTTGCCTGGCCAATCTTTTCTTTACATAATTTTATGTTCTTCATCGCTGTCATGATTGTCATTTGACACTGTCGTGGTCCGGTGATTATGGGATCCATAGGACCTACTGCCGGGTCGTCGTCTTAAGTGAGATCATGAATCTCATCTTACGGTTGGTTGTTGGATCCTCTTCCACTTCCTCGACCACTCCCACTTCCAGACCCTTGACCCATCATTCGGCCGGTGCGTCTATGTAACTCTTCGTGGACGAATGATCTTCTACTTGCTTCCATTCCCCGTAAGAGGTCATCTATTTAAGAAATATTCAACTATTTAATTATCTTTTCAAATAGAAGAATGAACTACGTTTATGAGTAAAACAAATATACCCTCGTACTCTTCATCTCCAAAAATATCTGGTCTCTGTTGTCCGATATCGTAAATGTGTACGGAATGTCTCCTCGGTTGTAGCAATTCTTCTCGGACGGTCTCTTTATGCCGTTTGCTAGTTCCATTCGTTTGCTCTATCGCTTGTAGGTGCCTATGAAATTGAGCTCTGACCTCCGGCGGAGTCCGTATGCAAGGAAAAACGTTTCCCTTCATGCCTATAAGATGAAATTTTAAATGATAAATACAACCGAATATTACTTTGTCGCAATATTTACATTGCACTTTTCTTTCCGCCATGGAGATCCAAGTTGCAATGTAACCAAGCCGGATCACTCTAGGTCGCGTCGATAGTTTAGGTTGTTTGGCTTGGAGAAGATATTTTTTTATAAAATAATTACTTAAGGAAGTAATTAACTATTTAAAAAAACTAATGACATTAATAAGTGACTACTATTCTAAGTAAACTTTTAATTATGTAAAATAATTGACTAACTAATTATGTAACTAAGTAAGTAATTAACTATACCTTCTAACTAATTATGTACTTAAGTAACTACTAAACTAAATATCTAACTAATCTTCTAGCTAACTAGCTAACTAGCTAAGTAAGTAAGTAAGTATTAAAAAGAAGAAACTACTTAACTAACTAATCAATGAATTAAGTATTAAATAAATATACTAAATGAACTAATGAAGTACTTAATGAAATAATTAAGTAAATGAAGAAGAAAATGAGAGCAATGAGAGCAAAATTTGAGAGCAATGGAAGTTTGAGAGTGAGAGTGAGAGTGAGAGGTGAGAGTAAGGGGAGTCCCTTGGGGGCTTTAAATAGTCCCCAAGGGGCTGAAATGGGGGGGGGGGTGGAGCCCCCCCCAATCTGTTGGCAACGGTCATCGCGTGACCCCCGCAACCCGGCCGGCTGAGTCGGCCCTACCGGGTTGCGGCCGAGCTGGTCGGGACCAAACCCGACCGGGTCGCGACTCGGGGAACCATGGCTGCAAACATGGTTTTGAAAATTTAGTAGCAAAGTCAGTTTGCTGCAAACTCAATTTTTTGAAAACAGTAAACATGGAATTTGCTGGACACTGTCACACTGGACACCGGACAGGGGAGGGAGAGGGTTGGGAAGGGTGCTGGCTAGGAGTTTGCTTGGCATGGGACAACCAGATATGGGAGGGAGAGGGCCGAGACAGTCAGATAGGGGAGGGAGAGGGTCAGGATAGCATGACAGGGAGTGTGCCAGCTGGGATTTTGCTGACCAGGACATGGGAGGATGCTGGTTGGGATTTTAATAGATGAGACAAGGGAAAGGGAGAGAGCCGAGGAGAGATAGGCTTGTTGGGAAGAGAAAGGGGAGAGAAGAAGATGAAGATGGGAACTTTGCTTGCTGGGGAAGAGAAGAGAGAGAAGAAGAAATCTGGAACCTAAACTCCTCGGGGAAGAGAAGAGGAGAAAAGATGAAATGGGGTTTATACATGCATGTTTCTTCTAAGACAGGAGAGGTGTAGCAATCGAAGCCTAAGCGGCGGCACTTTGGAGGAGCATAGCACCAGTGGAGGGTGACGGTGGATGGCGGCATGATGTAGCAAGAGCAACTTGGGCATGCTTCTATCAGGGAGAGAGAAATGTTTGCACGAGGGCTTATTTAAGCTATGAGCTGGGCCAAAAAATGGATGAACTGGTATGTGGTTCACTTGGCTGGACCGGCTGGTCCAGTGCTTGAGGCAGTCCAGAGGACTGCCTTGTGTCCCTAAGCAGTCTAGGCAATAACCTTGTGCTCCTAGGTGGCCTAGGCAACTGCTTTTAGAGGAACAAGAAGGTGCGGGCTCAAGGCAAGTCCTAGTTGCGACTTTGTGCCTGAACAGTGCCTAGACGCGCACCTTGACAACTATGGCACTGAACAGAACCCAATCCAGATAGAGGACTCTGTAGAATCCTCCTTGGTGGAATATGCTCTTAGGCAGAGATCCGGAGGATAGATTAGTGATCATGACTGGGTTGTTCTGCTTTTTCTTAATCTAGTTACTCTAGATGATGAATATGATGTTATTAGCTAGTCGGTGATAAGGTCTGGTGGAAAGCAAAAAATTTGTATTGTAGACTCATGAGGCAATATTATATAGTATGTTTTATGGTGTGTTACGTCATGGATTCTGCATATGACTTGTGTATGAGTCCCTTAATGTATGCAAAGCTAATGACATGAATCTAAGGTTAATTGACCTTATTAGATTAATTGAGGGTTCAACGTTACAATCTAAAACTACAAGATGTGAACATATTTAAAGACACTATTCATGATCATCTAATATCGGCTAGCACAGAGCAGATGTGGTCTGAATTTGAGAAATCATCCGATCTTTCTACTGTACCATACTACCATTAGATGGAAGATGTCTGATACACGCTGGAGTCTAGTATGCGCACATATCCATTATCTATATTACACACCCACACCCACCCACCTCTATAGTTTTCTACTATTGTCGGCTGATTTTCCATTGTCATCTATTGATTGTTTAGTTGTTCTTTTTGATCTGATTGCAGGTAGCTGTTTTGCTTCTGACAGAGATTACTCCCAAGAGTGTTGCTGTTCATAATGCAACTGAGGTTGCTAGGTTCGTTGTAAGGTGAGAAACCTAATATTACTGATTAGGTGTCCCTTCTTTAATTTTTTCAAATGTATAGTTAAGGGAGTATTTAGTCGTGTTTTTCTTTGTTTATTTTTTCATCGTTAATTTTTTCTTATTTAGCATAATAAATGAGTTGAGCAAGCCTTTATTGAGCCAATTTTTGAGTTACTTTTCAAGTGTATTGCCTTGTTTGCACCTATAGTCAGATTTGAGGGCATTGATTTTGATTCTTATCCAAATCATCCGATTCTTATTGAGGTTGGGAAGGTTGGGATTTTGGGATATAAGGTAAGCATTAATTTGACACACTGTGAGGAAGATAACCCCTGAATATTCTGTTTGATTTTGAGTCTGACCACATTTATATGCAAGAGAAGATATATAGTATTTCATATAAAACCATCTGGGATCTGGATACCCCCTGAGATCTGGTTGGCTCATGCTGGTCCCAATCCGGATCGGTTGATCTTGCACGCCATGAGTATTGAGTCTGGTGGCCCACAGTAGGGAAGATGCATGAGGGGCACCCCTTCACTGAACTGTGGTGATCCAATGGTTCAGAGCCCAATCCTGACAGAAACTTCTGCCAAGATTGTATTGGAAGATTCCGATCCTGATTCCGGATCAGGTGATCCTGCAAACCATGTGTTTGAGAAGTTGTCGGAGGTCCTGGGAGGTTGGAGGTCAAGGGCAGGGACACTGACACTGGAGGTTTTGAGGATACCCTTTTCTCAAATAGGGAGATAGGACCACTTGTTGATCCAAGGGTCTAGATCCCCTAATTAGTCATGGAGGCATGGAATGCCATCTCGCGAGATCTCGCCGAGATCTCGCGAGATCTCGGTCTCGCCAAGGGGGCCGAGAAACGAGATTGCCGAGATCTCGCCCCAAGTAGTCTACGCCCCCCAGTTATGATAGTGTAAACATATTAATATATCTCACTATCACTTATACTATCGCAGATAAAAATGTGCTAATACCATATTAGTATTTAAATAAGATTGTATACGAGATTAAATCTTTTAGAAACACAAAGATCATTTTTTTGGTATTAAGAGTACTTTGTAATTGTTCATTCACACAACTGATGTATAAATGTGTTATATATTTTCATGTAAATTCATTAATATACTCCTATCTTTATAAGATATTATGTTATGTTTCATACATATATACATTTTGATCCGAGAATCCGAGATCTGATCTCCCGAGATTTTTCCGAGATCTCTCCGAGATCTCTTCTCTATCACCCTCCCGAGACGAAATCGAGATCCGAGATGGCAAACCTAGCATGGAGGCATTCGATTTCTCATCTTGAAGCAAAAGTGAAGGTCGTAATCCCTATTAAAAGCTAAGTTCTTTGCTGGGAGAGTTGAACATGTGAGGCTAGCTGACTTGTTCAGCCTAACTGGATTCTTTCCAGTGATTAGAGTTTGTTACTTGGTATGGCAGATGAAGATCGAGCATCTTTTCACTTGTGTATTTCTTGATGCACTTGAGAACACCATCTATGTTCCTTATTTTGTTATCTTTTTGAAGATTATAGGCCAAAGAAAGTGACAGTTGAGTTTGGTGGATGATTTTACTTGGGTAATATGGGTTTGGAAATTGAAGAATCTTCAAGAAGCTAGATTTTTTTTTTTGCATGGATTTGTCATAAATTTTGGCTTTGACTTTTTGGCTTGATATTAACGGATTCTATCCTATTGGTTCATAGTTGGCATCTTTTTGCTGTTCTTGTGGATATCTGCTAGTGGATTCTTTCTCTTCCCCCTTGTCTTTCTAGTATATTCCATTTTATTTGTTGAAAATTTGAAATGTTCTAGCATTCAGTTTCAGAAAGCTCTAGGAGATGCCAATGGAGATTAACCAGCCTCAACTGAAATATGCAACTTAAAACTTGTCAACGTGAATATTGAGCTATGCAATAAATGTTTTCTTTACATTCCCCAACATCAAGTATTTTTGTGGATGTTGTGGCGCATTGCTCATGACAGTCAATCAAGAATATTTGCCATAGGCCAAAGTGACTAACACTGATCAAGATTTAGGAAGGGTCACTGGGTCTAATGGAAATTGAAAGAATATAAGAAATATATGTAATAAACAATGAAAAATATTTTCATTCTTCAGACCCATGATTGGTGTATAATTATTGTGCAGTTTTTTTTCTCTTTTTACCTATTTTATTGTTTCTCAGAAGTTATCCAACTTTTTTAGCTGTTTTTGAAAACAATAATGACATGCTTGACGACACATCTCTGGTGAGTGAGAATCTTCCAGGAAAGTTCTATCTAACTTAATGCAGCTTCTTTGATTAATCATGATCTTTTTCCTTGATCAGACCAGTGGCTTGGCTTTCTCTAATTTTGTATCCTGTTGGAAGAGTTGTAACATTTTTGTCTATGGGTATGCTAAAGCTACTTGGCTTGAAAGGCAGAAGGCAAGTGGTACTCTTTCACCTGAATTGTCTTGATTATTTTCTTGTTATATTTTGATGTTCAACTATTTTGTCTTGTTTGCTCTATTTTTATGCGGCGTTTCATCCTTTAATCCACTTGAAAATTTGTTGTTCGTGTGTTTCAATTCTAAAAGTGTTGTGGAAGTTTAGTGACCTTTTAATCATATTTCTTTCATTGTCATAGTAAAACTCAACGAGTGCATGTGGCAAAAAAGGAAGTACAAGCTTTCATTTTTAGAGCATAATCATTCTATGAACAAATTTGAGAAAATATTATGTACATAGCGTTAGATGAACAAGTGTAGGGAACTTCGAAAATTATTTCACGTGCCTGCAACAGAAAGTGCTAATTCTTATTATTCCTTCATTCATCTAACTGACAGATCATGTCTTCGACATCTGTTGACAGGTTGATACAAAAGAATCCAACAAGCACTTTTATTATGTCCTTTCACTATTTTCCCTAGTCTTCCTTTCTTCTCACTTTATAGGTCAATAGACTAAGGACCAAATTCTGTGGTCCATGGCCTATTTAATTTGGTTTGGATGGTGGCTGATGTTGAGTCCTGATCTGAGGGTTGGCTATGAGCTTTATTTGGTGAGTTTGCCATACCTTAGTTGATTTTTTGTTTCAGTTTTTTTTTGAAGGTCACACGGTCACAATTTCATTAATGTTAAGGAGGAAAGCAAAAGAAAAGGATACAGGAAAAGAAATTTAAAGACTCCAACCAGTCGCTACCTTGAAGGTAAGGACTAGCTAGTTACAAAAAGTATTGATCAAAACTAAAAAACCGCTCCAAGAAAGCTTCCTCATATAAACAAAACAAGCTGCAAGCCAGAGTCCTGTCTTTCACCAACCAACCCACTCTCTTTATTATCATCTTTATATGCTTAAAGTGGTTGTCAAAGATCCTTCTATTTCTAGAGCACCAAATAGACTACAAGACTGCCGGTAGTGTTAACTCCCAAAGCTGAGCATCATTAGGCCAGGGGTTGTAGTAGGCGCATTCAATCTAAGAGGCTAAGTACTACTCGGGTCCCTTCAAGGGAGATGCCATTTAGAAAACATAATCTTTCAAAAAAAGTTGATCACATCACAATTTAAGAACATGTCTTCTTCCATTATACCATAGAAAGCACGAGCTGCTCTGGAAATCCTTGAAGATCCCTTTGAGATGCTGTCTGACTGGTAGCCTATGTTTGCCTATCTTGAGAAAGAGTCTGATTTTGATTAGTAGAATACTATTCCACACATACTTGAACTAAGGAACTGTCCAATAAAAAGTCTGACCGTGGCTGACTTGACAGAAAATACGAGTTTCTTGTTAGGCAGCCACATTAGTTTGTCAATCTTACTCTCCTCACACTTATGACCCTCAAGTATGGAAAACAATTTATGCAAAATCTGTGATTTCAGCTTCTTTGATGTCACGTCTGAAGTGGAAGGACCAAGTAGCAAAAGCACCCGAAAAGGATTTAACTCTACCATATGGAAGTCTACAAAGATTATGAAGTTGTGGAAATAGAGAAGCCAATGTATCCTCTCCAGTTCATCTATCATCCCAACAAGCCATTCTAGCACCATTACCAATATTAATTCTACAAGTGGAATGGAAGAAATCCCGATTAAGAACCCTTTCAGATGGTAGCATAGTTGTCAAGGCGCCTGCATAGGCGGCAAGGTGCCATTTCGCTAACTCCTTGGCAAGGCACCTTTTTCCCAAAAGGCGCCCTCCTAGGAGCTCTAGGCACCCAGGCTAGGTGCCCTAGGTATTCATACATAATAATAAATATTAAGATGTCGGACGAGGAGCATGGTACCGGCCCCGTGAAATTTCGTGACATTGGATGGCAACATGGTCATCTCCTTGATTAAGAGAAGAAGAGAGTTAGATACAAGTGATGCCAGAAAGATATGAATGGAGGTGTGTATCAGCTAAAGTAATATATAGCCGGGATGGGTGGCAATGTAAAGAAGTGTGATAAAGTACCAGCTGAGCATAGGGAGGAGATGAGGGGTTATTTAACTGGAAGGGCATCATCACAAAGAGAACTGAGAATTGGTTAAAGACGAGTTAGACGACGAGTTGCTGAGTCGGAGAGACGCTGATCTTATGGCCAGGAAGAGTAAGAAAGGGAAAGGACTAGTACATGACAGGGTCCAAGTTGATTCTTCATCTTCGGTGGATGAAGAGGATGCTCAGGTCAGGAGAGCTGTACACCAGAGTAGGGCTCAGGCCCTTAAGGATGAGGAAAGAAGACGAGGAGTAGGAGGTTCGGCTGCTCCTCATCCATCTAGACATTCTGATGTGGGGGCGGGCACACGCCCTGCTCCTTCAGCTGAATTCCATCGGACACATTCTGTTCGGCCGACGGGAGACACCGCCATGTATAGGGAGAGTGGCAGAGGTCAAAGGGGTATAAAACAAGTGTTTAAAGGGGTGAAGGCCTCGACTGGGGCTGCGAAGAAATACCTAAAGCATATGATTAAGTTCTTTCTACATGCAGGTAAATCTTTAATGAGGTTGTGGTTAGTATTTGAATGTTGATATGAAGTTGTTGTTATACATTTCTATTACCAATGATCTCTTCTTCTCTTGTTTTGAATTTGTAGGTGTCCCGGCACATGCAGCCACGAGTCCATATTTTCAGACTATGGTTGATGCGATTGGTGAGGCTGGGCCGGGGTTGAAAGCCCCCACATCAAAGTACATATGTGAGACAGGCTTGGATGAGGAGGTCGATGAGTTGATCTTATGGATAGATGGATTCAAAACTATCTGGAAGGAGAGGGGATGCACTATAATGTGCGATAGGTGGACTGGAATCACAAGGAGGTCACTTATAAACTTCCTTGTGTATTGTTCTGAGGGTACCGTATTCCTGAAGTCTGTTGATGCATCAGGTCAAGTGAAAAATGCGGACTACCTATTTGGATTGATGAACACTGTGGTGGACGAGATAGGGGAAGTCAACATTGTGCAGTTTGTCACAGACAATGATGCATCATATAAGGCTGCAGAAAAGAAGCTCATGGAGGCTCGACCTCACTTGTTTTGGGTGCCCTGTGCGGCACATTCCATTGACTTAATGTTGGAAGACATTGCTAGGGATCCTAATGTCAAGTCCTTGGTCAACTATGGACAGCTGATCACCTCTTTATCTATGGCTATCCACGACTTTTACATATCATGAGACAGCACACCGATGGCTATGATTTGATCAGACCGGGTCTCACCAGATTTGCCACCCACTTTATTGTTTTAGAGAGCCTTTACAGGTACAAGACTCGTTTAAAAAGGTTCATCCTCTCCACTGCTTATCAGGAGTACATGGATACATACAGGAGCTCCTTGGATCAGTATGAGGTACTGCTAAAGATGGAGCAATTGATAGAAGACAACAGGTGGTGGGAGGTGCAATACTACCTGTCTGTCATAGAGCCTTTGGTACAGGTACTTAAGCTGGTGGATTCAAATGATAAAAATCAGATGGGGTACCTGTATGATGCTATGGATAAAGCTAAGTTGAAGATTAAAGAGAAGCATCCCAAGGGTTATAAAAAGTGGTGGAAAGTCATTGACAACAGATGGGACAAAACCCTATACCACGACATTCATGATACAGATATACTTTAGTAGTGTAAGTTGTTTGTATTACAACTTATATTATGTGTATTATCCCCATTGTTTTTATACTAATGGAGTATTAATACCGTTGCAGGGTACTTCCTGAACCCGAGGATACAGTATGGTGGCCAAGTATGCAATGATGGTGAGGTATTATCAGGCACACTATCTGTAATTAAGCGGCTTTGTAAGAGCCAGGAAGATAGAACATGCGTTGAGCTTGAAGTAAGTAATACGTCTAATATCTATTAAACTTAGAACTTTATCCCAGGCAATGAAGTTAAATGGTTTATTTTGGATTTTCAGATGACTTCATACAGGCACAAGATTGGGGTGTACAGGGATCCTAATTTACAGTACTCACATGATAGGGTTCTCCTTAGTAATTTGCTTATCCGAATTAAAGTCTTTTTGCTTACCTGAATTTTTTAAATAAGTTACTGATGCTTATATTTCTTGTCTTCTTTACAATTACAGCTGAGTGGTGGATTATGGTGACCAACAGGACTGAATAGAATCCACTCGCATCCGTTGCAATTCGGGTGCTAAGTCAGAGCACTTCCTCATCCCAGTGCGAGAGAAATTGGAGCACCTTCAACCTTATTCACACGAAGAGGAGAAATAGGTTGAAGACAGAAAGATTGGAGAAACTTGTCTATTGCCATTACTATATGAGGTTGAGGATCAAGAATATCAAAGATAGGCAGAGCTTGACAGGTGGATTGTACCAAGAAAGTGCCCAAGCCCAAGCTACTTAGGGCTTGTCCCAGGGGGATGTGGACTTAGAATATCTATTCCAAGAAGAACATCCACTTGCAGCATGGGTGGAAGACAAGGACGCTGAGGGAGTGCCAGAGTTCGACCCGAATGACAGATTATGGGTCGAAGGAGAGCTTGACAGCATCATTGGTGAGGATAAAGACATACAGGAAGGTCAAGAGAGTCAAGTTCCGTGCACAGCTCCACTTCCTGATCCACCCCGGGCTACAGCTTCTCCAGAGAGACATCTAACTCCCCCCGGCCGCTACAGCTCCAGCTCGGATTCCAGTTGCGGGTCCATCTACCACCACCACCACCACCAAGAAGAATGGTGAATTATTCAGGGTTTTAAAAAAAGTTTGCTTACCTTCACAGCAAAATAGTCAAGGAGATCCTAATAGGAAGAAGACAAGTATCAAACGGCGGCATCATCTCCTTGACACTGAGACCACTCAGCCGCCTTCATCAGATGAGGACGAAGAAGAATTTGGCTCACCCACACAACAACAGCGTACAGGGGGTGGAGGTGGAGGTGGGGGTGGCAGCATAGGTGGAGGCGGCGCCTCAGGTGAGGGTGGCTCTACTAGTAGTGTACGCACGAGTGGAGCAGGTCTAGATGATTTGAGTGACAAAAGACACATGTTCGAGTGGTAGGGGCAGCAGACGTTAGACGATGATGAATATTTTTGACGAATTCGCATCTTCTTATCTAGAGCCTACCTCAGACACTGAGCAGCCTGAGCCTTGCTATCCACCATCTTTTTCAGCTCCACCTCCGACTGATCATGGAGCTTATTAGTTTAGCAATATGGCCCAGTCTTTATTTTCCTATGGATACGGGCCAATTATGATTGACACAAATCAATGGAGATTTCAAGACAATCAGGATGACCAAGACAGAGATCTAGATCCATCCTACTCAGGACATTACCATAGTTGGTGGTGATGGCATATGTATTTGTTTATTTATTTAACACAATGTAATATGAGTGTTATGAAGAACATGTACTGTACTATTGTGTGCTTGGGTATGATTGATTGTATGATACGAATATGTTTTTTATTTGATGTATGATGTATCTCTTTTAACAATGTTAAATGTTAAAGTTGTCTTGAAAGTTGAAATGTTTAAGGTTGAACAATGTCTTAATGTTCTTCTTCCCTATATTTTTTTCACATTTTTTTTGAGTTCTATGTACTTTTTTTTGATTTTTTGGCGATTTTTACATATTTTTTCAGAAAGCAAAAAAAAAAAAAACCCTATCCAGACCGATTCTGGATTGGTCTGGCTCCTGGCGGAATCGGACCAATCCGATTCGGATCGGATCGGACACTACCGATCCAGGGTCCGATCCCGATCCCGCGATCCTTGGATATGATCTGAAAATTGGCCGATTCTATTTCGGATTGGCCAAATCTGCAACCTATGGCTATTGGTCATTTAAGTGGAAGAGATCAGATTACGGATTGGAGGCTGGGGTTTAGGAGAGAGAAGTAGAGATCCTACACACAGAAGAAGGAATGGTTGCACCAACCCAAACAGCGGGAGGAAGGGGGGTTATTGGCTGCCACGTATCCTTCAAAAGGCCATGCCTTCAAGACGTCATTTGTTGCCTCTTAAGATACACAATAGGGTCTTTTAGAGATCCTAAGGCTTGCTCGCAAAATGTGACTTATAAGGACTTTAAAGTTTTTATAGATATCCCTAATATTTTTAAAATCAGCTGGACTTTGAAAATATGCAGTTTAAAAACTAATAAATTATTGTAAGCGTGATTTGGGTGATCTCATACTACACAACTCTGATATCCATATTTGCCTACTGGTATATATGGCCCAATTGCAACTACATCACATCGTAGAGCAAATGAATAGTAGCTAAACGTTAATTAAGTTTTATTTAAGGTTCATGATGGTAAGTTTGGTTCTTGTACTTTTTAAGCATATTGTCTATTTTCTGCTTCATACTACAAACTTAATTGTACTTGGTTCTTTTAGTTCACTCTGTAAGCTTGTGAACCTTTTCCTTCTAAGCCTGCGTATTTTATTGACAAAGAAACAGATCATTAATTAGTGGAATCATTTTTGTTGACATTGCATGATCTCACCTATTGTGTTAGTTAGTGCTAATTCTGATGTCAATATTAAAATTATTCATGATCACATCAGAATTTAAATAGCACAGTATTTGGGTTGACTGGTAGTACCCTTTTTATGGAAACAATTTTGGTAAACTATCGCTTATCATTTTGTTTTCCTTTTCCTTGTGTAACTAAAATGTAGTCAACCATATGTAACTGAAGACGAGTTGAAGCTGATGCTGAGAGGAGCTGAGTTGAGTGGGGCTATAGAAGAGGAGGAACAGGTGAAGAGATGTTGTCTGTATTATATATATTTTTATTTTTTTCTAGTTACATTTTTTATTTGTCAATGCATGCACACCGTTCTGCTGTTTCATGTTGTTGAATACAACCGTGGTTCTTGTAATATTCCTTGGTTCCTAAGGCACACATCTGGTTGTTGGTTTTGACCATTTTTTGTGCAAGGGTTGCTTGGGAGGTCACACAATTGAGAAACAGTATGACGTGATCTTAAATATATGAGCTTTTTTGAATGGAGATAGTACTGAATCAGTTGAAGGATAACCAATTAACCATCCTTTGGCAAAGATAGCACTGAATCAGCCTCTAAAGATAAAACGTTGATTGTGTATTCTTTACACTGGGTGACTATCAGGTTTTTTGTTCTTCGTATTTTTTTTATTTTTATTCACATTGTGCAATAAATATGATGAATTTAGTTGGTTAAGTGATGCGACAAAAATGTTGAGGGGATGCTAATGGGGTGTTTGGTTGCATTGAGTTTTTGCTACAATTTTATGTTTTTGTAACAACCAAGGATCGCGGAATCGGAATCAGGACCGATTCTGATTCCGATTCCCAGGAATCGGTCGGAATCGGCCGATTCCGAAGAAGAGAATCGATCTAGGAATCGGCCTGGATAGATTTTTTTTGAATTTTTTTCATTATAAAAATCAGAAAAAATTCTTAAAAATAGGAAATGAGTTAAAAAAATCTAAAAAAAAGATTAACATTCATCTACAGGACCACATCGAATAATAACTAATGAACATGAAATAAAGTTAAGTACATATTCCATTGATTCAAAAATCAATTAATTGATACATTATGAAATTATAAAAAATAAGAATTTACATAATATCAATCTAATACCAATATCTAGAATATGGATATTGGCCTTCCTCCTCTTCCTGCTGCTGTCAACGCTCCTGAGTTGTGCTCAGTCTGTATATTATCCGAGACCATATCCATATGAAAATAATGTCGATGTCATGCTATCATGGTCGGGATTGGACTGCAGGACGACCGGGACATAGGCAGACTCTGGTGGAGCTAGTGGTGGTGGTGGATGAATCCACTGCTGTTGAGCCTCGCCAAATGCTGGATATTGTGGCTCTATAAAATGATGCTGTGATTTCTGCTCATCCAGCATGGAATACCGCTTTGGCCGCCGTGAATCAGGTGACTGGACTGCTGCTGATGGCTGCGTCGCTGGTATGCACTCCTCGTCATCATCAACTGAGGTGTGAGAAAGAGCCTGCGTGCTGTCATCTGGGCTCACAAGATGCCTGACCTCCAGCTTCCTTCTGTTCACCTCTTTAGCCATCTCTGAAGTACTAAAACCCACAGATTTTTTTTAGCTTTGCAAATCCGCCCATTTTTTGTACAGTCACTTTTGTTTTCATTTTCCCTGGACTACGAATGGGCTGGGTAGCGGTGACTGGGACTGGAGCAGGAGCTAAAGCTGGAGGTAGCTGCTCCATAGCTGCTGGGGTAGAAGAAGGCCCTGCCTGAGCCTGAGAAGTAGGTGGAGGTGGAGCTGGAGCATTCTCCTCGCCTTCAACACTATCCAACTCTCCTTCAGCCCATACACGGTCATCGGGATCCTCAGCTGGATGATCCCTGGCTGCCCTCTCTTCTATCCAGGAGACAAATGCATTCTCCTCCTAGAATATTTGATCCATGTCCACCTCCTCAGGTGGTGGTGTGGTGAAGGTATGCCTCTGCTCGTATGAACCACCTACGAACCGTGCAAATTGCTCCTCACTGATCTTCTGTTGATCCTTGGTTTTCTTGATACGCAGCCTCATATTGTAATGACAGAAGACTAGCTTCTCCAGCCGGTCTGAGGTTAACCCGTTCCTCCTTTTTGTATGTATCAGGTTGAATGTAGGTGAGAGGAACTGGTGCTCTGGCTGAGTATTCTGATACCGATGGCAGCAAGTGGATTTCATCCACTCCTGGTGTTCACCTGAACCCACCACTTAGCTGCAAAAAAAAAAGAAGAAGAAGAAGAAGAGAAAAGGTAAACAATTAGTCCATCATCTTCAATAACTTATATGAAAAGAAAATAAAATATTTATCATAAATTAGTATACCAGGTGACACTTTGTCGTACGAATATCTCAGATCAACATCTGAGTATACGCCGACCCTCATCTTATACTTCTGTATCTGAAAAAATTTTAAAAAAAATTATTAGTTGTCTAATAATTAGCTACTTTAAAGTATTGAATAAACTCCAACTTACTTCTATCTCAGCCTCTATCATGTCCGGTTGAGATCGGCAGAGACGCTGAATAATAGCTAGTGTACCTCGCATCACGTCGTTGTTGTTCACCACTTGTCCTCCATATTGGATGCGGGGGTTCAAAAAATATCCTGCAAGAATTTAATAGTTAACATTATGAATAAGGCAATTATTGAATAAACTTAAAGTAGGTAAGCACAAATATTTTTTGAACCTACTAACCTGCAGCACGGACATCGTGGTGCAAAATCTTGTCCCATCGGTCTTCTATGCTCTTCCACCACTTTTTGTAACATCTGGGAATTTTCTCTTTTATTTTCAATTTTGCCCGGTCCATGGCATCGTACAACGTGCGCATCTAGTTCCTGTCATCTGAGTCTACCAACCTCATGACAACTATCAGTGGCTCAATGATTACCAAGTAGTAGGCAATCCTTTCCTAAAATCTCTTGTCAATGATCTGCTTCTCAGAGCTGACAAGAATTTTCAACTGATCTTGCTTGTTGTGTAATTGGTCCACCATATAATTATAATATTCTTCGGGCTGTGTGAACCTAACCAATGCATGCATGTGCCCGTGTAAACTCTCCAATGCAATGAAATTTGTGGCGAAACGAGTCGGACCAGGCCTAACAAGATCATGTCCTCCTATGTGTGATCTCATAATATGTAACAGACGGGGATGCGAATAAATAAATGACGTGATCGTCTGCGCCTGCCTGACGATGGTGGATACACTCTTCTCCTTGCTTATAGCCTCTAATATGAGATCAATAGAATGTGCCGCACAGGGCACCCAGAACATGTGATTCCTCTTCTCCATCAACTTTTTCCCAGTCGCCTTATATGAAGGTTCGTTGTTAGTGACAACCAGAACCACATTATCCTCCCCGATCTCCTCTATCACCTCATCCATCAAAGAAAAAATGAAGTCGGCATTTTTAAACTTCCCAGAAGCGTCCCCCGACTTCAAGAACGTGGTCCCCTCAAAATAATACACTAAGAAGTTTATCATACTCCTCTTGGTGATACCTTTCCACCCGTCACACATAATTGTGTAACCCCTCTCCTTCCACACCAATTTGAATCCATCCATCCACTCCTTTAACTCTTGGACCTCCTCATCCAGTCCAGCGCCATATATATGCCTGCTGCCCAGGGCTTGCAGATCGTGCCCTCCTGTGTGTGATCTCATAATATGTAGCAGGCGGGGATGCAAATAAATAAATAATGTGATCGTCTGCGCCTGTCTGACAAGGGTGGATACACCCTCCTCCTTGCCTACATCCTCTAATATGAGATCAACGTAATGTGCCGCATAGGGCACCTAGAACATGTGCTTCCTCTTCTCCATCAACTTTCTCCCAGCCGCCTTATATGAAGGTTCGTTGTCAGTGACAACCTGAACCACATTGTCCTCCCCGATCTCCTCCACCACCGCATCCATCAGAGAAAAAAAGAAGTCGACATTTTTTATCTTCCCAGAAGCATCTACCGACTTCAAGAATGTTGTCCCCTTAGAACAATACACCAAGAAGTTTATCATATTCCTCTTGGTGATACCTGTCCACTCGTCGCACATAATTGTGCAACCCCTCTCCTTCCACACGAATTTGAATCCATCCATCCACTCCTTCAACTCCTGGACCTCCTCATCCAGGCCAGTGCCGTATATATGTCTGTTGCCCGGGGCTTGCAAACCCGGTCCAGCCTCACCCACGGCATCCACCATCGTCTGGAACTAGGGGCTGGTGGCTGCATGTGCTGGGATGCCTACATCAAGTTAAAAAAAATTGGGATCAGGATAAAATTAAGTTTAAGTAAATAAAACACACATAAATGCCATTTTAAAAGTGATACCTGCATGCAAAAACCACTTCACAATGTGGCGAACGGCTCTTTTTGCAGCCGTTCCTGTTGACTTCACCCCTTTCATAGCTTGTTTAATCTCCATCTGCTCAGCACTCTGTTTCCTAAATAAGTACTCATCACTCAGCGTAAACTGAGTACTGGCAGAATGGCGGTGTGGCTCCTGTCTCCATCCCTCCATCTCCCGGTCCCGGGTAGGGCGAGCCGATGCTGATCGGCCAAGAGTTGGGCCAGCTCTGGACCCTGACCCTCCTGCTCTCCTCTTGTCCTCGTTCTCAGCAAATGCACGCTTGCTAACGTGCCTAATATGTCTAAGCTCGGAGTCCGTGGAGTCCTCTTCGCTCTCTGGCTCCAGCTCGGCTGGTGCCTTCTCTTTGTCTTTCCCTTTTCAGGTAGGCAAATCTCAGTCCCTCCTCCTCTGGAGTAGCTCATCGCGTAACTCCTTCATCTGCTCAATCCTAACAACCCGTTGAGAGGCTCTACCTGTCATGTAGCTTCTCATCTCCTCACTCTTCTCTCTCGGCACCTTATCACATTTTTTTACATTTCCACATGTTCCGGCAATATGTTGTTTCAGCCGTAACACCCTCCCGTTCATCTCCTTCCCACACCATTTGCATTGCACTCTCTTTCTGACTGGGTCTACTATATGCCCGTGTTCCCAACCCACGTCAGAAGGACGTGTTGGTGCTGCATCACCTTGTTCGGTTATTGCTTAGACCTGCAAAAATTGTAAACAATGCATTAAAAATTATTAGGCAACATAAAAATTATTTTAGATGCTGTTCGGGAAGTAGACAACCCATCAAACACACTATTCGGTATGTTTAAAGGGTTATATATTTGCCGGAAATGGTCGTAAATCGACGTACGGGGTATCCGAAATTTTTTCCTTACAAAGAATATCCATTCGATGTTCTTACAACTTGAATGGAGTTGTTCGATCAAAAATCACCGAGTTTAACCATGCTCGGAGTCGTTGGAAATGCGTAAAAATAGGCGTACGGAATATACGGAATTTTTTCTGTGCAAAGAACATCCAATCGAATAGTTTAGAACTTAAACGGAGTTGTTCGGTTGGAAATCACCAAGTTTAACCATGCTCGGAGTCGTCGGAAACGCGTAAGAATGGGTGTACAGAGTTTTCGGCGAAGAAATCTTACCAATAATCTTCTAAGGATCGAAGAAGAGGTTGAATCGATGTCGATCGGAGGTTGGATCGACGGAATCCCTTGAAGAAGTAGGCTGGAATCACCGCCGGAATCGCTGTTGGAACTGCACCAGAATCGGCGTAGGGAGTTGGGATCGACCTCAGAATCGCCGGAATCCTTGATTCCGAGGGTTGAAATCTGCCAGAATCGTTGGAAGGAGCATGATGAGGTTGCTGGATCGCCGGAATCGACCGCAGCGGTTAAGGGCCAGAATCGGTTCGATTCCCGGTCCGGCCAGACCGGTCTTCCATGGAATCGGTCGGGATTGACCGATTACAGGCAGAATTGCCGAAATCGGATCGATTCTGACCGATTCCGACCAATTCCACGGAATTCCTGCTGGAATCGGCCCTTCCGCATAGACTCCGATCCGATTCCGGAATCGGCCGATTCCGATCCGATTCCGGCGATTCTGCAATCAATGGTAACAACACTCGTAAACTCCATGCATTTGGCAACTATTACAAATTTATGTTTTTAAAGAGATTTCTTTCTTTGGCTGAAAAAGAGGAAAGACCCTTTTTTATCTAGTGGTCTCTCCCTCATTTGATCATACCTCTTTCATGTCAGCTTGGAAGACAAAAGAACCCAAGCTTGGTGTTATGGCTGGATGGGTCAACCCAAAAGCCTACCATAACAGTCAACTCTGATCTGGGTCAGAGAAATGCTAGAAAATGTCAAGCAAGAAGCTGGCTAGATGATCTGTCAGAAATGAGTCTCATCCTAGCCAAGGGATTGGTTTGGTGGGATCTTTGTGATGAAAGACAGTTGCCTCAACCACTTAGGTGACAAGGAGCCCCTCGCAGCTCAACTTAGGTTAAACTGCCTAGGTGGTCACTATGGGTGCGTTTGGGAACTCACTAGAAGGACCTTTTTTTTTTACTTTTCCTCCGAGAAGAAGTGCTTCTCTTTTTAATTAGGGTGCTTGGATACCCATTAATATTCACCACCACATGGCGATTCGCCCTCACTTAACCGCTCCCCTCCGCCATCAGCCTCATCAGCGACGCTCTCACCGGAGCCCCCCTCCCCTCTGCTGTGGATCTGCTGTGGAGCCCCCCATGGAGACCGGATCATCGGCGGTGACGGCAGCGGCTACCAAGTGGCGACCGTGGCTTTTCCCCGGAAGAAGTGCACCCTAGGGGCAGTGTGGTGTGGGGCCGCTGTCTGCCTGCCCTTCAGCCTGCTGCTGATCATGGCGGGGGTTGTCACCCTCGTCGTCTTCCCGGCAATCATGCCCTGCCACCCACACTTCAATGCACCCAGCACCACCATCAACAGCATCTACGTCGACTCCCCGGCCTACCTCAACACAGACTTCTCCTTCCTCGCCAACTTCTCCAACCCCAACTGGAGGATGGGCGTCCGGTTCGAGGTGGTGACCCTGAAGCTCTACATCGGCAACACGTTGGTGATGATGCAGATGCTGCAGCCTTTCTTGCAGAGGTGTGATTGGAGTCGTTGCACATGGTGTCGAGCGAGGTCTACGTCTCACTAGAGCTGGTGGGGGAGATGCAGCGGGAGGTGGGTGCCGACCGGGTGACCTTCCGCATCCAGGGGACCTTCAAGGTCCGGGGGAACCTCCTTGGTTTGGTCTGCTTCACCTATTGGCTCTACGGGTGGTGTACGGTCGAGCTCACCTGTCCTCCTGGCGGCAAGCCCCCCTTCCCCCCACACGCACCTCACCGGCGAGCACGAGCCCCCCCTACGTGACCCCCTTTTCCACTCCCCCCACTGGTGAGCCCCCCTTTCCCCCGCGCGCACCTCGCAGGCAAACACGAGCCCCCTCCGTCAGTCCCCTCAGCGAGCACCCTTCCCCCCATCGGTGAGCCCTCCCTGAGCGCACCCCACCGGCAACGACAGGAACGATTTCTTCTTTTACGAACAAAAAATGTATTCAAACAACTTTCACTCTAGTCAGAAAGAAGGCCTTCTGATTGACGTACCTTTTGAAAGGAGGTACTTCACGGAGAAGAACTCCAGTAGCCCAGCTAATTTGCCAAACACACCCTATGTTGCCTCCTGTATTGAGGTGGCTGCTTCTGGTGCCTCGCATGCTCTGTTTTAGGCAGGGAACAGGAACTAGTTGGATCTGCCAACCTAACAAGGGGTAGGTCCACATTTTAAGCAGAATATTCTCCTGGCGCTGAACTAACCTGGTCTGATTGGCTGTTCAGTGTCCACAGGGTGGTCATGGCACGATCTCCGTGGCAGACAAGGCAGATATTTCAGGGCTTCTATCTTCTTAAACTCTTGATAAAGACTTTGGGGTTTGCTGGAGGTCCAACACAGCCTTGGTGGTCATGTGGGACATCAGAGGACCTCCCCTGCCGCAAGCTCCTTTCGGGTGGGGGTGTAGGTCCCAGGATCTGCTCACCTAACCAGTTTGAAACCTGTCACGTAGGGTCTGGATCCGGTAAAATGAACCAGTTTCAGTTCAAATGAAGTTAAGTGGATCGCAGGACCCGTTAATTGTCCCATCTCACTGTCTCTCCCACCCAGTAAGGGGAATGACGGCAGGTATGATGCGTCCTGCAGGGTCTCCGACATTCAACAGCTTCTCCAGCCACATCAGAGCCCTTGCTTCAAGCACTTGACACCTCTAACTACATAGCTCTGCACCCCACTCCACCCCTCCTCCCAAGATCTTTCCTTCCCATTGTTTTAAACCTTTCTCTGGGCCACTCATTCCTTTCAAGATTTCTGTCTATCTGCCGCCTTTCCACCTCTTACTCTTGTCTTGGGTTTTCTTATCATTGGGTTCATGAGATGAGGCAGTTGGAGTGAGGCAAAGGTCAAGGATCATGGGATCGGAATTGAAGTTGGGCTATCGATCCACTGGAACAAAAACAGATCCGGAATCGGTAAATTAAAAAAAATGATTTCAATCCAATCTAATCTCGGCTGGAATAGCAAGAAAAAAATGGATCGGATTCCGATCCCAATCCAATCCCAACCGATTGACCGGAATCACAAAAAATGATCCGATTTTGATCCCGATCCGATCTTGCTGATCCTGACTGATTCCGCCTGGACTTTTTCCAAATCGGTCCTTCGATTGAGATTCGGATCAGTAGTGGCCGATCTGATCCAGGCCGGATCAGCCGATTCTGCAATCCATGGCAAATGTTCCTCACCTCAACCGCCAATGGCCTCTTGCCTTAGATTACATAGCTTAGGATTGCCAGAGGGCCTGGTCAAAACGACCCTATTAAGTGATTGACTTGATGGCCAAAATCATGTCTAGACTGGCCAAACCGTTCAGTTCAGATTCTGGGTTATAGCAGAGATATCTTAGATTTCTCTTTTTCTTTCTCCTGGATCAGGAACTGGTTTGTTATGTAGTTCAAGAAAGGATTTGACAGCTAGAAATAACTTGATAAAAATACTTCTGGAACATATTTGAGCATTTTTTTTCATCATTATCATTGTTGTATGTGCATACATGATAAATCTGATTATATGTCTATGAAAAAAATTGATCTAAAATGAAGGGGCATGTCTGATTTGGCGCTAGATCTAATAGATGACATGTTCAATTGAGTTAATGATGTATCCGGACATGATTTGGGTCCTTAATTGGATCCGAATCCTTACTCAAACTCAATGAGGGTTGCGCCACCACAACATGGATTAGGACTTATGTTGACCCTAGCTGACCCTTATTGGGCCTAATTTGATTAAGTATGAAGCCAAGTGGCACAAGATTTAAATTTTTTCATATTTTATCATGAAGTGTGGTTATTAGGTCGTGGATGACATAAATCAGGCCCAATATCAAAATTCATTGGTACATAGTTCAAACTATATGCAAATGGGCCAAGCAATCACATGCGATGAGACCCAACTCTGAAGATTATTTACACAAATTTTTAGATCTTGAGTTAATTGGGCCGTCTATATCAAATTTTGTATGATCATGGTCTTAGTTGATAGATCAATTCATGGAATGCCGGGTCGCGACCCGGCCCCGACCCGGTCGGGTTTAGGCCCGACCGGCCCGGTCGCGACCCGGTCGGGGCGACTCCCCCGGCCGGGTCGCGGAGTCATAGCCGGGTCGCGCGGGTCGTGCGACCCGGCCGACCGGGTCGCGCGACCCGGTCTGGCAACGGTCACCTGACCGTTGCCAGACCGTTGGCAACGGTCTCAAGACCGTTGCCAACTGTCTTGGGGGGGCGCGGCCCCCCATTCAGCCCCTCGGGGGCTATTTAAAGCTCCCGAGGGGCTCCCCTTACTCCCACCCCTCACTCTCAACCTCTCATTTGTGCTCTCATTGCTCTCATTTTGTTCCTCATTTACTTAATTATTTCATCAAGCATTTCATTAGTTCATTTAGTATATTTATTTAATATTAGTTCCATTGATTAGTGGGTTAAGTAGTTTATTCTTTTTAATACTTATTTGCTTACTTGCATAGTTAGTTAGCTAGAAGATTAGTTAGATAATTAGTTTAGTAGTTACTTAACACATAATTAGTTTGAAGGTATAGTTAATTACTTACTTAATCATATATTTAGTTAATCATTCATTTTATATAAATAAAAGTATACTTACATTAGTAGTCACTAATTAACGTCATTAGCTAGTTAAATAATTAATTACTTACTTAAGTAATTATTTACTTAAAAAAATGTCTTCTCCAAGCCAAACAACCCAAACTACCGGCGCGACCCGGAGTGATCCATCCCAAGGCTCTTGGTTCCCTACATACGATCAAGAGTATTGTGGAATGAATTATGTGGAGTCATCGGATACTTCGATCCAATCAACCTATAGTTATGGTGACTCGTTTGGATCAAGTCTTAGGATAGTTTCCCGAGGGATGACGAATATGATCGTCGTGTGTACATGTATCAAGCTTTGTACTCAACCCAAATGACGTGGGAGAGTACATCAACTACCTACAAAGTGTAGAACACATCACGTTGGAATAAAATTAATGCATTATTTATTTAAATCATGTCATTTAATTTATCCAATTTTTCTGTATTTTTTCAGATTTTTTTTCGCATTTTTCTTATTTTTTTGAATTTTTCAAAAAAAAATATTAAAAAAAGGGGTCGCGACCGGGTCGGCCTGGGGGTCCCGCGACCCGGTCGCGACCCGCGACCCATCCCTCCTTGGATCAATTTATATAGGAGCGGAAATCAGATCATTTTTGGTGCTTATTCAAATAAAATATCTATGCTGTCAAGTCCTAATGGAATTAGGATCACCAATTTTATTAGCATATATGATAGCACTTGGCCCAATTTCATTGAGATATTAATAGCACAGTAAGGGTCGTTTACTCAAGGTCGAGGTTGGCAACCAAGTAGGCTAAATATCAATGGTAGATCAAGCCTCGATATGAGAAGGTTATTTGCGCAAGGTTAATGGGCTGAGATGTCATATGGATTTAAGCCCAATTGATATTGAATTGTGGTCCATCTAATATCCTTTTGTGCAACATATTTTTGATCTTAAAATACGTGATCTGATGGTCACTTATTTACTCTTAAATCATATCTCATATCGATGAGATATTACATCAACATGCATGGCCGCCGGAGCTCCTAAATCATAAGACCTTATTATCTTTAGGAGGCCGTGGAATATGCTAAAATGCAGGCCATAACCGCACTGCCTGCCAAGTCAAGGAGCAGTCTCGGATACTCCTTTAAGATGGGATAAATTAGATTTAATCCCAATGGAAGTATCTCCCACATGGCAGCATTGGATATGCTTGAAAAAAAGCATCCCATCGGATACTCCTACAAACTAGGAGAGGGAGAGAGCAGTTCTGGTGCACACTCCCATGATCCAAAGCTATGACCGAGTCTTGGAAAAGCCTTACTTTAATCATGACTGTCCACTTAGGCATGTACTCAACAGATATTAAAATATATCCGATGTAATTGCTAAGAAAATAGGGGAGTGGACCTATTCTTCCACCCACCATTCTGATGGTGCGCGGGATTGAGAAATCCAGAGCAGTCTCCGAGGAGACTGACTCTCTACCCATCTTTCTCTATAAGGACTGCAACCATCTGTTAGAGTGTTCGGAGAGGTCTACAAGGTTCGAGAGGATAGGCAGGTTTCGATAGCTTGAGCGAAGGAAGGTCAGTTGTAGTCATCTTCCAAGCAAGGAGAAGAAACTGAGGAAGAAGAAGAAGCAGGCTATACTTTTCAACTATGTACTCCAAGCTGGAGAGCAAGATCAAGAGAGGAGGAGCCGAGGAGAAGGAAAGGTGAGGTAATCTACTAATGATGCCATCCGATCGGCCATAGCCCTCTTCTTTCCCTCTCTTTAGTCTGGTCTGTTTGGATTAGACTCCAGCTACCTCTCCTTGCAAAGGGGGTGCAAACAAGCTGAGCCGAGCTATGTAGTATGATCAAATTTGGCTCGTTTATTTTACGCGAGTTCAAGCTGGGCTCGAGCTTTTATGAGTATATTGAACCCTTGTTCAAGCTTGGTTTGTTACTTAATTGAGCCAAATTCGAGCTTGAGCTCGAATAGCAGGTCGACTCAAGTTCACTTCATGTTTAAGTACAAACTCATTACAAACTCATGTATAAAACTCAAAATCAATTAAAAGTTATTTGTAAAACTCTAAATTTAGGTTATTTATGATACTTGATCTAACTTTAAACTCAAATCAACTTTTATTTCGACTTATTTTATATATTTAAGTGACAATACATAACTCATGTTACTCTTGATTTGATTTTTTAAATAAATATTTAACTGTGTTACTCGTGAGCCTATCGAGTCGAGTTGGAGTCTATTCAAGCTTGTCTTGTTTAATGAGTGGAGCTTTATTTTTTTGTCAAGCTTGTTTAGTTAACATAACAAACATAGTTGTCAAGGAGACAAGGCACCCAAGGCGTTGGAGGGTGCGAAATAAGCTTAGGCGACTAGGCGGCTGCTTAGGCGACGCCTAAGCGGTCAAGGCGGACGTGTTTATATATAATTATATATGTAATTATGTATATACATAAATACATATATATGTATCTACTCGAGATGTGGGTAGAAAAAAATTTCATACAACTAACAATCATACAAGAATTTTAAAGACTTATAAGAACCGATAAAATTGACATAGAACTATAATATAATTTATATGAAAATTGAGAACACATTACCAAATGACATGTAGTTGTAGTCTTTGAATATCTTCCTCTAAAAATCTGCAAAATAAAGTTGACAACACAACAAATGCAAATACATTATGCATAAAAAGTCCACATTATCACGTATAGTCACAAGATAACAAAAAATATAGAAGTACGACTATACTCAAAGCATAAAGTTCAAGTACATAAGCAAAGTAATCAGCTAAAGTAACTAAAAAAACAAAGAACTACTGGAAAGTTTTCATCCAACACCGCATCCATTCACAACATGATGATATATCAAATCTTAAAACTAAAAATATCATTCTCTAAAGCCAACTCTCGTGTATTAGCATCCTCATTTGCATTACCTCCATCTTCATCATTTGTCTCCTCCCATGGTGCATCTTCATCATTATCATCTATGTCATCATCCTCTCCATGTTCTTCATCACTATCATTATCTTCATCTCTCGTAATCATAGATTGACCACTTGATTCTCCAACAATTCTTTGTGCTTTTCTCTCAGAAGCTCCTATGGCATTCTCAACATCTTGCCATGTAAGGTCTTCTCCTTCATGAACCAAATCATCACTTTCCTTCACTGTCCACTCATTTCCCCAATCTAAACTTTCCAAAGAGATAGGATCATATCTATCCGGATTTTTTTTTCATTTCCAAAAACCTTTCACAAAGGCGGCGATTGTATCGCACATAAACTAAATCATTCAACCTTTTATGCTCCAATTGATTTCTCTTCTTAGTATGAAATTGAAAGACAACAAAAATAAAACATACAATGGTAAGTAAAAATTAAACATTGAAATTTTTATTATCATGTATCAAAATTCAGAATTATAAATACTTACAAATTCAAATGTGCTCTAATTCTGTTCACAACCGGATGAGCTACAACATAGACCGAGAATTCTCAATGCAAACATCTTTAATTCAGGTGTTTCTCCACCATATTGCATCCACCAATGCACTATATTGAGAACAAAACATATGCTAATATTTAAGCTATGTTATCATATTTAACAAAATGTTAACATTAAAAATAATAAAGAATGACTTACTTGGAATTTTTTTATCACGTGACCTCATAGCAAATGAAATGCCAAATGTGTTTTCTGAAGTAATGTACTTTCCAACTTGTTCATCTATCTTACCTTGCATATTTTTATCTGGCTCCATTCTTTCTACACATGCATAAAATGTTATTTCATACTTTCCAACTGAAGAGAGATCTTTTAATTGTGCATCAAAATAGAATTTGGGATTCAAAAAGAAGCCGGCTAAATGTAATGGACGTTGCATTTATATCTCCCATCGATTATCCACAATCTTTAAGATAGGAGCATACTTTGATTCTTTTCCTGCAACATTTCCAATAATTTTTTGTTTCGCAAATTCCATTGCAGCATACAAATAACCCATAGCCGGTTTCTCATCCTCATCAACTAGTCTTAAAACTTGTAAGATAGGTTGACATGCTCTCAAAATCTCTTCAACTATATGCCAAAACTTTACTTGAAAAATAATAGAAGACACATGTTTTTCTGTTTTTGTCTTTGCCCACACACTCTTATGCCAATTATCTGAAGTAAACAATCTTCTCAATCCTCTTTTGATCACATCATTATGTAATCTTTCCAAAGTAAGGAAAGATGTAGCAAATCTTGTCATCCCACATCTTAATAATTCCTTTCCTTTTGTTTCTTTTCTCATGAAATCTAGTAAATGAGAATGATTACACATGTATGTAGTCAATTTCGTGGCTTTGGAAATGGTATCATCATAAGCTTTTATTTTCCCAATGTCTTCTAACATTAAATCAAGACAATGAGCCGTACAAGGAGTCCAAAATAGTTGTTTCCTTTTCTCCATCAACAATCACCCCACTGAAACATTGTAAGATGTATTATTAGGGCTGTCAATGGGCCGGGCCCGGCCCGGCCCGAAGTTGGCCCAAGTAAGGCCCGGTATAAAATGAATCGGGCCGGCCCGGCCCGACCCACGTTACTATTCTGGCCCAACCCAGCCCAGCCCATTTAAAATGTGAATTTAGCCCGGCCCAGCCCGACCCGGCCCAATCTAATCTCTCTAATCTATAATAAATATATAATAATATGTTCTAAATATTTTAATTATTATTAAAATCCAATCACAATTTTAAAAATTTAAGTTCCAATGCCTCCACAAAGAATTAATTTTCACATATATTAAAACCAAATTTGAAAAGAAACACTCAACGTACTACCGAAATTAAAATTGAATCGAATTACTATATTGAAAAAAAAAACTTAACCGTAGGCGGGATCTTGCACTCGAAGTTCTTCGGACACCGGTTGCGATGCTGCGAGGCACCGCCGGTGATGAACTTTCGGTGCCGGCGACCACCGTCCGTCAATGTTCTTGAAGGTGATCCAAGGTTTCCCCCGAATGCCTTCGAGATCGGACGGCACCACCAGGTCGCCGTCCACTCGACGCGGTGCCCCGCACGGCACCGCAACCGACCGCCCGGCCCAATACCGCCCGAAGCACTACGATCTTCGGACACCCGGCGGCGGCGCTCCACGCAGCTTGGAAAGCTCGTTCCCGCGCTCGATAGGGTTCACGCAGCTCGTCGGCGCGCCGACCAAGAGCGCCTTCCTTCCCTACCTTGGTGCTATCCGTCTTCCCGTTCCCGGCGGTGCCGAGATTGACCACATTGAAGCTCCCGGCCCGGCGGCGGCGAGCACAATGCGTAGCGGGCGGGCCGGTGATCCGGAGGCCGCGACTCGGCAACGACATGCTCGCGCGAGGGCAAATCGATCGGCGTCTTGTATTGGGGGAGTCGATTCTCGAAGCCGAGATTGTTGGTTGAAAGGGGATGGAGAACGGTGGCCCATTGCCGAAATTTATAACAGCGTCACCTACGTCGGATCGAGTCTCCGCCATCGCCGTCGTCCTCATTCGACGGTCTCCTCACGGTATGCGCGCGGCGTTCTTCTGGCAGGGGCAAGCCCAGGGACAGAGGTCAGTCGTCTCCGTTGGGATAGGCGGCGCCACAGTAGAGTGTGGTCCATCATCAGATCGGAGACGGGATACATCATCAGTGTGGCCCGCGGGCTTGCTCTCGTGGCCCGACCAAGGACCCGCGGGCTTGCTCTCTGGCCCGAGTCTAGGTCCAAAGCTAGCCCGGCCCGTGGGCCCGCGGGCCAGCCCAGCCCGTTGCCTCCCCTATGTATTATCTGTCACAATTTGTACCACATTTTGTTCACCAACTTTATCAATTATGTTGTTAAGAAGGTCATACATAAGGATGGCATCTTCTTTACGGTTTGAAACATCAACGGATTCCATAAAGTAAGTGCCTTCTGGACAATTTACCAAGAAGTTTATTAGCTTTCTCTGTCTTTTATCGGTCCATCCATCACACATTATGGTACAACCATAAAGTTTCCAATATTTTTCGTATGTAGAATGCAAATCCTTTGTGCGTTCAACCAATTTTTTTAACAAGGACACCCTCAACATGTGATAACTTGGAGGCATCACTCCAGACCCAACCCTCGTTGCTTGTTCACACATGACTAAAGCTTCTTAATTTGACTGCATTAAAAGAGATCCCTGCTTTACAAAATCAAGTGACCACATCAAGCTCAAATTGTAGTTGTTCTTCTTTGTTGAATTTAGTCTCAATAGTATTTTGATATTGTTTGCCACTTCTCCTTGCATCTACAAAATCTTCAGCAGATAATTTTGTCAATGCATCCATTGGTCCTTTCTTCTTGCTACTTCTATCCACAATTGTAGTTGATGTCACGCTTTTCTTTGTTGAAAATGAATTCTTCACCGATACATTCTAGTTTTGCTCATCACCTTCAACACCTTCTTCATCAGAACATTCAAGCACCGTATGTATATCGGAAGTGAACATCTTTCTCTTCTTGTTTTTAGTCAACCATGTACGCATTTCCTCGGCAATTTCGGTTGTTGTTTTCGGACATGTTTTGACGTCACTAAACCTGCCAATCAAGTGTTCCTTCTGTCTATATATTCCACCATTCGTAACCAATCCACAAAGTTCACATTTAATCTTATTCTTGTCATGCTCATCTGGCCAATAAGCGTACTTCCATCTCGGATCATCTGACTTAGCCTTCTTCTTCTTCTGCTCCATCATATTAACTGAACCAGAAGCCAAACCGGATGCCATTTACACACAATCCCACCACAAATCACAACTAAAAATGATAAAAAAACATGTAATAGAGCAAACAGTACTCAAACCATAATACACAAACATCAAACAATGTCTATGTAATGCATAAATATTTAACAAATGGTCGAAGAAACAATAAACAACAAATTCAAAAATTTTCGACGCACCAGAGTCGTCTAAACTTACGGAATCTTCAACATTTAACCATAGGATATGTACAAGAACATTAAAAACACTCCAATAGACGCTATACAACTAAACTTGAAGGAAGAAATAAGAAAATGTAGCTGGAAAAATAAAGAAACATAAAACCAACTTCTTACTGGAGGAGAATGATGGAAGAGAAAGGAGGCTGAAACGTTGGTTTCCCGCAAGGCAAAGGACACCCAGGTGGTCGCGAGACGAAGGCAATGAAAGCGGCTTCCATAGCTGGCGGCGACGGCATCTTCCACGGCGGGATCTGACGTTGTCTGAGCTTTTCGAGTGCTGTCGGGGAGTTGCGGGCTCGGGAGAAGTCGCCGTGCGAGCTGTCGGGCGGTCGGGGAGTGGAAACTAGTTTAAGTGACTTAAGTCACTTTAAACCGGCATCGATGAACCGGGGGGAAAACTGGGGTCATGAACTGATTGTTCATACGCCGGTCCAAAAAAAAACAGCTGTTGAGCCGCTGAGCGATGCCAAGATGTACGCCTTATGCCTGGGGAGCATCGACCCAGGTGCTCTTGAATCGCCGCCGTGGTGCCTAAGCGGCGCCTAGGCACCCGCCTTAACAACTATGGGCATGCTACATTGTGCTTTGAGTATTTTGGCGGATTTGTGTGCGATGCTAGAGAGGGGGATTATTAGGGTTTTAATTCTTTTGGCCTGATCTGGTCCATTCAATTGAAGAATGGATGGTGGAGATCCATTGTAACATTTTTATACTCGTATTTTTTAGAGGAGTTCCCTTATATATTATTCACACAATATATATTATTCATATGTGTTAGGGTTTCTACTAAAGACATTGAGAGGCTACCAGTGTATTAGAACTCTCAATTCTTGATCCTAGGTTTCGGTGCCAAAGAAAGAAGGTGTCTACAGACATCATGGACTTAAGATCGATCAACCTTCTTAATTGTTGTTTCAAAAATTTTATCCAAGTCATTGATAACAGATAAAGTAAGTTCATGGCAAAATTAGTTTGGTAGACTCAATCAGCATTCATCAAGAGAAGATATATATTTTGTATAACTTCATGACAGCTTTTGAATGTATCCATGATCAGAAAATTAGGAGGAAGGAGCGTGTATTGTTGAAACTTGATTTTGAAAAGACCAATGACAGTTAGTTGGACTTGTCTGAACAGAATATGCAACTAATGGGGTTAAAAGGAAATTGGATCAGTTGGATTTAATGGTGTATAAGTACAACAAATGCTTTCGGTGGACATCAACGGAAAACTGTTTGGATTCTTTTGTAGTTCTAGAGAACTTAGGCAGGATGACCTGCTGCCCCCCTTTCTCTTTGTTTTGGTTGGACGGGTCTTCAGTACAATGTGGGAGAAGACTCGACATGCACAACTTATTGAGGGAATTGATGTTGGATATAACAGTTTGCACCTTACTCATCTGCAGTTTGCAGATGATATGTCATCATTTTCTTGGCTTCACTAGTCAAATGCATCAGGCTTAGAATTCTGCTCTATCTGTTTGAAGCAGTGTAATGACTTAAAATTAATATTAACAAATGTGAAATGTTGGGGATCAACATCAATGTGGAAACTAAAGCCTAAGCTGCAGACTTTTTGGTCTGCATTAGGGCTCCTTTCCCCTCAAGTATCTAGGTCTTCTATTGTCTAACAAAGGGACTAGGGCCAATGATTGACAGCCTGTGATTCAAAAGGTGGAAGGGAGATTTCAAGGATGGAAGGGGTGGTTGTTGTTTGCTGGGGAGAGAGATTTTGTTGAGAAGCGCATTGCAGAGTATTCTGCTTTTTTATTATTTTTTCATTCTCAGAGTCCCCAAGTGGGTATGCAGAAAATTAGAAAGCTTGAAGGCCTCATTTTGGCATGGAAAAGTGGTGTTGGGGAGGACTTCATCTTGTTAAGTGGAGTTATGTTTGCACAAGTATTAATGGGGGGGGGGAGTGGGCCTCATTCCCATTGACTTGGTGAATAATGCCTTGTTAACGAAGTGGTTATGAAAATTGCAGGAATGTAATGACTTGCTATGGTGTAATGCTATTCGTGCTAAATATAGGATTGGGGGCACTTTCCTGGAGACAGAAAACATCGCTGCTTCCAGCTGGGTGTCTATTATTTGAAATGGTAATTTTCTTAATTGGCACTTTTTTTATCTTCCTCGTCCATTACCTTGGGTAATGGCAAAAGGACTTCATTTTGGAAGGATAGTTGGGCGGATGGGGGGCCCTTGAGTTGAAGTACCCTAATCTATTCAGGTTGGTTGGAAACAAGAATGCTTGTGTCAGTTCTTACTGGGATACTTCTGTCTTGTCGGACAACTGGACTTTCTTCTTTAGAAGAAGCTTGAAGGATGTTGAAGAAAGTGAGTTCGCAGATATGTTGGTCTTTCTTGAGTGGTTCAAATATGGGGAAAAGGAGGATCAATTTCTATGAAATCTGGAAAGGGATTATACTTTCTCGGTGAGATCAGTGTGCCACTGATTATACTTGGGGGTGTTGATGTAGTATGGTGGAGTGTTAGAAACCCGGCTATTACATTTAAGATTAGACTTTTCTTATGGAAAGTAGAGGGCCTTTCTAAGCAAGTTGTTTCCTATGTGAGTACTTGTACCTTCTGTGGTTGTGGCCTAGAGGACAATGATCACCTGTTTTTCCGATGTGGAGTAATTGCATATATCTAGAACATTTTAGCTGGAGTATTGGTCGGGAGGAAACAATGAATGTCTTAGTTTTGCTTCAGTTTTGGAATGTGAAGTTACCATGGAAAGTAAAGCCAGTGTTATGGAAACTATCACTTCCGGCAATTCTTTGGGCCGTTTGAAGAACTATAAACAAAAGAATCTTTAAAGACCTCTTTGTGAACCCAAAGTATATCCTGCAACTCGTGTCACAGTCAAATATTGGTTCTTTGCTGCCAATGGTCATCATCCTGATGGAACAGTCTTCAAGGAGCGATTTACTTTGTGAAAATGAATCTATCTCTAGAGCTTCCTTTTTTTCCATTTCATGTGGTCTTTTGACAACACCTTGGTAGTTGGTGTGTTTTTTGTGGTTTTGTTTTGGTTTGTTGTCTTACTTGTGCTCTTTTACTTACTGTACCGATCTTTCTTCTTAATGAATGAAATGTAACCTTGGTCATCTTTTAAAAAATATTATTTACATAATATATAGTTTAATTAAATATATTTTAACCAACTATTTGTCAAATATTTATTTGAGTAATTATATGAGTATTTAATCGACTACATGATCAAACACTCAACTTGAGTAGGGGTCTGCTCAAGCTTGGCTCATTAACAAATCAAGTTTTTTTTTTCAATCTTACTCATTTAGTATAATAATTGAGCTGATTTGAGCATTTGTCATGCCAAGTCTCGTGCTACTTATCTAGTAAATTGGCTTGTTTGCACCCTTAACTTCAGGAGAGAGAGAGAGAGAGAGAGGAAGAGGAAGTGTTTGAGAGTCAAAAGATATGATGTGAATTGTAGAGGTATGAAGAGAGCTTAAAGAGAGACATATTAAGAGAGGAACATTGAGAGAGAGAGGGAAAGAAGAAAAGTCCTGAAATGTCAGAGATAGAGACAAGCAGATAATTGTATATATGGTGGCTTAATGGTGGCTAGTGATGCTATATAATGGTGAATGAAGCGGCAGCTATGTTCAGAGATGGGGGTGACAATATTGGTAACCACGAACCAGCAACAGAAGTGGATTCCTTGGGCGCCAACGCAGGTAATTTGGTCACCTTGGGCACTTGGGGTCCTTTTAGCTGTTAGAAAGGTGCCCTTTTGCCTTGCCATGTAGAAGGAAAGCTAGGTGCCTGACTTCTACTGCAAGTGCTGGTTCTTTCTCTGGTGGTTCTGCCAACTTGAGTCCATGGAATGCCATCTCGCGAGATCTCGCCGAGATCTCGCGAGATCTCGGTCTCGCCAAGGAGGCCGAGAAACGAGATCGCCGAGATCTCGTCCCATGTAGACTGGTCCATCTGCGACTACTCTGCGCCAAGGAGGCCGAGAAACGAGGTCGATCCGCGACTACTTTGCACCCCGTTTATGATAGTGTAAACACATTTAATATATTTCACTATCACTTATATTATCACATAAAAATGTGTTACAAGTTTAATACCATATTAGTATTTAAATAAGATTACATACAAGTTTAAATCTTTTAGAAGCACAAAAATTATCTTTTTGGTATTGAAAGGGCTTGTAATTGTTCATTCACATAGTTGATGTACAAAATGTGTTATATATTTTCATGTAAATTCATTTATGTACTCCTATTTTTATAAGATATTATGTTATGTTTCATACATATATACATTTTGATATGAGAATCCGAGATTCGATCTCCCGAGATTTTTCCGAGATCTCTCCGAGATCTCTTCTCTTTCACCCCGCCGAGACGAAGCCGAGATCCGAGATGGCAATCCTTGCTTGAGTCTAGAAGATATTGACACATTCTTTTAGGCACACGATTGTATTCCTACTACATAGAGAAGACATGATCTTAGAAGTTGTGGGGGACTTTTTTATGTAGTAGGTGATAAACAAAATTTCCTTCCTTATGATTGTCTATAATGAATTTGAGTTTATTGAAGTGATGAGCCGGGACAGATTAAGCACTTTGTGTGTGCTAATCTTTATTCCAGTCTCGTGATAATTTATGCATCATCTTAAGTTTTAGGTTCTCAAAGGAGTAAGGAGCATAGTTGCATCAAAATGATCCCAAAAGTGGGAAATGCATTTGCATAAACAAAAAAAAGAAAATACTGTGGGAGTGCTGAGAAACGTCAACTAAGCTCAAGGAGCAAACACTGCAAATATTAGAGAAACTTCAAGAAGAATTATAAAAAATGCCTTATTCTAGTTTTTAAAAGCTTATGGGGTGTTTGGTTGCATGATAATAGGGATTTTTATTTTATTTTTAAAAAAATGTAAGGAAACATGTTAAAAGAGGTGTTTGGCAGCCATGCCAATTTTATATTTTGAAAGTGATTTTCTTCTTAAACAAAAAAAGAGGGCCTCACCTCTTTCTTTTTTCTTGTGGTCCCACACTTTGTTTGGTCATGTATGGTAGTTACTCTTTTTTGTTATCACATCCCTCCAAACATGATAATTTTATGTCATGAGTTGGTTCACTTTTTATTTTAATACAATTGTTTATCATAAAAGTGTACAAAAAATTGTCATGCAACCAAACACCCCATTAGGAAGTTACAGTATGTCTGTTTGAAGGAAAAAACATAATTCACATTGTAGCGCATACGAAAATATATCTGACCCAGGTGATACACTAATACACTCTTTAACTGTGAATTATGCAATGCATCCAAATTCTCTTAGTGGCACAAAGAAAGGCCCGATGATTCATTGCTTAAACTTTATTAAATTATGGTAATGTTTCTTTTGAAGGGGGAACATTTTTCACATCTGAAGGTTATTTACATAGCTACTGATGTCAGATCACATGAAAGAGTGGTGCATAGCAATGAGTGCTTTTTGGACTTGGATTTTAAGGTTATAGGTTTCTTCATGATCTTGTCATGCTTATAGATTTTATATAAGGCTTTTTGTTTTGGTCTCTCTATACTTGTAAATACCTCTTTATTATTGAACTGTGGTTGACGAAAGGATGATCAACACCTTCTTTCTTATACTCAGTAGCTGTCCATGATTTGCTTGTAGATGATCAAATAAAAGTGTTGTATTTTTTATTCCATTCACAGGATATGATTGAAAATGTATTAGAGATAAAAGACACACATGTCAGGGAAGTGATGACGCCTTTGGTGGATGTAGTTGCAATTGATGCTGGTGCAAAGCTCATTGATTTCCAAGAGCTATGGGTGACTCATCAATACTCAAGGTCTGTTAAGGTCTATATGCTGGTGTCACCATTTCTTTTACTTGTATGGGTTTGGTGCGATGTAAGGTTTGTTGGGTGTCACATGTTCATGTTGCTTCTACTTCTATTAACCTGAAAATTTTGAAAGGTAATCATTTCTTGTCAGGGTACCTGTATTTGAACTGCGGGTTGATAATATTGTAGGTATTGCATATGCCATGGACATGCTAGAATATGTTGAGAAGGTTGGTTTTAATTTCATTATTTCCATCTTTATCTACCCACCAAGGAGAAGATATGCAGAATAATATGCTCGTCTTCTTATAAAGGTTGAGCAGTTACAACAGTGTACAGTGGGAGATATTGCACGCAAGCCTACATATTTTGTGCCTGGTAAACCAGTTCAAATCTGTCCACTTGTTTGCATATATGTTGTCCCCCGATGCAAGTACCATGAAAATAAGTTGCTCTCTTACATCATCATCTTTTTTTGTCAGCATGGTCATCGTCAAGTAGAAACACATACTGACATAGGTTCTTTATTGCTCAGAGTATATTGAACCAATATGTGCAAAAAACGTGGAAGATTTGACTTATGTTTTTGACTTTGTACTTTCGGTTAACTTCAGCCCACAAAAACCAATAATTTTCTTGACATTTTGGACTTTATATTGGCATGATGTGCAGATTAGGCAGTAGCATATTCTGTCATTAATTTCTTTTCTTTGTTGATTATCTTCTGCAAGGGCGATCAACAACGATTTTTTGGGTGCTCTTTTGCCAATGGTTTATTATTCCAACATCTAATACCTGGGATGAAAGCAGATTTGGTATCATTCTGATGCTGATAGAAGTTCTATTAATGGATAATGTCACCACGTTAAGGAGGGATGCTGGTATAATTTACATAATTCTAAATGACCACATTGGGTGAAGCAAATGAAATAAGGCATAAAGTTCTTGTGCGGCTTGAATTCTTAAACATGAGAATTTGATCGAGATATTGTCTCTTTCTCGGACTCTCAATTCATATCAATAGATTTTTGAATCACAATTCTTCAGGGTCACTGTGAGAACCTCGTTTTTTTTTTCTCTTTCTTCTTTTCAAAAATGATTTTCGTATCTCCTTTGGACTACTTAGGAAAATAGGTGGTAGCCTATAAATACATTAAATAGTCCGACGATACATTTAAAATTAATAGAACCGAGGTTCGGGTTCCGTGAAATTTAATTTGACCTCTCTCCGTCGGATGGTGCGAATATCCGACGTTAACTTACATCCGACGACTACTCGAATGCCCTTGATTAACCGCCATAGCAAACTAGTTTGAGAGAACGTGCACATCCACATAACAAAAGATAACTCAATAGGGGCCTAGTCTTTCGGACCTGATAAGATGCGAACAAGTTGTCTTAAATTTGTTGGACGTTGATTTTATTTGTTTTGGAATTGATTTTTTTGATTTAATTTGAGGTTGGTTTTATGTGGTTTAAATTGTGAATTTTCATATTCGATTTTATACTGATTTTTGAATTGTTTGATTTTGATTTCGGTTTGAATTGGCTTTGGTTGCTTTTATTTTAATTGGTTGAAATTATTTTTTTGTCTGAGTTTGGAATTTAATGGAATTTGATGTTTTAAGCAATTTGACTTATTTAATTTGATTTAAGATATTTTTGTTGTTTTCTTATGTCGGTTGATCTTTTGGTGTCGGTTTGAATATGTTCGGTGTGTTTTAAGTGTTTTGAAGTTTTGATTTGATTTGATCACTTTTAAATTTCAGATTGTTAATTATCTGATTTTTTGTTTGTTTTATGACTGATTTTTAGTGTTTTAAAGTATTTTCAATGTGATTTGTTTGATTGTTTTGAACTATTTAATTTTCAATTGATTAAGAAGTAGGTTTCTATTAAATTAAATGATTTTAATTGGAAATTTCCAGATTATTAGAAATCTGATTTTTCTTTCATTTTTCAGATTTAATGACCTGTTTTGAGGTATTTTCGGATTTGTTTTATCTTTTTTATTTATGTTCGGTCCGCATCTCATCCGGCCCGTCGGGCTAGCATCGACGCCCGGTTGCAATAGTTCACATCGGCACTTGAATGTCATTTCATTTCATCCCATGTCGGGGGTACAGCATGTCGGTTTGCATTGGATGCATGAAATCTGAACTTTGGTCATGTCATTCCCTTAGGCAATTCCCATAATATCGAGAATAAAATTCGACATTACAACGGTATGTCGACCCATTCTCGATAAATGGAATTTACCCGTCCTACATGGTTGAGTCTTTCGACTTTTCCACATAGTGGGAAAGGTCCGTCTGCCGATGGGAGCGTGTCCCATGCCTACGCCCGGGTCAACGTACCGGAAGGCTGGTCCCGGATTAGCCGCCCAATTGTGGAGTGCCCACGATGTGGTGCTAACTCCTTATTTAATTTTGCTTTCGCCTTTCAGAATTTATTTAAGTGCATTTTTTATACAAGGCCCAATGGGCCAGCTGCATGTCTCATGGCCCAATAAGGCCGGCTCCATGTCTTCTTGGCCCAATTAGCCCACTTTCTTCTCCTTGGGCCCTGGCTGCCTGTGTTGCACCTCGTTTGGACCAGAATTGAGGGCCGCCCTTTCAGCCCTTGACCCGTCTTGCGGGCCAAGGGGGCCGGACCGTCACCCCCAACCCGGTCCTCACAAGGACCTGTTTGTAGCACCGCACCGAGGCTTGTCCTCTAGCCGCATCAGTACCTGTTTTGGGGTTGGACCGTCACCTGTCTTGCACCAAGCCAGCTGTTGCTTTTGCACCGGACCGGCACCTGTTCTGACATCGGTCCGGGACCTGTTTTGGGACCGGTCCAGCACCTGTTTTGGGGGTGTTATGCCGGGCTGAAATGGGCTGAATTAGAAGCCGGTTTCAGGGGCTGCTGTGGGACAGATTCAGGACCTGAATTAGGCCACCCAGGAGGCTGCTTTGGGGGGCTGCGAGGGGCTGTTTCAGATTTTTTTATTTTGAATAGGGACAAGAGCTCACTAAGGGGTAGAGAACGTGATGCGGGACAAACCGGCTAATCCGGCTAAACCGAACAAAAACGAAGTAAACCGGCGCTAATCGCCTCTAAAAGACCCTAACGAACCCAAAATGGCCTAAACCGATCCAAAACCGATCTAAACAGGTCCGAACCGGGCCCAAGATGGTCTGAACCGGTCCATAACGGCTCAAAACACCCTGAACCGGGTTGAACCGGCCGGTTCAGTCGCTGAACCGGGCCGAACCGGGCTGAACTGGCCTTGAACCCGGTCGAACCGGTCTGGCGGCCGGTCTGGGCCGCGGACAAAGGGACTGTTTGCAGACTTTTTTTTTTAATTGACCAAGGGGCAGTTGAGGGGCCGCATAAGGGACTGCAGAACTGTTCAAGGGGTCTGCAGATAGGGTGTCGGCTAGACCTATTTAAGGCCAGGTTAAGGGGCTGTTCAGGTGACCGAACAAGGGACTACAGGTGACCGGCCAAGGGGGTCTGCAGTAGGTAAACTGAAAAAAGGGGGGAAGCCTGATAAGGAGCTGTTCAGGGGGTTAAGAGTAGGTTGATTGAGAAAATGGAGATGAGAGAAGAGAGAGAAGAAGAAAGGAGACATGAAGGGCTACATGGTTAAGAACCAACCTTACGTCCTCCTTTGTTTTTTTCTTTTCTTTTCTTTCTTGACGTTAAAGACCACAGCAGAACGTGGGCTTCAAGGCTGCAGCAGATGGGCTAGCAGGCTGGCCCCCCTTCCCTTCTCTTCTTCCTCCTCTGGTGGTTGGCGTGGGCTGCTGGCTTGGGTGGCAAAGATGGCCGCTACTCCTATTGGTGGCCTTCCCTGGAGACCTCCTTGCTGGCGTGGGCTGCTTTCGCTGCTTCTGTCGCCACTGAGAGTCTCTGCTTGCTCTCCCCTGGTGACCAAGCTGCTGCAGACGTGGCTGGAGCACGTAGAGATGGAGGGGGTTGGATCCCTCTCTCTCCTGTCGTTGGCAGGAGGCTGAAGAGAATGAATTTTTTCTTCCGTCCTTGAATCAGCAGGCAGCCGGTGGGAGGATGTGGCAGGAGGGGGATGTCGACCCGTGGGAGAAGCTGCTTCTGGCCCCCGCTCGCCTTTGATTCCCTTTTCCTTTCTTTTTCTTTGTGTGCGCGATATGCTGCCTCCTTTAGTTGCATACGTGGGCAACCTGCCTATTTTCAACGCCCGTGCCATCTCTTGCAGACGTGAGAAGAGGGAAAGAGATAATAGGGGAGGTTTTTTCGAATCCTACTCAATCTCCTCCTAGATTTTAGGAGTCTGCCGAGGATAGGATTGCTGGCATATCAGCCAGGAGGGAGAGGGTGGCGGCTGGAATTTCTAGGTCAGACTTGACCTAATTTCGATCAAGATGACTCTGATCCGACGGTTAATATTAATTCTGGCCAGAATCAATTTAATTAAGCTCCAAAATATCCGGAAAAATCCAGAAGATGCCCTGATAGCCGTTGATCTTGTGTACCATCAGATTTACGGTTAACGACCCTCCAATTGTCCGAAGATCACCGATTTGATAGAATTTTCGATCGGTACGATCTCAGCCTTCAAAAATTCCGAAAATTGCACTTAAAATGCAATTAAATAAATATGCACCAGAACTTTGGTCTTCATGCAGAAATAACTTGTCCAGGGACTTTTTGGACAGATTTGCCCGATCTTGGAATGCGCGCCGACTTCGTGATTTTTGAAATTTGACCATAACCTCCTGAATATAAGTCGGATTGATGATCCGATTTCAACATTGCTCTTTTGGATGTCGGGCGGACATTCCGGCAGTGCCGGATGTTAATGGGCCTGCCTGGGTTTGTCCGGGTCCAATAGGGGCAAAACGGTCATTTTTCCACCCAGAGTCGGATTTCGACATTCAAGGCACCGTTTCGAAACTTATGACCGAAGGCTGTACCGTGGGCCTACTTGCTTGCTTATTTGGGCCCATTAAGGCTTGCGGGCGCTCGGCAGTCCACTTGATTGTTTTCATCATAACTTGCCGGATATGAGTCAGATTTCCAATCCGACTTCCATGTTGCTTTAGTTGGAGTTAGGCGGACTCAGTGATGCGTCAACATGTTACCGGACCTGCCCCGAATTGTCCAAACCTAACAAGGGTGAAAGACACCATTTTACCATTCGGGGTCCTATCGAAACCGGATTCTGACAATTGGGGTACCGTTGCGAAGGTCTCGACTGGTACAGTCCCATGAACTCACTTGTTTTGTCTTTTGGGCCCAATATGCCCCCGATAAAGCCACCTGAACTTTGGCTTTCAGTGTTTTCCCCATAACTTTCTGAATATGGGTCGGATTTCCGATCTGACTCTGGCATTGTTCATTTGGAAGTCAAGTGGACCTTCTGCTGGTGTCTGATCGTTATTGGGCCGACATTTGGTCGGTCGGATCCAATAAGGCTTATTGGGCTTATTTGGCCCATTGGCCCTAAATGCAATGAAAAAATGGATCCAATTTGTCTGTTCGGTTTTATTCAATGTATTTCGTTTGAAACTTGTATCTTTGTTGGTGTGACATTTTTAGGTGCCAACAGTCACCTATTCGGATTCTTCTTTTACTCGTGGTGATTTTGTGCTACTTCAGAGAGATCTGTATCCTCTAAATTGTATTGATTATCCTCCACCAAGTTAATGCAAGTATATCCATGGTTTGCAGCATCGGACACAGATGCATCGGCCAAGTGGGATTGGCATAGGCCAAAGAGGCGGATCCCAATCCTAAAAGGAACTTTCACTTTAAGCTACCAGATTGCTTGGATCAACCAATTCCAGCCCAATACAACAATGCCAGAAGATGGTGCAGGGGATTCACCGCTACCGTTTCTGCATCTTCCCTGCCTTAAAAGGTGTGGAAGATGGTTGTATATGGTCCATTGGACCCACTACAATTGGAATCTAGTGACTTAACAACCCAACCCCATCTCCCGGTCCCTCTAACATCTTGTGGTGCCAAACTGCAGATCAGTCCAGAATCGGCCTCTGTCTGTTCCATCATATCTATTTTTAAATGTTTTTCTTATTTTTTGGTTTTTGGTAGAACCAATATGTGCCAATCCTCCATCGGCTTTTCTTTCTTTAGATTGGCCAATCTGATATCAACTTGGGTTTCCTTGGGTCTCCCATCCTCTTTTCTATCCTCAACTCAACTCAAGTCTTAATGCCAAATTATTTGGGGTCAGCCATATGAATTCTCTTTCTCCACTCACATCAGTTTTGAGTTATTTTTTTAGAGATATTTAAATCATATTGATTATCCTCGTCCAAGTTAACTTGGGTCTACCATCTCATTGTTTCTATTATTTTGATATTTTCTATTTTTTCTAATTGGAGTTTTTTATGTCTACACTTATGCTCAAATCACTTCAATCTCTCTTCTTTCAACTTGTTTAAAATTGTTGCAACTCCCAAATTTTCTCTAATATACTCGTTCTTTGTTCAATCTAATTTAGTATGGCCACTCATTCATCTTAACGTTCTCATTTCACTAACACTTATTTTGGAGACATTTTTTTCTTTTATTGTCCATTATACAATATTGTAGGTCTTATAGTCGTATGATAAAATTTTCTTTACAACTTTAGTGGGATCTTATGGTAACGCAAGAGCCTTGTAGCTAATCAGTACTTCATCCAACTTACTTTAATCATTTGGTTAACATCTTCATCACATGCTTCATTTTTTGATTAATTGATCCAAGATGTTTGAATTGAGTAGCTCGAGATAACCAGATCCCGTCCAAACTAACTCCTCCATCTTTTTTTTTCATTAAACTTACAATACATATATTTTATCTTGAAACTCTTAGTCTCTAAAAGTATTTCTTCACAATTCTAACTTTATATTCACTTTTTTGTCTCTATCTGTCAATACAATATCATTTACAAATCTCATACTCTATGGTATATCATCTTGTCTAGTCTTTGTTAGTTCACCCATAACTAATGTAAAAAGATAAGGACTAATTGCAAACTATTGATGCAAGCCAACTGAAATAAGAAAACCTATCGTTTCTCCACCAATTGTGTATATGCTAGTGGCTGCTTCATCATGCATATCTTTTAACACTTGTGGTTGCTTCTTCGTACATATCTTTTATCATGTGTATATATCTAAGAGATATTGAAGCGGGACCAAGAAGCTAAAAACTAAGAACGGAATTAAATTGCTGAAATTGAAATTGAAACACTGTAAAAGAAAGAGGATGAGTTTGGACTGGTCATTTCTGCCCACTGGATCGGTGGCTGAACGAGTGGGGTCAGCTAGGCCAAGTGGTTTGATCGGCTGCCACCGTGGTCGTAGGAAGAAACTGCTTGTGCACCTAGGGGGCATCGTGGCTTAGGGTGTTTATCTTGCTTCTCTTTTCTATCCTATAAACATTAATTGATATACATGTAATTTTCCATGTTTGGATTTTCTAAACCATGTACTACACCATTATTAACTCAAGAATAGGGTACACATCTTTTCCTCGCAACTGAAATATGAGACATACTCAACTCAGGTTAATAAATTCTTGATCCCAAATTATTTTGGTTGATCCTGTTTCCACTCTGATTGACTTTTACTATCTATTCGGAAAGACTTAAAACACATGAAGACCAAATTCTATCATCTTTCTCCAAGTTAATCTAGGATTGCCTTGTCATTTCTTTCCTTCTTCTACCCCAATATGTTCCAGTTTTCTAGTTGGAGCCTCATTGTGTCTATGCTTTGTGTCTAAACCATATTAATTTACCTTTCTTAATTAATATTCAATCTTTGTTACTCTGACATTTTTATTGATATACTCATTTCAAACTCTATTTGATCTAAAGATATCATGTACATTCACCTTGCCATTCTCATCTTGATAACATAAAATTTTAGTATATGTTGCTTCTTCATCACCCAATACTCACTATAATAAAACATTATTGGTTTATTGCTGTGCAATAGAATTTCCCTTTAACTAGACTCACATGGCTAGTATTTAGTTTACTACAACTGTTCTATACCTTGCTAATTTGGATTCATGTTTCAGGTGATAAAATATGGACAAAATTTTCCCATAAAACTTTTTTGCGATCTATACACTTTGTCAACTAGATGCCTTGAGCCTCCTCTGTGTATGGATTTATGTCTATGTTGTCAATGGGGAAATGTTGCAATACCCTACTTTGTCACTATCCATCGAGCTCTATGTGATTGATATTTGGGTTGTTATATCTGGGAACATGCTGTCACTAGCCAAATGAAATATTGTTTTCAAGACAACTAATAATGGATGGTCTGGAGTCAAAAGTTCTTTATAAAATGTTTGTGTTGATCTATTGAGGTTCATTTCTTGTTTATCATTGGATAAACTGCTTTGCATCTGATGAGTTCAATTAAACAGAGCTATTTCTTGGATTGCAGACTCAATGTCAGTCTGGAACTTGCTGAGAGAGTTTCGGATAAGGAAGGTTCACATGGCTGTTGTTCTGAATGAATACGGTGGAACCATTGGTGTATGTTTGTAGTTTTAAGTATTTACGTTTCCCAATTGATTTTCCGGTTACTAAGCTTTCACATCAGAGGATTTTGCTTTCTGCTTATGAATCTGAATCTGAACCAGTCAGGTGGTTCTTGTTCTGACATTTGTTTGAGATGTGCATGACACCGTCTGATTGATCAAGCTTGGACATTAAACTTCTTATTGTCTTTACTTGAACTGTTTTAAATGTTATTGTTTACTTTTCAAGTATTGACTCAAATCTTTAAATTGTTAATGCTTTAAGTTAATTTTTGGTGGATATTCAGTGGATTATGTCTCCTATTCAGTTCTTGAAGCTGCAGATATGAGTCATGTTGAATGGCTTACAATTTTTTTTTAATCCTCATTTGTGGAACTTTGTCCTGGAACAGATTGTAACACTAGAAGATGTTGTTGAGGAAATTGTTGGCGAAATCTTTGATGAAAATGATTCGAAGGTAAACTTTGCAAATTCAGTTTAATTTGAACATAATACTAACATATGATCTACATCTCATGCCCTCCTGACATGGTATTCTAAATTGAGTTGTCTCAGTTGAAAATATTAATGCATGAATATTTAACACTTTTATGGCATGGTATTCTGCATGGTCCAATTCTGATTGGAATCAACACCCTGCAGTTCAGACAAGTCATCTGATTCCGGGCTGATCCAGGTAGATTCTTTGCAAGTCAGTTGATTCTTCACTGAAAATAGCAGACTAAATTATTCCAGATCGGCCAATGCTGACCCTGATCCGATCCGGATTGGAACAGACAATCCAAGGGATGAAAATCCAATCAGAGATTTGACATTATGCTTGGTCAGTCTAACATGGAACTCCAGTGCTGTTGGTTACCTTTCTGGTATTTAAGGGGAGGAACTAGCTTCTTTGTTTAATTTATTGTTGTGACTTGGAGGGTGTCTTCCTCTCCTAAGAAGCTGGGGGTCTGATGCTGGTATGCCTTTCCAGGTACTCTTTAGTTTCTTTGTTCTACCCAAAGTAACAAAGTCGTTATACGGGAAAAAATAGGTGTGATGAAAAAAATCTAACATAGTGTAAAAATCGTAATTATTCTGAAAAGCATCGGAAATAGAACATTTAATATAATATATATTATCATAAAAAATATCATAATATAGTTTCAACTTCCAACATAACAAACAATCTAACAAGAACAACAAGTAGATTTAATTATAACATGAAGTTCAAATGTATCATCTTTCTCTAAATAAGTTCGAGCAAGAGATTAAACACAATATAACATCAACAAAAAGTGTAAACATTTCAAATTAAACTCAACAAACAAAATCGGGAATGGTAAATAAATCAGCTCCTTTAGTAACTTCAGTGTCCTCTTCGCCTTCACTTTCTTCATTTTCACTTTCAACATCTTCAAAACGCTTGTCTTCTTCAATCACATCAGGAAATGCAATAATCTTTTCAATATCAATTGGTTCTTTAACTTGTCTTCCTCTTTTGTTATTGACCTTCTTTATGTGGTTGTTCATTCTTACATATACCAAATCTGCTAATCATTTTGGCTCTAAATGATTTCGTTTTTTGGTATGAGCTGTCTCAAATGTGCTGATGCACTAGAAGGTTGGCCAAGTATCTTAATTATCAATTTTTTTAAAATTGGGACCTCGCTGCCCCATTGGTCCCACTAAATACCTAAAATAAAAAATATATAAGTGCAATGTAGCAACAATTTACATAATAAAAATGAGTAAAAAGTGATACTTACAAGGATGAGATACATTAAGTGAAGAAATAGCCAATGATCCAAATATCTTTTCCCCCGAAGAATGATATTCTCTTAACTCTTCTGTTATGTTTTGTCTATCAACCTCATTAGGTACCATTCCTGAAATAACTATGTGAAGAACATTTTTTTTATTTCAGAGTTCATTCTTACATGTCTATCATAGTGTAAATGAGGATTCAAATAAGCAGTATGTAAAGGACTATGCATTGACTTTCTCTATCTCTCATCAATAATCTTTCAAAAAGGTGAATACTTTTAAACATCATTTTTGAAGGCATACTTGATTTTTTTCTTTTTCCATACACATATCCCAATATATATAACCCATTGTAGGCCCATCACCATCGACCATATGCAGCACTTTGAATAGAGGTTCAATTGCATAAAGCAATTCTTTTCCACATTCCCAAAATATGTTTCCTTGAATTACATTCTTCACTTGCACTCCTTCATTTTTGTATACTAATGAATCTCTCCACTCTCCAGAAGCAACCATAAAACTCAATGCATCTTGTACTTTTATTATTGAATGCAAGCATAAGAAATTAGAAGCAAACCTTGTAGCACATGGCATTTTCAATTCTTTATCACCTGTAAACTTCCTCATCAAGTCCAAGCCATGTTGATATTTATACATAAAGTTCACAACATTTCTTACATCATCTAGAATTGGCTTCACAAACTCAAGTGTATTAATCTGTTTCAACATTAGGTTAATACAATGAGCTGCACAATTTACCTTAAAAATTTGAGGATATCTTGCCTCAATCAAATGTCCAACTGAGAGATAGTTAGGTGTATTATCTGAAATAAATTGGACCACATTCTCTGAACCAATCTCTTCAATTGTAAATGATATAAAGCTCATTATGAAATTTACATTTTTTTTCTTACCAACTGTGCATTCTGATTTTAAGAAAATAACACCTTTTAAAGGACATGCAAGCAAAGTAATATGTGGACGTTTTCTACCATTAGTCCATGAATCTGACATAAGAGTACATCCATACATCTTCCATGTTTTTTTAAAAATTTCAACATTTTCATCAGCTTCTCGTTTCAACTTATCTAGTAGTGATGTTCTTACGGTTTCACTACTCGGTGGTTCATATCCAGGATCACAACTAGCTTTTGCTGCACAAGCATCTTTAAACTCATCCATCCTCATTAAATGAAACGACAAATTATTTGCAACCACACATCAAGCAATTGCCAAGTGTGCTACCTCCTTATCCTTTGCTTTAAATTTGGAGTAAATTTTGGTTGACTAAGAACAGGCCTTCCTTAGGTTTGATCATCCTGAATGTCACTCAAAACTATTGTAGCAGACATGATTGAACTTAAGCTTGACTTCCAAAATTCAGCAAAGTTTTGTTTCTTGTTTTTTGTTTTTAAGTCATTCACTGCTTTTATCGATATTTCACGGACTTCATCTAGAACACCAGAACATGTACGAATATCTTTTGATGAAATTTTGGCCCAATGATATTTCATTCTTGTTATTGTGCATCCTGCAAACATTTCTCTACAAAAAACACATCTAATCTCATTTCCTTCTAGTTACAAATTCCCATAACGGATCTCTTAGTCTCGGCATTGTCAAACAATCACTGTATAAAATAAGTATGTTTCACATTTAATTATTCATCCTATTATAAAATGAATACACTAATAAACAACATTAACATGAACAAGATCAACCTGCTAAAAAAACTACGAACAACAACAAACAATGCATACGGCATATCTCAGTTTCAGTATTTCACCTTTGCTTTTCCCCGGTCAAGAAGCTCAAACAATGCCCCGGTGGCCCCACATGTGCAGGCCTGTCGCCTGGAGCAGGCCTCCCGGTCTTGGCCCTTGCAGTTGCTGGCGACGTTGCTAGAGTCGCCTCCCCCGGTCCCTTGCAGTCCCAGTCCCGGTCCCTTGCAGTTGCAAGCGGAGTCACCTCCCCCGGTCCCTTGCAGTCCCTCCTGGTCCCGGTCCCTTGCAGTCGCAAGCGGAGTCACCTCCCTCGGCCCCTGCAGCCGCTGACCCCTGGCCCTTCAGGCGGAGTTGCTAGAGCAGACCTCCCGGCCCTTGCAATCACAGCCGCAGGACCCGCAGGCGTTTGACTTGCGGAGATGGTGAATGACGCTCGCTGCAATCCCAGCCGCAGGCCCTGCACAGCTTTAGCCTCGCGGTGCAGTGTCTCCGGGAGATGGTGAACGGCGCTCGCCGATGGGTCGTCGGACAGAATATTACGGAGGAAAAGAGGAACGGCGTTTGACTAGGGCTAGGCGAGTAAAAAAGATGGTGGATTTTAAATCAGCCGATTTCCATCGTGTATTAACGATGAAATTGCGTATGGGGCATTTTTTTCAAAGAATAGGAAAAAGAGGGGAAACGATCGGCAACAAGAAAAAAACTGATTTTTTAAATATTTTTTAAATAAATCGTCGATTTCTGTTACACTGGTTCTACCTTCTTGATAGAGTTCACTAGCTTTTTTCTGTTTCTTTTTCTCTGCTTCTTTCACATTCTAAAGATTTGTGATGTCTACTGATGTTCATGTTTACAAAAAGGCAGTTATACTCTGACCACCACTTCAAACATCTGCCTAGGAAGTCTGCCTAATCAGTACATATAAGTGGTTTTAGAACATGGGAATCATGAAAGGCCGGGTCGGGGTCGGGGTCGGGTCATGCGACCCAGCCCAATCTGGTTGGTTTGTACCCCAACCGGCCTGACCGTGACCCCAGGCATCTGACCTGCCTCATTCTATTGGCTGGGTTGAGCTAGCTCACGTAGGGTTGCACAACCAGGTCGACTTGGCCCCACTCCCCACACCTTTTCCCCCATCTCTCACCCTCTCACTCTTTCTCCACCAAGATTTCACCCCAAAAAGTGTGCTTGATCTACCAAGTCTATAGGAAAATGAAACCAGTCCTAGCAGAAGGCCGGGGTTCCTTTTTGGGCTGAAATTTATGTTTTCCCATAGTACTTTGTAGATCTTATACATCCATCTCAGGAGATACTCGCTCATGGAGAGTGCGAAAAATATACCAAGTCTATAGGTAAATGAAAATTTCAGTCCAAGCAGAGTATTGTCGTCCAATGCAATAGAAATTATTATTTTCCTGAAAGTCTCGGATGATTTTCATCATACACCAGAATTTTTTTGGTACCACTTTTACCAGATATTTAAGTTTTATATATAAATTTGTGTTCCGGTACCAATGTCATGAAATATTTATATTTTTTGGTACTGTAACACAAATTTGTATATGAAATTTAAATAAGTTATTTTGGAAGACGCAAGGTCAATGAGACGAAAATTGTCTTCAACATGTAAGGTTTGTATATAAATAAATATTTTTTGTTTTTATATTTTTATTCATTTTTATATTTTTTTTGAATTGTTCGGATCCAAATGGATCTGGTTGGACCCATTCCGATTCAGGTCAGGTTGAGCCGGGTCGACCCGGTCCCGACCCATGACCCAGTTTTACCTTGATGGGAATTATCAAAGAGATTGGAAGGTTGCCATGTCATTGAAGATCAAGGTCACTGAGAATTATCTAAGAGTTTTGGAACATCTGCTTCTGTGTGTTGGCAATTTGACTGGACAGAAGCTGGACTTGTGAGATGGTCGTGGCACGTGTGTGCCCGCCTTTTTCAAGTTCCAGCAAGATGTTGAGGGAAGACAAGAAGGCCCTCTCTTTTACTAAGACAATTTGATTGTCATTCTGTAAAAAGAGGCTATATTCAAGGGAAACTAAGCTACATTTTGTTGGAGAATCTTTGCATCTTTGCATTAAATCTTAGTATTCTTTTTTCAGTTGGAGTAGATATATGTTCAGTTTTCTTGTTTTTGTTGTTATGATGAACTCTAAGTAACCTAAAAAAATTTTCAGATCACTTTGTAGTTTTATTTCTCACGTGGTTTTAGAGAATCCTTGTCTTTACGCTATTGTTGTAATACCTTTTATTTTTTAAATAATGATTTTCATAAGCAAACTTGGATTGTTTTAGTTTTTTTATAAACTACCTGGCTTAAGTATTTTAGTTTTACATGCTTGATCTATCGCTACTTGCTACATGTTTCAACCAGATGGTGGATATTCTAACAATGAAGTTTAATTTCTCTCCTAAAGATCTACTTTATGTGATAGGAAGAGATCCAAAAGAAAACTGGTGATATACTAATGCTGGATGATGGCTCATTCCGTGTGGATGCAAATACATCTATCGACCAGCTTTCAGAAGAATTGGGTGTTAAAATACCGGAAGTGAGTTTTCTTCCTTCACTATTCTTTACATAGCATACTTCTAGCTTAGTGATTATTGATTTTTATTTATGCCATAACTTAAGAAGGGACTAATGGTAAAAAATTGCAAGATACATCTAAATGCGCGAGTTTTGGATTCTACTTTCTTTTTTTTAAAGTTGTTTGTACTACACTTTTTGTAAAGATAAAAAAAAGAGTGTACAGCAGAGTATAAGCATGTCAGCTGGTGAGTAAAGCTGAAATCAACAGCCCTACATAAGACTAGGAAAATGGAAGCGAAGCCCTCATAAGAACATGAGAAAGAAATTCACTGAAATAACAATTAATTCATGATGATTAATGCTCCTTATAGAGTTGTTTATGTTATTTCCCATCCATATGCGCCAACAAGTAGCTAGGACCAAGGTAGTGGGGTCGGGGGTCGGGTCTGGGTCGTTTGGGCCCAAACTGACCCGGGTTGGCCGGTGTCGAGACCCGGGTTGGGTCAGGGTCGGCCGGGGTCGTAATAAAAAAATAATAATTTTAAAACAACCACAAGGTCAGGGTTGCAGGGTCGGGACCGGGTCGGTCGGCCCAAAAATCGACCGGGTTAGGCCTGGGTCGCGACCCCGCATTCCATGGCTAGGACTCCCTTCTGAGGTCCAATAGTTGTCATATTGTTTACTGTCCATACACTGAAAAGAAGACCGCAGAACAATCCATGCATAAATCATGTTTGTCATATTATGCATGGTGACACTATGGTCTGACCTCGAAAGAGGATTAAACATTCTCTTATATTGATCAATAAAAGGAGAACGATCAAAATAAAATGAGAATGCATATGGATTGTTTTAAAAGAGGCTGCCTAGACGACATTGCTGTCCACCTAGGCAGTATGGAAAGGTCAAGCTCCCAGAACTTTTATTGTTGGTTTCAGTTTATCAACTTTTTTACTTAATGTACAATTTCTTAGATGTCTTTGCAAACAATCATTGCATTTTTATTTTATTTAAACTTGCAGGTGGAAATAAAAGGAATTGATATGATTCCAAAAGATCTTTCAGGCAGTTGTTTTAACGTTAATTTATTTTTCCTTTATGACAAAAATATTAGGGATTGTGGATACCAGTTCTTATGATGATTCATATTTTCAAATATGCTCTTGTAAAAATTGAAAATCCTAAAAAGTCCTCAAAATCATTTGTTGTTTGAAAAGAAATCCTCGCCATCTGAAATTCTCAAATGCCATTAGTTAGATTTTTAAATTCCTGAAAAAAAATGACATCTAGTAATAATAACAATGCCTAATTTGCATCTCTCTCTCTCTGCCCTCTCTTTCCCACATTTTATTTTCTCTCACCCACCCACCCTCTAGAACAAGGATTTTCGAGTTAGGATTGGGATTGAGATCAGCCACATATTGAGATTGGATCATCCGTTCCAAGAGAGTTGATCTCAGATCCGCCCTTCCAAACACAACTCAACACAACTTGAGCCTTAATCCCAAATAATTTGAAATCGGCTATATATATTCTCTTTCTTCACTCATGTCGATTTTAAGTTACTTTTTCAGAGATATTTAAATCATCTTTTTTGTTTATGTTATTTTAATAATTTTTTCTTTTCTTACTAGAGACTCTTTAGGTCTGCATTTTATATGTTCGCACCATCTCAATCTTGCTTCTTTCAATTTATCTACAACTGTCGCTACTCCTACATTTTATTCATATATTCATTTCTAATTATATCTAATTTAGTATGCCAACTCATCTATTTTAACATTCTCATCAAGGAGGGAGGGGTCGCGGGTCGCGACCGGGTCGCGGGACCCCCAAACCGACCTGGTTGCGACCGGGTCGCGACCCCTTTTTTTAATTTTTTTTTTGAAAAATCCAAAAAAATAAGAAAAATACAAAATAAAATATGAAAAAATACAGAAAAATTGGATAAATTAAATGACATGATTTAAATAAATAATGCATCAATTTTATTCCAACGTGATGTGTTCTACACTTTGTAGGTAGTTGATATACTCTCCCCATGTCATTTGGGTTGAGTACAAAGCTTGATACATGTATTTTAGTGCATCATTTTACATTGCACTTTTCTCTCCACCATGGAGATCAAATTGCAATGCAACCAAGCCGGATCACTCCGGGTCGCGCCGGTAGTTTGGGTTGTTTGGCTTGGAGAAGACATTTTTGTAATTAAATAATTACTTAAGTAAGTAATTAATTATTTAAAAAGTTAATTATGTTAATTAGTGACTACTAATGTAAATATACTTTTAATTATGTAAAAATAATGCTCAACTAATTATATGATCAAGTATGTAATTAACTATACCTTCCAACTAATGATGTATTAAGTAACTACTAAACTAAATATCTAACTAATCTTCTAGCTAACTAACTATGTAAGTAAGTAAATAAGTATTAAAAAGAAGAAACTACTTAACTAACTAATCAATGAAACAAAAGTTAAATAAATGAACTAATGAAATGCTTAATGAAATAATTAAGTAAATGAGGAACAAAATGAGAGCAATGCGAGCAATGAGAGCAAAAATGAGAGGTTTAGAGTGAGAGTGGGGGTGGGAGTAAGGGAGCCCCTTGGGGGCATTAAATCGCCCCCAAGGGCCTGAATGGGGGGGCGCAGCCCCCCCCTGACCGTTGCGGACCGGGTCGCGCGACTCGCGCGACCCGGCCGCGACCCCGCGACCCGGTCGGGGGAGTCGGCCCGACCGGGTCGCGACCGGGTCGCGACCGGGTCGCGACCGGGCCGGTCGGGGCTAAACCCGACCGGGTCGGGGCCGGGTCGCGACCCGGCATACCATGATTCTCATTTCAGTAACACTTCTTTTAGAAGTATGTTTTTTTATTGTTTAACATTCACTACCATACAACATTGTATATCTTATATTTGTACGATAAAATTTTTCTTTTAACTTTAGTGAAATCTTATGATCACCTAAAACCCATGTAGTTAATCTCCACTTCATCCAACATGTTTTAATCCTATGATTAACATCTTCATCATATTTTCTATCTTTTTAAATAATTGATCTAAGATACTTGAATTGGATTCTTTGAGATAATATTACCCCATCCAAAGTAACACCATGACTTCTCTTTGGTTTTCATTAAATTTACAATGCATATATTCTGTTTTAGTTTTACTTATCTTGAAACCTTCAGTCTTTAAAGTATTTTTCCACAGTTTTAACTTCCTATTCATTCTTCCTTGTGTGTCATCTATCAATACGATATCGCCTCTTTCAAACACAAAAAAAAAATAATTGAAAACATGAAAAGAACTTACTCAGGAAGATAGAAGATCGGCCGATTCCAGCATAATCTGATTAGTGTGAGACAGTGCGGGGATGGTGGTGCACCATCTCGATCTGCCGCATCCAACAAAATCAGCCCCAGATTGGCCGATCCAGTCCCAATACGGCCAATCCAGACTGATTCCAGGGGATCTTTAGGGTCAGATTGGGCTTTATGTCTACAATCAGATCAGCAGATTCAGCAAGCCATGCTCTCTCTCTATATATATGTATAGAGAGAGGATAATTTGTCAAAAAAAGATAAAAGAACTTGACTCACAACTTTTTTATGGAGTATATGTCAGGGACTTATTTTTGGATGGCACAAGGTTTCAAGAATTTTTTAATAATTTCAACTTTTGTAGAATGTCTGAAAATATGAATAATTATGAGGATTCATGTGGAAGATCTCTAGATATTATGTTGTGTGCTTAATATATAACTATATTTTTTTATCCTTGACTAGGTTTCTTACGTTTATTGAACAGATCTTAAAAACATATTTCCATAGCCTCATAGTAGAAAGTAGGATCTTTATTGTGCATTCTCTGTTCAGAATATCGTTTAAAAAAATCTAGTTTTTTAAGTTGGACTGGAAGTATAATGTAATTTTCTGAGTTAAACAATTAACATGGCCACCCAGTGGAGGAAATCATTTATTAGTGATCCAAGCTAAGTACATCAGTTTTATGTTTGTTGTGTGGCTTGGAACAGTCGTATGAACTATGAACATTATTTTCCTTCCTTTCTGTGGCACCTGTGGTGCCTAGTCTCCATTTTTTAAGCCTAGTTCATCGAAACATGGAGTTGTGCCTTTTGTGCTCATGACATTGAATTGGGTTGTCAACTGCCTTTTCATAATTGAAATATAGGTACGTGGTGTTTGAGGTAGAAAAAACAGTATCTCATGAAATCTAAAAGGCTCTTGCTTATGATTCCAGGGTCACCAGTACGAGACTGTGTCTGGTTTCATATGCGAAGCATATGGATGCATACCTCGGGAAGGTGACAAAATACAGGTTGTACTTGAGAAGGTGAATAATGAAGAAAATGAAGAATATAATAATGAAGAAACTGATCACCAAGACGAGAAAGAAAAGAAACAGACTTTTGAGCTTGAGGTATGTGCTTTTTCTTATGAAAATATCTTCTCTCTTTTTTTTTTCTTTCTTTTTTTTGATTAGATGGCCGAACGGCCAAGGAGCGTGCTGCGCTTGCACGCGACTGAGGATCGAGCCCCTGCTCGATCCCACCTGGACCTTCCCCCCCTAGGGATGGAGGGCTCGACGGCCCATTCGATCCCTGCCCACCTGCCCACCGGACAGGGTGTGGTGCCAACCGGCCTGCAGCCGGCTGGCAAAAAATATCTTTTCTCAGGGATACATATTTAAAGAGCTCCGTTCTGTTTGGTCATTTTACCAAAAAAGGAAATTCTACTGGATATTGTGCTTCAGATCTATGATGTCATCTTACGACTTTTAATCTGGTATCTGTGTGCAAGGCTTCAGGCATAAATTGGATGTTAATATCTCTTATACTTCTTATACTTTTCAGCTACTTTCTTTGTTTCCTCAGCGTACCTGGCTATTTTCCACTTTGTTAAAAGCACATACCAGAAGCTACTGATACTCCTGTCTATAGCATTAGTACATTTTTTTGCCTGCTTATATAGTCAGTACTGATAATCTTGGCCTTTTAACACACTTCATCACCTCCAGTATTTCTGTAAAAGCTTGTTCATCCATGCAGATGATTTTACAATCTCTCAAGAAACAAACTGCAACACTAATGTTAATTATCATACCGCAAGCAGCATCTGAACTTCTCGTCTATGGTTGCTTTGCAGATACTCGAGGCAAATGACAGAAAAGTTGGCTTGGTAATGTTCAGAACCATTGAGAGCCAGAGTTTAGGATTGGAGAAGAAGGGACTGAACCGCATCTTGTCCACCAAAGTTGTGAAAAGAAAGAAGCGAAGCAACGAGGACTCCACCGACAATGATGAAGAGGAATATCCATCTGGTTCCGATGAAGAAGTGCCATTTCAGGGCAGATCTGCAGCCAACTCCAAGTGCTATGTAATCGATGAACAGGCTAAGGACCTCGACCTTGACATTTCCAATAAACATTAGTTATTATTCTACTCCCAAACTTTTCTCTATTGCTATCCATACTCCATAGTACACGACAGGGTCAAGAAAGGTGAAAAAGTAGAGCATAGAAGGGGGAAGAAGCAATGGGCAAGTGAATGGGGGAACAGGATGCTCTCGCAGGAATCAGACACAGGATTGTTTACAAGTGGAGTGAAGTGTCGACGTCCATCTCATCAGCAGAGGCATTGGAGCCATTGTGGGCACTGGATCTGGCATCCCACACACCAACGCCACTACCCAGGGGAGGCGACGTGCTGGTGCATGCCAGGTATTCAGTAGACCCTCTGCTGCTTCCCGGTTCAACTCGGGGGCCATGCTGTGGTCTGGTGGGCTGCACCAAGTCGGGGTGAAGGAACCACTTAGGGTGCTGCCCGGAGGTGGCAGGGCTCGAGTGTTCCGGCTGGGAGCAGGCCTTGAGGAGCGCTCTCTCCTCCCGCATCTCCTTGATTCTCTGAAGCTGTCTGAACCTTTCCTGCAGGAGAGCAATGGAGGAGTGGGCAGCAGTAGGTTTGCTGCTGCCTCCTTCCCTCCCCATGAGTTTGGGGCCTCTTGCTTTCCTCGGAAACCGCAACAGGGGAACTCTAATGTGTGTCTGCTCTGGGAAGAGCACTTCATCTACTTATAGGTCCCTTCATTGTCTTCTTCCCATTGACCCATCTGTTCTTTTGTTCTGTAGGGGGGTACACCACCCGTTGAGCATGGATGATGATGAGAGATAGAGAGAATTGGCAGGGGGGAGGTGCAAAGTCCAAGGAGGAAAAAGTCTCTTGTTGCAATCCAAAGACTGGGTTGGTGGATGCAAGCAATTGTGGGGATGGGGATGGTGGCCAAGTGGGACCCACAAGGAAGGGGTCAGATGTGCCCGTGGGGGTGTACTAGAGGTGTTTGTAGAAGTATCCGAGCGAGTGGCGGACCGTAGTGCTTGATGGCGCTTGTGCCCTCCCCTGCTCCACGCATGGCTTGGCTGGGCATGCGATGGGGAATATATGTTGGACTGTGTATGTGGGCGTGAGCCCCTTATCAATCTGGAGAGAGGAACCCTCCCTGGTGTCTCGTCCCTTTGGACTTTCATTCACCTCTTTGGCTTCTTGCCCCGTTTGCTTTCTATGTTGTAAGGAGTGGTGGGGGTTGCTGCCACCGAGAAAGGGTATAAACGTTGGGTCTGATGAGATCGCGCGCGCGCTCGCTCGCTCGCTCGCTCGCTCTCTCTCTCTCTCTCTCTCTCTCTCTCTCTCTGCTTTCCGTTGTTTAAACGTTTAAAGAGCTTTTCTTTGTCGTCCTTGTCCCCCGCTCCCTGTTTTGTCGTCGACCTGTTTGGATGGGGATGGCACGGCGGTGAGGATGGCGAGGATAAAGCTCTTGCCGCTGCTTGCTTGATGCCAGGCGCTCCTCTCCCCCCTCTCTTCTCTCTCTCATCACTTGTTGGCGTCGCCATTTATCTGTTTTTATTATATCGAACGTGAGGTGAGGGGACATGCCTGTCATGTCCGTATTTGTAGCCATCTTCTTGATCCGATTGCATGGCGCGCGCGCGCGCTCTCTTTCGTGTTTCTTGAGCTATGGTTGGAGCACCCAACTTCCGAATGCTGCTTCCTGCTGTCGGAGTACCAGGTAGTGTGCTAACCATGCATATTATCTTCGTGCACAAGCTCTGGCTGAAGAGGAGGATCTATCAAAACATAATGAGTAATATGCGGCTATCTTGTGAACAGTTCGGTGCACTCTCTTCCTTCCATTCTTTGAGCGAAACATGGCAAGAAGAAGAAAAATATGCGTCTCTCCGTTTTTGCTTTGTACGAATTATGAGGATGTCGGGTCACGGATTGATTCCTTCTTAAAGCCAAAGATTAGAGCGGAAAAGGGGCAGAGCGGGGAAGGGCAAGTTGGAGGATTGGGTCACAACCTAGGTCGGAGTTGGTATGTTTTAAAAAATATATATGAAAAATAGAAAAATTTATCTAAAAGTTTTGTAAAAGTAGAAAATGATTGAAAAAAATATTTTATTGATTTTACTAAATATTATATTATATTGTTGTTTCATATTTTATGTATTCTTTCCATGATATTGTGGAAGAATACAAGATATTGAACATGTAAACAAATTAATGGTATTTATATAAATAAATTGATGATATTTACTACTATCTCGCGTAATCACCTTATAATAAGATGTAAATAAACCATTATAATTATCATATATGGAATGTATGGAACTATGGTTTGTCAGGTCGGCAATCTGGTTGGTCGGGTCGTTTGATCCAGTCGGTTTCTGGGCTGACCGGCCCAGAAACGACCCCGTTGGGTCAACTCCAAGCTGGCCCAGCAGAGGGTTGTGCGACCTGGTGACTCGGTCGGCTGGGTTGCCCGACTCCGGGGCGACCCGACTTAGGTCAATTCTTTCATACTATTATTATATACTTAAAAATTTTTCTTCCCCCGCCCCTTACCATCATAAAAAAAAATCGGAGGGCATTCCCTCCCTGATACCCTCCACAATGGGCATTGCCCCCTTAACCGCGTAGGTCGATCCACGATTATTCTACGCCGCATTTAATAATAGTATAACAATACTTTACTATTCCTTATACCATCACATATATATAAGATTTATAATCATAAATATGTGTTATATACTTAAATTTTATAAAGATTTATTTTAACTCTCTTCTCTTTCACACACACATCAAGTTTGTCAAGAATAATTATTTTTTGAGCGTTCTATTTATTGATGGTGTAATAATATTTTGTTATCATTTATATTATGATGTATGGTTAAAATTTATAATTATAAATATATGATACATCTTAAAATTATAAATTTGTTTGTTAAGTATATTTACCTTCTCATTTAAGATTAACTCTTTCCCAACCTATACTAATACTTCATAATCACAAAAAAATCATATTTACTTGTATACATAGATAAACACTCATGTTCAACTATAATATAATTATATTTATGTATATATTTTATGTATACATAAATATATAATATAAAAAATATTGTTTCTATTTTTTTCTTATTTTTATATTTTTATAATAAAATAAATAAAATCTGACTCCATATGACCCTGTCCAACCTGAGGTCGCGATCCCATCCGACTAGGTCAAATTTGGGGCCGACCGACCCCGGGCCGACCTCTGACCCCACTTTCCTTGTATGCAACTATTAGATAATATTTTATATAATGGTTGGATCGTCTTATATCTAGTGAGGTGATATGTAAGATGTCAAGAATCTTGAAAGGAATCAAATCCATAAATGGAGTGCCCATTCTTGTATTGTGGAAACAAGTCTTGGTGTGTGTGTGTGTGTTCAACTCTTTCATGTCCATACTCTTGCCTTGCTCCATAATCAGCATCTTGTGTCACGTGTATAATGTTCCTCTTTCGTGAAGTGTTGCAGAGGATGCATCTCCGGATCAGTTTTCTTCCACTAGAAGTGGTGTCGGTGGTGATGCGTCTGCCTTTTTCATTTCTAGTGCCATCATCATTGCTCTTTGAAGAAGAATTTTCCGATGTCTGATATTGCACTTGGATGTTGAGTTTTGGCGTGTATGCTCAAGTTTTATCGATTGTCTCAACATCAACAAGATCATGGGGGTCAATTAAAACTTGTTTACTTTTACCCTTTGATTGCTTATGTTGGCGAGATGATTCTTCGATCTTTTGTCACTTGGCCACTGATTGAGAGATATGAAATTCCTCGGATAGAGAAACATTGTCAAGTTATTGGGTTGAACTCTTGTTCACTCATCCCTTCTCGATCATTAAGCTAAGCTTATAAAAGATTTTACTCTTGGAAGATCTCCTCCAAGTCAATCTTTGCTTCTTGGATTATGGCTACCTCACTCTATTTTTTACTTGCTTCTTCTATCCACATTTTTTCTTCTTTTTGGTTGTCTCTCATCTTCTACAAGTTCTTCAGCTTCAATCTCATGTTGTAGTGACAATAGACAAGTTGCTTTAGTCTTTTTTATTTTAACCAATTTCTTTTACAAGCCAAAGCTAATATAGTTTTGCTTAAGACTCGAATTATAACATTGACCAAGTTTTCCTGCCCAGGACCGACCTGGCTTACTATGGGGTGAGATCTCAATTCTTGGTTCTGGATTTTTCAAGGCCAACGAAATCTTTAATGAGATTCTGACTCAACTTTTTTTGTTACTTAACTTTGGTTTCGGTGATCGCGGTTTGTGGCATCCAATGGCACTTTCTACTTTAGGAGTGTACATTTGAAAACCCAACTAAAAGTAAGAGCATCAAGGAAAGATGCTGATTGGGAGGAGTGTGCATTGATTAAGCTGTCCAAAGCGGTAAATCAAGTTGATTCTGTTTCATTGGACTTGAAATTCTTCTGAATTTAATAATTTGGCCGAAAGACAATATTTGTATAATGTTATAATAATATGTATTCCAATTATTTATGACTTGTGATTGGCTAGTTTAAGCGTATGATTAACAAACCAAATGACTCGCATCTGTTTGGGTGGTTTTAGGGGGGAAAGGAAAGTTCAAATGTCACGCCCCGGATTTTAACAAGCATAACGGGATAATCCGACGACGTGACCGGGAAAAATTAACCCCGTAAAAACATCGATTTGGAAAAAATGAAGATAATTAGGTCCCAGTTCATAATTTCACAAATTCAAATTCAAATATATTGCTATGCTACAATCTAAACAAATCTAAATACCATCTAGACATTAATATCATCCAATTGTCTTCTCAAGCATCGATCCACCACGCTTCTGCTGCGCTAAACCTGATTACTTGAAAATTTTTAAGAGGATTGGAATGAGTAGGACGACTCAATAGACACCCCATCATCCGCCAAATTGGATAGTCAAAAGGCCCTAGATGTTATTTAAATAGGTACCCTAACCTACAACTATTATATACAAATATAGACTAGTCAATATATTAAACATTTGACTTAATCCATACATTTTAAACTACCAACCAACACCTATAGACACACCAACTAGCACCGATAAAGACCTTAAAATGACCTGAAATGATGAGGTAAACATATGCATAATCACCTGCTATATGCTCCATAAGATGATATACTATAAATGGGACAAACTATGAATGCACTATGCAACACAACATGATACTTGACAAAATGAAATACATCACTAGACCACCTATACCATACCATGAAATAATGAACCTATCCTCTAATAAGAATCACATTCACACAGATGCACCTATCCTCTAATAAGAACCACATTTTTTCTTATTAGCAAGGAATGCGTCGTCTTGCCACCTCAACCAACAACCATCAGATCTATCATATATGGCAGTACCATATAGCTAAACGAAATCTCATAGTACACCTAGGCAGTGGTGGCATAGGGACAAACCGCAGTATCCGGGATCGAAAGATGCACCGGACTATTCTAACCTCTGCTGCACTCGGGTCACGACTAACTAGTCTGGTGTAGCTGTTTTCATTATAATTTTAATGCATCATGCATCCACCTCAATCATGCCATGCCATTATCATACTTATAAGATAAATGGCATACACCATACCATGCTATGACAAATATACCATCAATGCAAATACCATGACCAACCACAACTAAACAATATGTTCATGATGCTAAAACCATAAAATGACAATAATACATATGATCTAGTATGATACCACCACGGACATTCAATCAAAACATAATATCTCTTGGTTTCATGACATAAACATGGCTGAAAATTAAGATAAATAAGCTACTAATCAATATCTAGTTAGTTATTTATCACCCTACATATACAATGATATTAACTCGAAAGAATAATCATAGACTAACTAGATATAGGTTACAAAAAGGAACTATAATCAATTAGGAACATAATGATTAACATGTTATAAACAACCTAAAATAACCCTAATATGATCTCCATTACATGCGAAAGAACCAACACCGTTAACCATGCTAACTATGACATACAATGTTAACCCGGCTAATTAAATCAATAGCAATCACTACAAGTCATGGAGGATTAAATAGAAATTTTAATGATAATAGACACGTCAAGGGTGCCTCTTTGGATCGATACTTTGAAAACTATGTTGAAATCGATGACGAGAGAAGTCGGACAATGATGACTCGGCGTGGAAGTCGGACGATGATGAATTTGGGGCCAACCGACCCCGGGCCGACCTCTGACCCCACTTTCCTTGTATGCAACTATTAGATAATATTTTATATGATGGTTGGATCATCTCATATCTAGTGGGGTGATATGTAAGATGTCAAGAATCTTGAAAGGAATCAAATCCATAAATGGAGTGCCCATTCTTGTATTGTGGAAACAAGTCTTGGTGTGTGTGTGTTCAACTCTTTCATGTCCATACTCTTGCCTTGCTCCATAATCAGCATCTTGTGTCACGTGTATAATGTTCCTCTTTCGTGAAGTGTTGCAAAGGGTGCATCTCCGGATCAGTTTTCTTCCACCAAAAGTGGTGTCGATGGTGATGCGTCTGCTTTTTTTCATTTCCGGTGCCATCATCATTGCTCTTTGAAGAAGAATTATCCGATGTTTGATATTGCACTTGGATGTTAGGTTTTGGCGTGTATGCTCAAGTTTTATCGATTGTCTCAACATCAACAATATCAAGGGGGTCAATTAAAACTTGTTTACTTTTACCCTTTGATTGCTTATGTTGGCGAGATGATTCTCCGGTCTTCTGTCTCTTGGCCACTGATTGAGGGATATGAAATTCCTCGGATAGAGAAACATTGTCAAGTTCTCTTTGAGTTTATTCTCCATCATTTGGGTTGAACTCTTGTTCACTCATCCCTTCTCGATCATTAAGCTAAGCTTATAAAAGATTTTACTCTTGGAAGATCTCCTCCAAGTCAATCTTTGCTTCTTGGATTATGGCTACCTCACTCTATTTTTTACTTGCTTCTTCTATCCACATTTTTTCTTCTTTTTGGTTGTCTCTCATCTTCTACAAGTTCTTGACTTCAATCTCATGTTGTAGTGACAATAGACAAGTTGCTTTAGTCTTTTTTATTTTAACCAATTTCTTTTACAAGCCAAAGCTAATATAGTTTTGCTTAAGACTCGAATTATAACATTGACCAAGTTTTCCCGCCCAGACCGACTGGCTTACTATGGGGTGAGATCTCAATTCTTGGTTACTGGATTTTTCAAGGCCAACGAAATCTTTAATGAGATTCTGACTCAACTTTTTTTGTTACTTAACTTTGGTTTCGGTGATCGCGGTTTGTGGCATCCAATGGCACTTTCTACTTTAGGAGTGTACATTTGAAAACCCAACTAAAAGTAAGAGCATCAAGGAAAGATGCTGATTGGGAGGAGTGTGCATTGATTAAGCTGTCCAAAGCGGTAAATCAAGTTGGTTCTGTTTCATTGGACTTGAAATTCTTCTGAATTTAATAATTTGGCCGAAAGACAATATTTGTATAATGTTATAATAATATGTATTCCAATTATTTATGACTTGTGATTGGCTAGTTTAAGCGTATGATTAACAAACCAAATGACTCGCATCCGTTTGGGTGGTTTTAGGGGGGAAAGGAAAGTTCAAATGTCACGCCCCGGATTTTAACAAGCATAACGGGATAATCCGACGACGTGACCGGGAAAAATTAACCCCGTAAAAACATCGATTTGGAAAAAATGAAGATAATTAGGTCCCAGTTCATAATTTCACAAATTCAAATTCAAATATATTGCTATGCTACAATCTAAACAAATCTAAATACCATCTAGACATTAATATCATCCAATTGTCTTCTCAAGCATCGATCCACCACGCTTCTGCTGCGCTAAACGTGATTACTTGAAAATTTTTAAGAGGATTGGAATGAGTAGGACGACTCAATAGACACCCCATCATCCGCCAAATTGGATAGTCAAAAGGCCCTAGATGTTATTTAAATAGGTACCCTAACCTACAACTATTATATACAAATATAGACTAGTCAATATATTAAACATTTGACTTAATCCATACATTTTAAACTACCAACCAACACCTATAGACACACCAACTAGCACCGATAAAGACCTTAAAATGACCTGAAATGATGAGGTAAACATATGCATAATCACCTGCTATATGCTCCATAAGATGATATACTATAAATGGGACAAACTATGAATGCACTATGCAACACAACATGATACTTGACAAAATGAAATACATCACTAGACCACCTATACCATACCATGAAATAATGAACCTATCCTCTAATAAGAATCACATTCACACAGATGCACCTATCCTCTAATAAGAACCACATTTTTTTCTTATTAGCAAGGAATGCGTCGTCTTGCCACCTCAACCAACAACCATCAGATCTATCATATATGGCAGTACCATATAGCTAAACGAAATCTCATAGTACACCTAGGCAGTGGTGGCATAGGGACAAACCGCAGTATCCGGGATCGAAAGATGCACCGGACTATTCTAACCTCTCGCACTCGGGTCACGACTAACTAGTCTGGTGTAGCTGTTTTCATTATAATTTTAATGCATCATGCATCCACCTCAATCATGTCATGCCATGATCATACTTATAAGATAAATGGCATACACCATACCATGCTATGACAAATATACCATCAATGCAAATACCATGACCAACCACAACTAAACAATATGTTCATGATGCTAAAACCATAAAATGACAATAATACATATGATCTAGTATGATACCACCACAGACATTCAATCAAAACATAATATCTCTTGGTTTCATGACATAAACATGGCTGAAAATTAAGATAAATAAGCTACTAATCAATATCTAGTTAGTTATTTATCACCCTACATATACAATGATATTAACTCGAAAGAATAATCATAGACTAACTAGATATAGGTTACAAAAAGGAACTATAATCAATTAGGAACATAATGATTAACATGTTATAAACAACCTAAAATAACCCTAATATGATCTCCATTACATGCGAAAGAACCAACACCGTTAACCATGCTAACTATGACATACAATGTTAACCCGGCTAATTAAATCAATAGCAATCACTACAAGTCATGGAGGATTAAATAGAAATTTTAATGATAATAGACACGTCAAGGGTGCCTACTGGATCGATACTTTGAAAACTATGTTGAAATCGATGACGAGAGAAGTCGGACAATGATGACTCGGCGTGGAAGTCGGACGATGATGAATTTGGGGCCAACCGACCCCGGGCCGACCTCTGACCCCACTTTCCTTGTATGCAACTATTAGATAATATTTTATATGATGGTTGGATCATCTCATATCTAGTGGGGTGATATGTAAGATGTCAAGAATCTTGAAAGGAATCAAATCCATAAATGGAGTGCCCATTCTTGTATTGTGGAAACAAGTCTTGGTGTGTGTGTTCAACTCTTTCATGTCCATACTCTTGCCTTGCTCCATAATCAGCATCTTGTGTCACGTGTATAATGTTCCTCTTTCGTGAAGTGTTGCAAAGGGTGCATCTCCGGATCAGTTTTCTTCCACAAAAAGTGGTGTCGATGGTGATGCGTCTGCTTTTTTGCATTTCCGGTGCCATCATCATTGCTCTTTGAAGAAGAATTATCCGATGTTTGATATTGCACTTGGATGTTAGGTTTTGGCGTGTATGCTCAAGTTTTATCGATTGTCTCAACATCAACAATATCAAGGGGGTCAATTAAAACTTGTTTACTTTTACCCTTTGATTGCTTATGTTGGCGAGATGATTCTCCGGTCTTGTCTCTTGGCCACTGATTGAGGGATATGAAATTCCTCGGATAGAGAAACATTGTCAAGTTCTCTTTGAGTTTATTCTCCATCATTTGGGTTGAACTCTTGTTCACTCATCCCTTCTCGATCATTAAGCTAAGCTTATAAAAGATTTTACTCTTGGAAGATCTCCTCCAAGTCAATCTTTGCTTCTTGAATTGTGGCTACCTCACTCTATTTTTTACTTGCTTCTTCTATCTGCATTTGTTCTTCCTTTTGGCTGTCTCTCATCTTCTACAAGTTCTTCAGCTTCAATCTCATGTTGTAGTAGCAATAGACAAGTTACTTTAGTCTTTTTGATCTTAGCTTATTTATTTGCTTTGTATGAATAAGATTTAATGTTAACCAATTTCTTTTACAAGCCAAAGCTAATATAGTTTGGCTCAAGACTCAAATTGCAACATCGACCAAGTCTTCATATCCTGGTACTCTTTCATGATTTATCCACCAGTCAATAGCATGATGTCATTGTATGTTAGAAGATAATTGAAATAAATTTATTATTTGAATTTAAAAATAATTTGATTATACATATTGGGACTAAGAAGTATAACTACTCATTATATCATTATGAAGAATTTTATCGCAATACTTATATTGGACTTTTCTTTGCTCCATTGCACGTTCCATTGACACCAACGTGCAATAGAGCCATGTCGGGTCATTGTGGCTCAAACGGGAACTCTCACAACTTAGAGAAAACATATCGAATAATAAAATTTAACAAACTAAAAAAACACTTAAGAAATGAGATTAACAAGTAACAAAAAAGAAATTAGTAAAAAGTTAACATAAATTTAAAATACAGAGTAGGAAAACATAGACAACTTTAGAATGAGAGATATTAAGGGAGTGAGTGGGACATTGAGTGAGTGAGACCGTGAGAGAGTGAGAGTGAGTAAGTGGGGTGGAGGGAAAGGTCCCCTCTTGGCAGTTTTAAATAGACAGTTGGGTGGTCACGGGGTCGTGCGACCCCATTCGGGCTGGCTCCTAGGTTGGTCCGATCGGATTGCCAGCAGACCGGTCGGGGCCAAATCAGACCGAGTCACCCGACCCAGTTCTGCCCAGGACCGACCTGGCTTACTATGGGGTGAGATCTCAATTTTTGGTTCTGGATTTTTCAAGGCCAACGAAATCTTTAATGAGAGCCTGACTCAGCTTTTTTTGTTACTTAACTTTGGTTCTGGTGACCGCGGTTTGTGGCATCAAATGGCGCTTTCTACTATAGGAGTGTGCATTTGAAAACCCAACTAAAAGTAAGAGCATCAAGGAAAGATGCTGATTGGGAGGAGTGTGCATTGATTAACCTGTCCAAAGTGGTAAATCAAGCTGGTTCTGTTTCATTGGACTTGAAATTCTTCTTAATTTAATAATTTGGCCGAAAGACGATATTTGTACAATGTTATAATAATATGTATCCCAATTATTTATGACTTGTGATTGGCTATTTTAAGCTTATGATTAACAAACCGAATGACTCGCCTCTGTTTGGGTGGTTTAAGGGGGGGGAGGAAAGTTCAAAACCCGACCCCCTTGCAGACCTCCAATGCTGCTGATAGATAGCCTTCTGCTGCAGCATTTCGGGGCCCCACCTTGTTTATGTCAGTGGGGACCCAACCCAAGATCCGTCTGCTTGCTGTTATCGGCAACGATCATGAAGGAGAGGAGTTGGGGTCGGCCTGCACGGTTATTATTTCTGTGTAGCTTGTTTGGGCGGAAGACGGGTGTCATCATCTGTTTGTCCGCGAAGACGACCGGCAGCCATGAGCAGTTAAGCACCTGCGCGACCACCACAGCCTCTTCTCTTATTCGTGGGGATGGCAAATCAGTCTGCGGTACTTGCAGAGTTAGGAGAAGAGGCGGGGCAACCATCTGCACGTGGATAAATGCCTCCGTGTGTATAAAAGAAGAAGATCAAGTTGATTGTAGAAAGTAAGCGATCGAAGGGCAAATGGTGGACACGCCGATGTCAGCGGTACTTCTCCCGGTGGGGAGGCACGGGTTCGAACCTGTGTTGTGCACTCGTCGTCGCAACTGTTGTGGCAGTTTTTCGAGAAAGAAAAAAGAAAAAGAAGGAAAGAAATATGATGATGGGTGCCAGTCTCACCGTGCCACTCACCTGTTAGTCTAGCCAAGCATTTCTTGCGGTGCTCGTGGGAAACCGGAGATGTTTCTAAGTTGATCTAATTCAATTTTTTTTTTTGGAAATGTTCCTCTTGGTGCTGTTGCATCTTTCCTTCATAATTTGTTGATAGGGGGCAACAGTTAAAGGACTGGTTTGGTTACGATGTTGAATCTAATACAAAACTGAAAGTACCAGATCAGATTTGATGGTGTCAAATTAATATGAGAGGTGGTGATTACTACTCTATCCAAACAAGTTTTAGTTTGGTCAAAACTGGTTGATTTAGCGGATCAACAGGACCCTCGAAACTGGTTGATTGAATCGAGGCAGCACGCAATCCGAAGTACTCAAGATTAATCGATTAAGATGGCAGAGGCCTTTATATATTCAGACATAAATCACCAAGGGGGTCTTACCAAGAGCTTTGTTCTTGTCTCTGTGTTTTTCATGTGGACGTCATCATCTCTGCATCGATACCTTCATCCTAGAAAATGAGCGAAAGCAACTAACAGAGTCTGATGAATTATCGATAGCTACTGTGGCCTTTTCCTCCTCCAAATTGGATGTTTCCAAGAGGAAAAGGGGCCTCGGGAGAGGCAAAGCTGAAGCAAAGGATGATCAGAAGAGACCCATGTGACATCTCTCAGTAGATGGCATGCATATGCCTCTTCTGCCTATTCAATTCCACCTAATCTTCAAAAAAAAAAAAAACTAAAAATTCAAATCCTCTCACTTATTTGGTCTCTATGTCTGCACTTGTTCATCTCTACATGTGAAGTTTGCTTCTATGCATTCTCTGAGGAGGGAAACAAACAGTTGGTGTCCGCTTCAGACGTGAGCATGATGAGAATCTAATTCTCATTCAAGATAAATTGAACGAAAAAAAAATGGAATTCCTCATGCTCTGTAGTCTGTTCTGTTCACCCAAATAGTCCGTGGTTATACAAATTCTAGGGACCTAAGAATTCTTAATTTTATGAGGACATAAGCAAAAAATTAGTTAAGTAGTAAGGCTCAATTTTCAGCACCAACAAATTCTAGGGACCTAAGAATTTTCAGTCTTATAAGGACATATAAAAAAATATAAAAAGTTATATAGAATTTTGTAAATGACATATGATTAAAACATTTTCGTAGGAAATGAGTTTGGTGATTGAATAAATATCTGATCATGTTTCGAGGAGAATGCATACACATTACCCAAAGCATGAGATATTTTTATAGAAGTCACTACATAAAAAAGTATTTCAAGAAAATAATTTTTAGATCTACCAAATAAAAGATTCTTTTCTTTTTGAAAAAATAATTCTTACTGGATATTATCAATGGTTTTCTTTCTCCAATCAATTACCAAATAGACCCCAAGATCCAGGACATGATCCCCTTCAGTACTAAATAGACCCCAAGATTCAGTAAAAGTAATTCTTACTGAATATCATCAATGGTTTTTTGGAAAAGAGGGAACCGGCGTGCATGGCCGGCCACCAAGTATGTATGGACAAAGAGATACAAGGCAGACATGATCGTCTTGTTTCAACTGCTCGGCCGTGTACGTACGTTCTGTTGTTGATGGGAGAGATCGATGGCATTCGCTTGTATCTATATATATAGAGAGAGATATGCTGCTGATGACATCTGGGAGATGAAGAAGAAGAGCGTAGTGTATAATTATCAAACATTTGTACAGAGTGATTCCGGAGAAAGATAGTTTTCTCTCCTACGAAATAAAACATGAAACTTATGATTGAACATGGTTGGTATCATCTGATTTTTGGATTCATTTATATTATCCTATTTTAGTTTGATCTTTATCTTATTGATAAATTTTATATGTTGAACCAACCAACGTTCCCAAGGGAACTAATTAAACCGAATTGTTTGGTTCGGTTGTTCATTAACAATTTGGACTTTTATCGAACTATTTCAATTTAGTGCATTCAACTACCGATGCGGGCCTTTCAGTTTTGGTTTCAACAAAACCGATCATAAATCAAATTGAATTGTACTTACCATGAACATTGATCTCTAGTGTCTTGATCGCGTAGTGCGGGTTCTTATTGATCAGAAATGTATGTAGGATTGCTCGCCCAAACTAGAGTATATATGGGTTCAGTTAGTTAGCTAGTGAGGGTCGGAAAGGAAAAAAAAAAGAGAGTATCAATATATACATATAAATCAGCACTAATATCAACACTAGAGCGTCTCATTGAAATTTTTTTACTCTTCTATTCAAAGAAAGGTTAGGTTCTAGGTCGGGATCGGGTCATCCATGCTCGACATGACCTAGGCAGATTGGGTTGGTGACCTAGGTCAAGCCGAATCCGATGAGTTCAACCAGATCTAATTTGGTTATGAAATCCAAGAAAAGGACAAAAATTAAAAACATAAAAAATCTAAAACTAGATAAAACTAGATAAAATTTCACTAAAAAATTTTAATCATTTCCATTCAAATCTTACATTTCGGTGTCCTACGTGATTTACATAATAACTCCAAGATATTTGGGAAGAATACTGTAATGACCGGTTAAAAAAAAAGAAAAAGAAAAACTCTCTCGAACCTTCCCCTCCACCGACTCCCTTCCTCTCTCTTTCTTCCTCTCTTACGCCCACACGCGCCATCCGTCGTATGCGCCCAAGCCGCCTCGCGCTCGCAGCCGTCACCGCGAGCGATGCCGCGATCGTCGCCTCCCACCCCTCCAACGCCGTCGCGTCGTCGTGCCATCGTCGCCGTGAGGTCGCCGCCATCCACCTCCCGCTCCTGCTCCCTCTCTCCCTCCAGCTCTCTGTTTCTCTCTTCCCTCTCCCCCTCTCGTTCCCCCCCCGACGGCTCTCTCTTTCTCTCTCTTTGCACCCGCGGCCATCCCGCCCCCTCGCGCCGTCTCTCTTTCTCTCTCTATTTCTCTTCAACGTCGCCCCGCTTTGTCGTCACCCCCCTCTCTCGCCACCGCTTTCGCCTCCTCTCCCGGCGTCGTTCCGTCGCGAGTGAGCCGCCGTCGCAGCCGCCCTCCTCTCTCCTTCTCGCGGTCGCCGCGAGCTGCCGTCGGCTCCGATTTCCCCCGGCTCTCCTCTCTCTCTTCCATCGCCGTGCCCGCGTAAACACGATATAGCCGCAAGACCCCCCCCCCCCCTTGTCTCTCTCTCCCGCTTCTCCTTGTCGCCTCCGTCCGGTCTGTTCCCCCCTCTTCTCTTCTTCTTCTTCTTCTTCTTCTTCTTCTTCTTCGTCGTCGTCGTCCCGTAGCCACGATCGCCGCCGCTCTCCCGCTCTCCCTCTTTTTCTCTCTTTCTCTTCCCCGCCCCCTGTTTCTTCTGCGTCGCGCGAGCCTGTGTGCGCGCAGAGAAACCGCGCGCTGCGCGGTGGTGCACCAGTGGCGCACTTGTTGTGCGCCGGCGGCACAATGCCACTGCACACCATCCCCTCCTCCCCTAGCCCTGCTCTCCCTCCCGCTCTCTATTCTCTCTCTCTCTCTCTCACTCACTCAGCCTCACGCCAACCAGCCCCCTCAGCATCTGTCGTGTCTCCTGATTTGTTCCCCTTGGCAGAGCCACCCCCGCATGGTTTCTCTCTGGCGTGTCATTGCCAGTTGCCGCGTGACTCGCCATCGTCGCCATACATGCGCCTCGTCATCCAACCATGCTTAGTCAGTTGACTCTGCCGATGCAGTTTTCTGTGATGATCCACCGAGGTAAGCCTTGCCATTTCTATTTCTTATTTTATATAGGGATTTTTATATACATTGGCTATTTATTAAATATTAATATCTCTCAGTTTGATGTTGCCGATTGGGTAGTCGTCGCCGCTCTATGGTCAGGCATTCAACCGACTTCTTCTGGACTTGAGAATTTGCCGATATCTCGAGATAGACATCTCAACTTATCCTTAGCACATGATATTGTAATGAATGTGTTAAAATATGTTTAATAGATAAATAGTTAGAAAATAGTGAATAAATGATGGTTGTGTATTTAATTGTCTGCATGAGATTAGTTAGATGTTTATCATGTCATTCATGCATAGTTCCATGATTTGCATTAGTTAGATGTAATTTTTAGTTAATGTTGTTTAGAAACCATTAAATTAGACATATTGTGATGATTAATTAGATTGCCTGTATTAATTCATAAAAATTGAGATATGACCTGTTATGATTATATTTATACATGATTTATGTTATGAATGGCATGAATTGTTATATAGAAATGATTTGTGACTTTTTATGATTATAATTGTATCTGATTCATGTGTAGAATGATCTTAAATCATTAATACTTATATTAGAATGGAAATTGATGACATGAAAATTTTGGAACGTGGTTAATTAATATTAATAGTTGTCTGATCATGTAAAGTGCATTATTTGATCAATTGATTTGGAATTGTGATTAATTGAAGTTAATATGCCCAATTATGCATATTCCTTTCTGATTGGGTCAATTGCATAAATGGGTGTAAAATTGATTTATGTGAATGATATGATATTGCATATTCTGTTCTGATTGGGTCTATTGCATGAATTGTTGGTATAATGAAATGGTTGTGCATGACTTGATAATTGGCATATCTGGTTGATCGAATTGGTTTTGTCTGAGTAGATATATGGCTTTTACTTGTTGAGGTCCTCCAGCCTACTTTAGTGGTCCTGGGGCAACAGATGACGTAGTGAAATCCGGTGCATCCTTCGATCCCGGATACCACGGTTTATCCTAAGTACGCCCTGCCTAGGTGTACTAAGGATCTAGCTTACTATATGGTACTTCTTATATATATTTAGAGCTGGAGTTGAGAGGTCCAAGTATGGCATATGATTTACTCAGACACATGAAATGGAAATGGTATTAATGCATACACAGTTGACTCATGCAGGTCTAGATGGCATAAACATATAGTTTAGTGTAGTTGGTAGCCAAGTTCATGTAGAGGCATGTTTAATTGATAATTTAATGAAAGGAATCTCATTTAAATAAATAAACATGATAAATAGTCTATATGATATTATAGCAATTGGTGGGTCTGGTTTATGCATATAATTAGCAGTTAGATTTGTTAGTATATTAGGAAAGTTGGGTATAAGTCCTACTGAGTCTGTGTGACTCATTCCAAATCTTTTAACATTTTATAGGTAATCAGAGTAGCGCAGCAGAAGCATAGTGGATCAGGTTTAGTGCAGAAGAGATTCAGAGAATTTGGTTTATGAATTGTTTATATTGAAATCAAGGTATGATTTATTATTTTTGTATTGAATTATTTATTTTAATGAACTGGGACCTGTTAGTCTTCAATTTTTCCAAACCAATGTAGTTTAGGGGTTAATTCCCCGGTCTCGTCTCCGGATTTATTCCGCTGCGTGTGTAAGGAAATCCGGGGCGTGACAAATACATAGTGTTAAAAGTATATACATATACACTACATCCTTCAACCATCCCATAATAACCTTGTCAAGCTTCATCTCTATAATTATCATAGATTGAATGTATGGAACTCTCATATCAATAATTGTTTTGAGATATCCATAAGAATCTTAGTGAAACGTAGAAATCCAAGATTCTTGAGATGGCTCAAGTCCATAACAATGGTGAATAGTGACGACTTCAGCCTTCACCTTGTCATGTCTTTTCTACTTTGTGTTCGTGCATCATAATCTTGGTATTGTGTGGCAAGTGTATATTATTCTTTGGCCGTGAAGTGTATTAATGAAAGGTACATTGATATTCCTGAAATAGTAATTGTTCCTTCATCATCAAACAGTTCATCAATATTACTATTTGAAGTCAAATCATTGGTAGGGGTGTAAACGGAATCCGATAATCCGAAATTTCGATTCGATTCCAATAAAAATTAACGGGTTTGGAAACTGTTTTTGTATCCTATAAGCTATCGGAATCGGAATCGGATATTCCGATAGTTTATCGGAATCAGGTGATTCCGTTTCCGTTTATCCGATTTCGATAATAAATAAATAAATATAAGTAAAAATAATCAAACTAAAGTCAAATAAGTCATAAAATATAATATATAAATTGATAAAATGATAAAAATAAAATTTTAAAATATTATATCTAAATTTATTAATTATAGGTGAATTATTAATAATTTTTGAATAAAAATTAATATTTAATATCGGAATCGGAAATTATCAGATTCGATTCCGATTTCGATAACGGAATCGGAATCAAATCGAAATCAGAACATGGTGATTCCGAAATTATCGGAATCAGAACACCTTATTCCTTATCGGAATCAGAATCGGATTCTATGATTCTATTACCGAATCCAACCCGTTTACACCCCTAATCATTGGACATGTTGTACTGCACTCATACGTTTGGTTTTGCTATGCCTTCACATGGCTCTTCAATTATATCTTCGTCTATAATGTCCAAATGATCAATTATAACACATTTTCTTTCACCAAATGATTCCTTACATTGGTGTGAAGATTCTCCAGTCTTTTGTCTCTTTACTAGAGACAGAGGAAATCATATTTTCTCGAGTAGTGGTACATTGTTCGGCTCTCTTTAATGTTAAGTGCAGGTTCTCCTAGTCCTTTTTTAAAGTTGATCCATTTTTGTAATGTATTCTACTTGTTAAATATCTTGTCAAAATCTATATCTTCATCGATTGTGATTACCAATTGATTTCTACTACTCATAACTTCATCTCTCCATATAGGCTCCTCCTTATTGTCTTTTATTCTCGAAAAAATTTTCAACTTCAATCTCACGTTGTAATGGCAACATACTAACTATTCCAACCTCTTTGTTGTCGGCCTATTCCTCTGTTATGTATGTATAATCCTAAATGTCAACCAATTTTGTTTACATCCTGAAGCCAATTTCATTTAGCTCAAAACTCTTATTCCAAATAATGTTAGGTCTTTGTACCTTATTGTTTATTGTGATCCATCCACCAATTAGCTATACGAGAGTAGTCTATGTTACAATTTAAGTGTCAAGAAGTATTGAATAAAAAATGAAGTACATATGCAAGGACTTAGCACAATAACCACTATTTGAGCTTTAGACGTTCCAACATACATTGACCTTAACCTATAGACATGCAACTTATCACATATTATAAGTGAGTGATCACCGTTTCCAAGCATTCTATAGATTACTGGCTTGACACAATCTAGAAGCTCATCGGATGCATTGAAGTCATAGCTATAGGCATATCTTGGATTAAAAAAATATCATGCACAATATAATTTGCATGTCATTAAACAATAAAATATGCAAACTTGGTAACTAAAAACATTACTTGTATACAATATATGCTCCCATACACAGCCGATGATATCCCGCCATTTTGTGAAGTCGAGCATTTCCTTTGAGATTTTGTCATTTGCCTTATCAAGCACATCATACAAATAATCCATTCCGCCTTATTGTAATTGTTGGGCTAGTTATTATGCGACCAGGCCGACTAGATCAAGCCGGGATGCAACATAGTCACCTAGTTGTGCAACTTCGCATGACCCGACCTGACCTAGATGATTGGGTCATCTAGGTTGGGTGGTCGGGGTTAGGATCAAAGTGGTTGGCTCAAAAATTGACCAGATTGGGCCAAGTTGAACAAGCCAACCCTGACCTGGCATTCCATGTTCTATTCTTTAAAAATATTAGACCATGAAGAGAGCAATATTTCTCAAGTTAGCTCCGTCGTCATCATCTTGTAGTCTTCATTGGCAATTGGGTAATGGGGGAAAATTTTGAGTTTTTTGTATATGTTTGTAACAAAATTTACTAGAAAAGTGTTAATAGGGTGTTTGGTTGCATGATAATTTTTTGTACACTTTCATGATAAAAAATTGTATTAAAATAAAAAGTGAACCAACTCATGACATAAAATTATCATGTTTGGAGGGATGTGATTACAAAAAAGAGTAACTACCACACATGACCAAACAAAGTGGGGGACCACAAGAAAAAAGAAAGAGGTGAAACTCTCTTTTTTGTTTAAGAAGAAAATCACTTTTAAAACATAAAATTGTCATGGTTAGCAAACACCTCTTTTAACAAGTTTTCTTACAATTTTTAAAAATTAAAACAAAAACCTTCGTTATCATGCAACCAAACACCCCATAAGCAATCATTTTTAAAATATCCTTATCCGACAATTGATTCACTATGAAATATTGCAGGTCTTATTGTCATAGGACACTTTTAATTTCAATAAGAAGTTCTAGCTACATAAAACACATCTAAATTCTTCTTTAAACCATGTTATTTTGATCCTAAAAGTAATCCTCCTTGCAAGTCCACAATTTTGGTAATCAAGAGATACTGCCTGAGATAGATGTTTCTTATCTTTTCTTTTCTTTTTTTTGAAATAAGGAGATAGATGTATCAAATAATGCCTTAGAGAATATTATTTAATCTGCCCCAAAAAAGCATATATTAATGCCTTGAAAGCCAAGCTAATTTTATCCCTTTGTCTATTTGACCTTAATTGAACCTGTAATGGATAAACTCTATGTTGACTTAGTTAATATGAAACTCTCAGATTTAGAGAAACCCTTTCAAATTTCCAACTTTGTATTAACTTATTATGTCTTATCATCTATCAACAAAATGTAAATATACAAGTAACGTAAATTAATAAAATATCATTTTATATATTTTTATTTTAGCTTAATTTAGAAAGATTAAGATGTTTGTATATTGATTGATTCAATTTTTACTTACGATTTTATTGTATGTGTTATTTCTAACATCAATAAAAAATATGTCTAAAAAATAAAAAGTTAAACCATACAACTTATTTTTTTAAAAATATTAAGATATAAGAGATGTGTTTAAAAGTTGATTAGGACATAAATAAAATTATCTGACACTTACCGGCCCCAAACCGTAAGGCTATTAATCAATGGATCACGATAGAGTGCAAACAAAATTCAATATTTGATTCTTTTTTTTGTATCTTATGAATTATCATAATTGATATAAATATTCTAATAATTTATCAAAAAAATGATCGGAGTTCGTTAAAATATAGGCATAAAAGTAAAATTCAATATAATAATTAATAAATAAATTATAAATTGTTAAATTTATGATATATAATTTTTAAAAAACAAAATAAAATTTTAAACAATTATACTATAAAATAATAGTAATAAAATTTTATTTAATGATTTTTAATAAAAATATGTATTATAAGTTTTAAAAATTATCAAATTATGTCAATAATGATAACAGAATAAAAATTGAAATGAAATTAAGATATCAAAATCCTAAATTATTTAAAATCAAAATCATTTCGCTATATCAAATGGAGAAAAAAAAAATACTACTGTCGGATGATACAACGACATAAGAATGTCAACCAGTTTTAGATAATGACATTACCCTTATCTATATCATATAAGTAAAATGTGTATTTATATACTATTCATTAACTACCGGGAACGGATGAATTGGCAAACCGCTTTCTACTATCCACTAAGAAGCTGTTTACAATCACAAAGACATGCAGTCCGACATATAAATTTATCATTTTACTGCAATATATCCTCTACTTAATTATTTTTCAATCAAGTGGATTTATCAAATTGAAACCAATCACTTCCCATTATTCAAATTAGAAGGTAGAATTGAATTGAATGGATCAACTTGTGGAAATGAACTTTCGGCTATCATGATTCAGAGGTGAGTCTGATTAAGTTTGCCAAACAAATTAGAGCTAGCGTAGTCGAGCAAAGATTGATAAGTGTATGTCATAATCTAACTTAGATCTGCAAATGATAATATCAATATTGATAAAATTCACAATTTCCTTAAAGAAACGTACATAAAATGAACATACTCCATATTATCTTAAACTAGGAGGGACATTTCAAAAATTAAATGGCCAGTATATAACATTGGAATGCTCTAAAAATCATTCTACCTGTTATGATCCGATTAGATATACTTGTTCATGGAATAATAGACTTCAAGCAATAAATGATCATTCATTAGCAAGTACTGAATTTATTTACGAAATAAACTATATATGTGATTAAGATAGAAAAGAGATATCCTAACACCCATAAATCATTGAATGTATTTACATATGTATGAAGTGTTTTTACATGTAATTACACAAAAACCGAGATATAAATACAACATAGATGGGAGATCGGACAAGAATCACCTGTTATCATCCTCATGTCTTGTCAACCAAATAGAAAATGCCAAGCGGTAACGAGGAGATCAAAGAAGAAGAAGAAGAATAAATGTCACACACTTGGCGGCCGTGAGTGTGATGAGCTCTTGCTAACCGAGGAAGAAGATGACATCAGTCAGAGTCGATGATCAAGCCATTGTCCATTCAAGTTTGTCAAGTTGCTTCCCATGATCTATGGAAGAAGATGAGAGAATATGAGGAAGGAAACATGAGAGAGACTTGCCTTGCCTTATCCACCACCAAGCTCTGCCTCACATGTATATGTGGATCTCTAACCTTGATGACAACTAAACTAGAGATGTGCACAGTGACAACTAGACTGTGTACGTAGCCTATTGGTGACACTGGCAACTAGACAATGGAGACACAAGAGAGGATGGAGTTGTCGTTGTCAGATGTTGGGTGAGAACCGTGGAGTGTCAGATGCAAACTTAAGACGGTGAGATTTTGCAACTTAGACATATGCTTGACCACCCTAAGATGTCAGCCAAGGGATTGTATAATAATTAACAGATGTTGATAACAAATTTTGAGTTTAATTTATGGTGTATCAATGATCATATCTGTTAAGATGAGAAACAATTTGCTACCGAAATTGTTAACTTATCGATAGGTTTTAAACTCTCTCTTCACCATTTGTTAACTTAACGACCAGGTCGGATAATCCAAAACAGTTGATATTCATACAACAACTAGCCTGCAGCCCGAAGATGACTCTCTCCATGATTTAAGCTGCAGAGGGGTTCCCCATTTGGTAGCATGTGATTTATTTAACCAACTCTTCCACTGTTGTCCGCAAGTTAGACCGAACATGCAAACATGTTTATCGAGGGATCAGAGAGTAGTGATCATCTTGTCCCAACACTTACCCAAATCTCCGCAGACTATTAATCGAAGGATCACACGACGACTCATCCATGAACTAGGGCTGAAAACTGATCAAATTTGATAGCAGAATTACCTGTTCCCGATTCCGAGAATATACGACATAAAAGTAACGAGACTCTTTTAATTTAACCAACTCTTCCACTTCTGTCCCCAACTTGACCGACGACGGGACGACGGGGCAACAAGTTTATGTGAATCCAGTATTTTGTCTTGTCATATGGATACAGAGGAAAAGGTAGGGACCTGGAGAGTGCGCGCGGGTGTGAAGAACAGAGCGCCCAGCCCCTGCTGAGCTACGCCTCCAGCTTCAATGAAACAACACGGGACCGTCTGTGGCGCCTCGCCACCCGGACAAACACCACAGAGAGGCAGGAAGGAGCCCACCACGGTCGCCGCACTTCTTGCTCTCCTTTCAGGCAGGCAACTGCAATAAAGGGATCAAGGAAGTTCAGGTCGGGCGCAGCCAGCTGGCGGCTTATGCTCAGCCAAGCTGCTCGAGGTTAGCGATTATGGAAATGTTTCTGAATGCTCGTGCCAAGGTTTATCACAAGAATAAGAGAAAGAAAGACCATGGTGTGGTGGGCATCTTTAAACCAGGAGATTAACATCCACTAGCTGTTCATGTATGACATCAGGAAATACAAGACGTTTATGAATGTTACAGACTTACAGCTGAAGACTGGTCACTGAGACTGAGAGTAACACAAGGCAGATCACAGTGAGAATCCTTTGCCAGAAAATGAGCATTCACCTTTTCTCTTTAACAAAGCATGGCAAGATGTTGAGTAAGAGCAGATGTGAAATGTAATTGCTACTTGATCACTTGTTTCACTAAAAAGTAAAGATGGACTTCGAAAAAAAATTGCGAACAAGCTGGATGTCTTACATGACAAGCACAACAGAAATGGTGGCAAAGTGGGACCACATCTGTAAAGTTCACAGACAAGAAACTAATTCACCGGAGGAAAAACATAAAAAACATGGGAGCTGCAGACCTATGTTGTCAGAGGCAGGAGGAACAGGGTGACCTTGTCTGACAGTAGAGGTGAATCATGAGAGAAGAAAAGAAATAGAAATAGGTGCCTATTAGAAGCTTCGGAGGCTCACCAGAGGCTGGAGGCTGGGAGGGATCAAAGCAACTGCCAAAGGGATGCTCCCACCATCATGGTGAAGACTGGCTTTTCGTGCAAGGGAGATGAGACCTAGGATGTGATCACCCACTAGGGAGAGCTCACAACCATGGTTTAAAGGATTGACCAAACCAGATCAAGATCGCCACCAGCCTATCCAATCCCAAGAGAGGCTGATCCCTGTTTTTCAGTCAAAAATATCCAGAATTGGGTCAGACTGGCCAAACTGGATTTGAACTGGCTTTGCCTGGCTGAGGACAGCTCAGATTTGCTAATCCTGAGCCTAAATCGGTTAATCCTAGCTGACTGCAGCGAGTCAGACCGTGTTTCAGCCTGCGTAATCAAACGCAATCAACTCGGTTGCCTAGGTGATCAGGCAAGATGAGGCAATAGTTGGCCACCTCATGTTGGCCATGATTGCCTGAGGTGGTTGTCTCTTTTGCCTAAGCCATCACCTATCCAGCCTCATTTGCCTCAAAGCCAACCAAAACTAGGTAAATAAAAATCAAACCAAAACTGAACCAGGTAAGTTAACTTAGGTTAATAACTCTGCCTCATCTTTGCCCAACTCCGTATAGTTACAACAGCTTCTTCTTCTTCTTCTTCTTCTTCTTCTTCTTCTTCTTCTTCTTCTTCTTCTCTCTCTCTCTCCAATCCCTTCCAACCCGTTGTCCTCTCTCCCCTCTTCGGTCCTATCACTCTCGTCGCAAACCTGCTTTCCCCTTTCACTCTCTCTGAATCCCTGCTAGACACTTAATTTTTGACTTTTGGTATAAAAATTGGTTGCATTTTTATATTTCTAACTATTGCATCAGTTTTCAATTTATGATGTTATTAGGGATTCATAGACATGTATATTAAAAATATACTTCGCCACAAGAACTTAAGGCACCAGCTTTGAGCATCTGAGTCACAACTATGTCTCAGCCAAATCTGATTGAGTCTGGCTAAGATCAACTCTAGACCAATCCTAGGCCTCTGTCAAACTGGCCGATCTTGACCGATCCAACTAATTCAACTACATTCTAGATCAAGACTGGCCCTAGCCAATCCCGACCTCGGGTTCCTTGCACTCAACTGGAGGGTCTACAAGATCGGGTCTCTACCAGGCAGTGGACTGCATTCTAGGATAAGCAATAGTTCCCACCAACCCTGGCTGGTCTCACTGCTGCAGTAACAAGCAGCCCTCTGAAGGTCACTCCAAGATGTAGTCTCTGGCAAGCCATTCGAAGCACCCTTTGAGCCTTGAGGTGTCACAAGTGCTTGCCTTGATGACGATGATCATTACCTAGGCAATTTGGCTTGAGACAAGGTAGAGACATCACCTAGACAGTCACCTCAACCTTGTGTATCATAAAGAGTAGGTGCACCACATTTTGTACAATCTCGCTCTAGTCAAATATAGACATTGTTTGAAAGTGAATCAAATATAAACATCCAACACAAAACAAATTGGAAATACATGGAGACAGACAAAGCTAAGTCAAAGCCCTAGGTAATCTAATCAATATGGAAAAAACCAATACAAGCAACCACTCATGTCCATTCTCACTTTCGATTGACAAGAACTTAATAATCTAAACATTAACCATCATCTTTTATGAAAGGAGGTCAAATCACATGCCAAGATACAAAGTGACCAAGAAGATGGATATCTAAAGCAAATCAACCTGGTGGGTAGATATAAGAGAAAGGGGAACATATTATCTAGGTTCCCACTTCGAGGATATTTAAATTTCCTGAAGTGAGCATTAATTTATCAGAAGTATGTTTAACATTCTGAACTATGCTAAAATACCCGAAGAAAATTGAGATGTCTGACTTGAGCCATAAAATTTTATGAAGCCAACACATCCACAAGGAGTACCAAAGTAAGTAGAAAGTGGCGCTAAGTTCATCTTCTGTTTCTATCAAAAACAGCATTAAGGATATCAATGAATAAATTATATTGGGCATGGACAGTGACAAAATTTTACAATATTTTAATTATCAACTTATTATCACCACAATATTTTACAATATTTGGCACAGAAGAATGGCAGATGACATCGACAAATTTTCACATTTGATGAATTGCACTTCAGCAAGTGTCCCAGACAAAAATAGATCTCTGTGCATAGATAAGAACAGTAATTTTGTTACCCTTGATGCGTCTCAGTTCTTTGCAAAGTGTTATAAAGTCTCCCCATTTCATGTGACACCGTCTGATGAATCTCAGGATCTGTTCTGTTGTGTACATGGACAAACTTTCCAAGTATTCTCCATTGACACCATTTTCTTCAAAAATTTGACGGTAGTTGCCAAGGTTTATCTCTTCCAGCCACAGTCCTACATCCTGAAAGAACGTGACCATTTTACCAAACAAGCTTTCACACCCTACTTTCAGGTAAATGCATCAAACAAGTGCAAAATGCATTAGCGAAAAAGAGAATTAGTTTCACGAATGTGAGGGAAATTTTGCAAAACATAAGAAAGCATAAAAAATAGAGGAATTTTGACAAAAGAGTTACAACAAACACCTCTGTTTTAACTCTTACATCACTAGTATGTTTCTCATACATCCTAAAATTATGCATATCCATGTTCAGGTAAAAAGGAACACTTCTGATTGAAGTGTATTGTTGCTACAGCATTCCTAAGTTAAATAATACATTCAGGCACATTTTAACAGTCATAAATAGAGAACCCTAAGTTAAATAATACATTCAGGCACATTTTAACAGTCATAAATAGAGAACCTGATCATACCCTTAAAGCATGGAAAATGAATAAACGTAGCCTTTCACCTATTTACTTGAATGCCATTTCTCAGTTCTGTTTCTCGTCCCATTTCTCAGTTATATTTTTTCATGTTGGTAAATTATCACGTATGTTTCAAAATATCCACTTTTGTGAAGGTGGAAAGCAAAAAGGCACCACATTTTTTCTAAAATTCAAGGGAAGCAGAATTCGAATCCTACCAAGAAGGTAGCATAATAGAAACAAAATATGGAAAAAAGTAACAGAAAAATAGACATTATTTATAGGTTCCACTATTTGAATAAGTTATTTTTTAGTCCTAAATCTGTCATTGAAACTTTCAATCCTACCTGTCTACTTATTTTAAAGTTCTCCCTTTTGCCATTCCTGCCCAAGCCTCACCCAAGATGTGCTCATGTGCTTATTTGATTACACAGTCAAGTCAACGTAAAACAAATTAAGTAAGATCTTGATTTTGGGCCTTTTGGCATCGACTGCATAAGTTGTTATTCTTCGTCACATATTTTTTTTAAAAATATTTTTTGTAAATATATACTTCAGAAGATATTATAAAAAATAATATGATGTAGAATTTAAAATTATTTTATAACTAAAACAAAAAATAATATTTAAAAATATTTTTATAGAAACTAAATAAAAATCACATCAAAGGTGACAAATATTCTTTTATTTTAATTTTATATGGAACTAATAGACCATTCGAAAAATATAATGAATAGCTTTTTATATTTTATGCTTATTTTTTATTTTTATTATCAAAAATTTTTATTATTAAGAGATATTTGAAATAATAAATCATGTTTTCCAAAAAGAAATCAATATATAAATTATTAAGAAATATTTGACTATAAAAATTAATTTTTAAAATTGTAATACATAAAAACACGACATGCAATACAAATGTCCACCTTTATTGATTTTGATATTAAATTTTATCATCCAAAATTATTAATATAAAAATGTATATTGCATTATTTTTATACTCTAGCCAAGTATAAATAAATATTAGAACAACATATAACACTATGTGGGATGCATTTACTTTATCTATGATGAGATATTATATGTTGAGAGTGAATTGGCCCCTAAACGTGCAGTGCGATGAGAGGTAAAATATTAGAAAGACCATGGTGTGAAATAGAGCAAATATAAAGTGGTCCATGAAATTGGAAGAGAAAGGGGAAAATTGGAAATAAAAGTAATAAACGGGTAGACTTAAAGGTGTTAACCACAAATAGGGGCGGAAGTTAAAAAGTAAATTACTTTGGGATTGTAAAATAACTAAAGAACTTAATGGTATTAAAAAATAAATAGAGATAAGAAATTAGGGGTGGGAGTTGATTTCACCCAGAAAAAAAAAACGCACGGAAAATTAACAACCGAAACCTGACAGTCCTTACATAAAAAGGCTCTCCAACTTGGTAAGCATTATAAAGAAAAGGTAAAATCATCAAATTTTGGACAATGGCCTTAACAAAGAAAAATGTTCATCACCAAATTTCCCTAAAGGCCTAAACAACAGACATTGAAGAGAGATACGGCTGAAGCTCCTGGTCTTTCTCTTTGCCAGATGAAGCAAAATGCTATAGTCAAGTCTATAATTCAAAAAATACCAAGTTAAAAAGCAGCTGCCCAGCAATCAACTCAAATCAGGTACCCCATCATGGTTTAAGACCACCAGTGAACATAAATAAGAAAGCCAGATGCAGATGACTTGAAGACTTCTTACGAGCATCAAAGGAAAGAACATTTGAAATTAGCTGCATTGGACCAATCACCAATGTAGTCAGTTTTTAATAGGAATCTACTCCACGCAATTTTCTAAACAAACATGTGAATCTTAAGAGGCAATTGCATAGTCCAAATATGTTTTAAAGTGGTCATCATGCCTGCTACAATTAGGGGCATCCTTATACTCTCCCACCACCGGTGTTTTCTGCCTTGGCAATATTTTTGAATGGTTCGTGAATCAAACAACACGATAAGAGTAATTCTCTAACTCAGTTTTTCAAGATGATTTCCCACATACAGAGGTCATCATGCCTTCTACAAATATTTGAAATCTAATGAAAACATTCTAAGAAAATGCCCCTTCATCGATGCATTAACCAAGAAGCATCCATCCACTAATGTGTAGTAGCCCTATTTCCCACAAATGTACAAATTGAGTATTTGTGAAACTGGCATTCCTTCAATTGTGTTTAGAGACATGAGTGGTCCAGACACCAACGTAATCCATATACCATAACCACAGATATTTCAAACAATAAAGCTCCAAGGTAGAAGATCACGCTCCAACTTAACCATTGGAAACAAAACCATCTATTATAAATAACTGGGAATAGGCCCAAAATTCCTTCCTTTTCCTAGCATGCCCATTTCTAAGGGGCTAAAACATTTAACATTTGGACCCCAATCCTCCAAGGAGATTTTAGACATCTTCTGAACCCGACACATCCACCAATAAGATATTTTAATTTGTCTAATTAGCAACACTACACTCTACTGTATATGTATTTTCTTGCCAGAATATCTATTCAGAACTATGCTATCCAAAGTGTGAGGCACCTAAGGCAAGGAGGGGGTACTCTCACCTTAGGCTTGATGCAACATATATTGTTTTCATATTTATGAATATATTACATTAAATATACATGAGATACCAAACAGAATAATGTCAAAAGTAAACTATAAATTACTAAAAATATAAAATACAAAAAACTTAAAAGAATAACAATAACAAACTCCAAATCAATTCAAAACAAAATAGACCAACAACATGTCGACATGGATTTAAAATTGAAACAAAAACAGCAACTTAGTAACATGAATTTTAAACAAATTGCTTACATTAACTTTAATAGGTGGTGGGCCGACTGAGATTGAGGAGCCTTTGGCTGTGAAGGGGACCTCTGGCTAAGTTAAATGGGGAGATATGGCAGGGGGGAGGCTTGGACAGGTGATGGGGACGATTTTAGTGCTTTGTTAGAGTTTTAATATTTGTTTCTACTGTTTAGTAGTCTTTGTAAATAGTCAAGATTAGAAGGATCTTTTTGTAATTCAACAGGACTCCTTATATAAGGAGCAACCATGTACGCATGGGATTAGACATTGAGTTGAATTTTTTGAAACCTTTCGGCTGTTTGCCCGCACAGAGGGGCTTCGCCCCATCCTCTTCTTATCATTCCTGGTTTGGCCAAGGAGGCCTTCCCCTTTACACCTTCAGGCTGCGAGCCATTCCTCTCCTTCCTTGAACCTTCTAGCCTCCACGCCGTTCTTCCCCCTTCCCCTTCACAGGTCCTCCTCGACGATATCGATGGCATGCTGCTCAGTATCTTTGCCATTATCGTCTTCCTACGAATAGAACAGCGCCAACGACAACAGAGCCGATGATTCCCGGATTCGCCATCCCGTTTGTCTGCACAAAGATAAGGCTCCAGTGATCCTTTCGCCTATGTTTTCAGTTGCTTCCCTCACCTCCAGAGAATATTTTGGCCGATCGAAGAGGGCTTCAGCCAGTTCACATTCAACACCTTCATCGACCAGCAAATTGGGTGGACAGAGCCGGCAATCCAAGGATCTGCTCCACCGGCGAAGCTCTTCGACGTTGTGTTCCCCTCCGCGTTCAGATCCCGATCCACCCCAGCCCCGTCGGCATCCCACTGTTCCACCTCCACCGGTCCCATCGCCTGTGACCTGTTCGCGAGCCAAAGACATGAGGAACATCAAAAGGGAATCGCCAACCCTGTTCACGCACGGACTCTCCAGAAGTTTCCATCAGGAGCTTCACACCCACGGTCGCCCAAATGTTCAGCTCATTGCCTTCACGATTTCCCATGTTTACCACCTCATGGTGCACGCCTCTGCGGCCTGTCAATTTGCCACAGCCCCCTCCTGATCAGACCAACAGAAGGCTGCCACGACCCCCTTGGCCCTGGAGGCAATGACACAATTGCAGAGGTTTCAGTTTTGCATGCGGTTGGACATGCGGTCCTAGGGACCCAGACAGCGCTGACCAGACCCATTTCGGCAAAATAAAGAGGACTTTAGGCATTCCAATTTTCATTATGGCATTTAATGTTGGTTTTAGCTCTTTTCATTTTACCAATTCCGTCCCGCATCAATAGGGGGAGCTGAGGGGCTCTCGCCAAAGAGACAAGGCATAGAGAGGTGGGCCGATGGGCACAGACTGGCTAAGGGGACAAGCAGAGGAGGCTTGGGCTAGATTGGGCAGAGGGGTATCGGGCTGGGAGGGGGCCTCTAGACCTCTGGCTGAGCTGAACTAGGAGACAGGGCAGGGGGGCTGAGCGGACTGGCAGCCTGGCAGAGTCCAGTGGGATGTCCGAAAGAAGCTTACCTGTGTGTCACTGTTGAAGACCATAGGAAGAAGGGAGACAATGGCGGTATTCCAGCATTCGGTCAGAACCTAGGGCATCATCTGTCTCCAGTTTTTATTGTTTGGTTGGGGTGGAGAAGACAACAAGCAAAAGGCAAGGGGTGGAGAAATAAGAAGAAAACTCAAGGCTTTGGGTGGCTAACAGGTCAGGATCCAAACCAATTTGAAACCGTGACCGGTTTCAAAGGCATGTAAGGAAATCCCCTCACCTAAGGTGATCGCCTAGGCACTCGAGGCATCTGAGGCAATTGCCTAGATGAAATGAGTTGTGCTGAGGCATTTTACGCCTCACCTTGCATTGCTTCGTCACCTAGGCGAGTGAGATAGTCGCATCTGAAGGACTTAAATTTTGGAAGTGAAAGAATGAAATACATTACATGTAGAAATTTTATGTTAAATTGCATGTTAATGGAAATTAAGTGAAACATTATAAATCATAGTATGATCATGAACTATTGGATTTTCTGTCACCTCAATTATTTACATTTCAAAATTTACCCAAACCAAATAGATTGTATGCTACCCCAATTATTTTTGTTTCAAAATTTATTTTCCCAGATTGAATAGATTTTCTATTACTCCAATTATTTATGTTTCAAATTTTTCCTAGACCGAAGGCGGAAATGACAACAACATAGCCAGATAAATAACCATTCAATAAAATTAATTTGGAAAAAAAGCAAATTAACTCTAAATATATAACGATGTATATTTCAATAATTCATCTTCCAATGTGGCACATTTTTATATCGACAATTTACGATAACTCCATAACATCACAATTTAAATATACTCAACCTAAAATTTACAATATGAAAATATTTTAAATCCAAATATTAATGGACTCTATGAATCCATTCTCGCCTTGGTTTGTTGAACAATTCCAATAATCTGAAAGAAAAAATTTAAAACCACGATTATAAGTCATATGAATGTGACCTAGCGGAGATTCTCACTCTTCCCTGCCAAATTGACACAGAACATAGATTGCAGAATTAGCCAATCCAGATCACAAATCAAAATAGGAGTCAAGATCGGTGGGTATGATTATGTAATGATTCCATAAGTTGTATGATCATAATTATTACTAATTGTCTAAGGCTGATTCTAGAATTAAAAAAAAAAACTAACTCAGCTAATAGGCTAATGAACAGAGAAATCTGGAAATAAAAAGATGTATCTTGAAATTGAAAAGCAAAAAAAATCGAGCAGAATTAAATCTAATAGTTTACGATTATGTAATGGTTTATATTTTATTTTATTATCATATTTCACTTGATTTCTATTCATAGGTAACTTAATAGAAAATTCATATATGTAATACATTTTTTCATTTCTTGAAAACAATGCAAACGGGAAAAAAACATATACAACAGAATATGTGGTGAAACTAAGTTACTAAGTCCATATACATCTAGACCATGGTTCGTTGGGTCGCCACTGCGTCGGACTGGTGTGAAACCTCGAAAAAAACTTTTTGGTTTTTAAAAAAAAAAAATCTTGTCATTTGAAATTTGAATTTGGTGTGATTGGAATTGGTATGATTGTGATTTGGAAAGTTTGAAATTTTTGTTGAAGATATGTATATATAACCTCAAAATTTGAGATTGAAATCAAATTTGGAAATTCGTTCATTTATATGTGTGTTTCGAAATATGTATATATGAAAATTGAAAATTTGAGTATTTCAAAAAAAGTTTTGAAAATACATCTTTTTGATTTGAGCTTTAAACATGAAAAGGATTTTGATTTTTAAAGAATAGTTTTCCAAAAATCTCATCCAAAATTTATTCGTCAAATTTTGGTTTTACAACTATGAAAATATCGATATTCCATAGAAGTATAACTAATCCGACGATATACATAGAAATTTAAGTTCGAGGTTGGGTTCTTTAAAAAAAATCGTTTTGACCTCTCCCCATCGGGTGGTGCGAAGACCCGATGTTAATTATATCGAAAACATTCGAATACCCTTGATTAGCCGCCATAGCAATTTCGAAACGATAGCATACATCCGCAAATGAAATGAACATAATAAGAGCAACGGCTCCATAACTTCGATGGAATGCAAACCTTTATTTTTAAAATTGAATTTGATTTGATTTGATTTAAAATTTTGATTTAATTGGTTTGTGATTAATATCTTTTGTGGTTGATTTAAGATTTGATTAATTGTTTAAATTAAAGTTGTTTTGACTGATTTTTAAATTTGTTAAATTAGTTTAATCCAGATGTTATGTAATTATTTGGAGATGTTAAGATTATAAAACTTAAGTAATATTTGTTTGTTTTGCTTATTATTATTGTTTATCAATTATGATTACATGTGTTTTTGTTATTTAATTGAATCCATTAATTAATTAGTTTAAGAGATTTGATTGTTTAATAATTTTATTGATTTAAAGGTATAAAAATTAGTTTTAACTTAATTAGATATATTTTATGTATCTTCTTAGATTAAATTGGTATTAAATCTTAATAGATATGTTATGTTCATAAAATTTATTATGTTTTGTTTTATTTTATGTGTTGGTTTGTTTATTTAGCTTTTAAAATTATCTTAAAGTTAATTTTAATTTATGAAAGTTAACTTTGATTAACTTGGTATTTTAGGATTATTTAATTAATTAACTATCTTTCTCTTTTTGTTATTGTTATGAATTTAATATAATCTTTTTTTAAATTATTCTCTTCTTGTTTGCATTCCATATAACTTATGGAGCTATTCTAACTCTCATTGACATCAAAAATACATACACCATGTAATTTTCATTAATTGGAAAAAATGTACAATGTACAAATAAGATGAACATAAAATGATATCATGATTACAAATAATCAAATCGGTTTTAAATCCATTGAGCCTTTGATAGGCATTATGGAATGGATCACATCGATAATAGATATAACACACCGACCTTTGGCTAAGGTTTATGGGTGTTTATTTATCGACATAATCACTATCATATCGGTTTTATATTTTGGCATTCATGTATATATGCATATACATTTAGCCATCATATAAAATTGATATAATAATCCCTTGATGGGAAAATTGATATAGCATTGGGGTCATTTCATTTTGACCTTTATATGCCAATCAAAATTAGTTATTTTTGATTCTTTTAAATTATGCCGAAGCGTAGAGCGTGCCCGATTGGACCGGCCCCCAATTAGCCTCGATTGTTTGATTATTTTCCAAAGACGTAGGGCGTGCCCGATTGGACCGGCCCCCAATTAGTCTTGGATTGATTTATTATTTAAGTTTAAATTTGAGACGTAGAGCGTGCCCGATTGGACCGGCCCCTAATTAGTCTCAAATCGGTTTGATTGTGAATTTTATTTACATCAAACTTTGATTTGAACCATCACTCCCATGAATATAGTCGACTCTGAAGATCTTCCACCAATCACCATTCTTTGTTTAGGAAGGGACTGTGTAAGGTCGATTGGAGGGGTTTAACCTGCGACGGAGGCAAGGATCAGGAAGGAAACAGGATTTCGCGGCGAAGGTTGGCTGATTTGCGCGCACGCGGGCCAGGAGCAGGAAGACGCGAGGTTGCTGCGGGGACGCGCAGACGGAGAGGGCCTCGCGGCTTCGGCTGTGGGCAGAGGTGAGAGAGAGAGGGAGAGAGGCGCTGCGACGGCGAAGGGGCTGTGTGCGGTGGCGGAGGTGCGCGGGTGGACAGAGAAAGAGGGAGAAAGAATAAGCCGCGCGCAAGCGGACAGAGAGAGAGGGACGCGCGGTTGCGGGGCTGCGGGCGGAGGTGAGAGAGGGGCGCGCGAGACACTGGCTCGAGGGGGAGGCTTGGCAAGACGGCAAGGACAGGTTGCGGGAGAGGGAAAGAAGGAGCAGCGGGGCGGCTGCGCGCAGACGAGAAGAGAGGAAGAGGGGGAGGGGGCGAGGGCGATCGGCGTAGGGGCTTGGGACGTGCGGTCTACGCGGCAGCTTGGCGAACGAGAGAGAAGGAAGGGGATCTTGCGGCTGCGGGAGAAGCGACGGCGGCTCGCGGTGGATCAACGAGACGCCGCGGCGACGAGGGGTGCGACCGGCTGCGGACGGTAGGGGAGACGACGGACGGAGAGCTGCGAGAGGCTTGCCACCGAGGGACGACGATGAACGGAAGACTACGACCCGGTTCCAGGAGGAAGACGACGGCGAGGGTAAACCTCACCTTCACCCTCTTCTCCTCTACGCTTCTCCTTCTTCCTTCCCTTTCCTCCCTCTGCCGTCGAATGAACTCCCTGCTGTATGCGTAGAAAAATCCCCCCCTGTTTGATGCTGCCGGCTCCTTATCTGCGGCTGCCATTGATGACCCGGGTCGTTCGCCCGTTTCCACCGTTTGCCTGGCAACGTACGCATAATCCTGCGCCCTGGATAATGCTGGTAACGTGCACCGTTAAGGGCTCCTTTAATCCCCCATGCGTTACAAAACTTTGAATGGCCGACGATGGTGGCGTTGATCGTTGCTGCCGATGGCCCTCCTTGACTCTCAATGAGCTAATCGATGTGGCTTATGGGGTATTGTTCCTCCTGGACACATGTCGACATAGTTAGGACATCACAACAACCTTCTCGGTTCTCTTTCGTCGACACGTCGGATTATTGTACGTGATTGATGTCAACTTTCAACGAGTGTTTGAACTCGCCGAAAAATGTTACGACGTCTGCGATCGTCTTGTATCGACGCACCAAAATGTCATACGAGGGCTTCAACACTTTCGTATGAACCTCGTTGTCAATTTGAACTTGTCGACGATGTGCTGTTTGTGACAAATTCGGAAGACGTATGTAAACATTATTCTTCGTAGGCTTGAATTGTATCGTCTTGTCCACTTTCTTTTTTTTATTTTGTGAATTTTCCAGCACCTTTTTTTTTGCGTCAACAACTGGGTTAGCCAACGGATTAACCTCTTTTTTATGCGTCTGTTCTTTAAAAAGAAAGACATTTTCCCAGACTTATTTAGGAAAATAGATGATACCTAAAATATTAAGTAGTCCAGTGATAGTTTATAAAATATAAGAACCGAGATTCGGGTTCTTTAAAAATTTGATTTTTTACCCTTCTCCGCCGGATGGTGCGAGTATCCGGCGTTAGCTTACATCGAGCAACGGCTCGAATGCCTTTGATTAACCGTCGTGACAACCTGTTTTTGGAGACATACACATCCACAGAAAATAAGAAACTCAAAAGGGCAGCGGACTTTTAGGTCCAATGAGAAGCAAACGGATTTGGTTCGGATTTGTTTTATTTGTTTGTTGGTTGACTTGAAAGTCGGTTGTGTTGATTTTGGCTTTTTGAATCAATTTGTTTGATTAGTTTGTTTTGTTGTTTGTTTTTGGTTTGGATTTGGCTTTTTGGTTTGTTTTGTTTTGAATTTGTTTGATTCAATTTGTTTTGGTTTTTATTTTGATGTGTTTGAAGTGTTTTAAGCATGTTTGGATTTTTGATTTGGTTGGTTTTCTGAATTTTCAGATTCTGGATTTTCTGTTTTAGGTTGATTTTGACAAGCTTTAGATGTTTGAAATGTTGTTTATTTGATTTCTTTTGAAAAAGGTTGATCTTTGTCATTTATTTAAACAAGGTTTGGTGTCTTTTTGAATGGATTTTCAGATTGCCAAAACCAGATTTTTCATATTTGGTTGCAGTTGGTTGGAATCTGTTTTTTTTTGGCAGATTGCTTAAATCTGATGTTTTGGTGTTGACAGATTTGATTAAAATCTGAAATTTATGTTTTTTTGGGTTTGGATCAAAATATGATTCTCGTTAGAAGTTTGATTTAAAATCGGTTCCTTCTTGTTAAAGATCAGTTGTTTGTTGAACCAGGGTGAGTTTAAGTTTAACTTTCAGATTCGTTTTAATTCTGTTTTTTCTATTTTCTTTGAATTTTCAGATTTTGTTTGAAATGGTTCATTTTGGTTTGGCGGTTTGCATCACATCCGGCCCATTGGGCCACCATTCAGTGCCCAGAAATCATGCATCTCAAGTTGACAAACGATGTCATTTCATTCATAGAAGATGGAGTACATCGGTGTACAATATAGTCGGTTCCTTCCCCCAATTTATAGGTTCCTCACCGACTTAGAAAAATTTCGGCATTACGACGATATGCCAATCATTTTCTAATTTGGTGAAGTTTACTCATCCAAAGCAGCCAGTCTTGACTTAGCCATATTAGGGGAAGGATCGACGGCTACGGGAACCTGCCCGCGCCCCCGTCCGGATTGATGGCTACGGGAACATGCCCGTGCCCCCGTCCAAGGTGGAGTTCCCCGCTAGGGGTTAAGCTCCTTAATTTAGATGTTACTTTCGCTTTCTGATTTTTATTTTATTTTATTTTTTGCTGAAGGCCACTTCGGGCAGGTCCATATTCCATCGGCATTCAAAGCCGAACTTCAATCTTTGCTTGAGTCGGAAGGACTCCTTCTTGGAGGTCAAGCCGGACCCGTGAAAGGGCCGTTGAGGCTCAATCCTCCCTTGGTGAATTGAGGGGAGAACCAGACTCGTGAAAGGGCTGTTGAGGTTCATCCCTCCCTTGATGAATTGAGGAAAGAATCGGAGCCGTGAAAGGGCCGTTGAGGTTCATCCCTCTCTTTGCCGGTACAAGCCACAAGGGGGCTGCTGCAACCTTCTCTTTTCCATCTTTTTTGCAATGCCGCAAGGGGGCTGTTGATGGGGCTTCTTGGGAAGCTGGCTGGACCCGTGAAAGGGCCACTTGGTTGAGTCACGAAGGGGCTGGAATGTGCTGCAAGAATGTTGAAAATGGTCCTGTTTTTGGGCCTGAATTGAGTGCCGAACATGGGCTAATTGGGTGCTGGACATGAGCTGAATTGGGGCCAATCTGGGTCCTGTTTTGGGCCTTGATTGGGTGCCGGATTTGGGCTGAAGATGAACCTGGATTAGGGCCTGTTCAAGGCTCCTGCAGGTGGGGGTGTCAGCTGAGCCAAGTGGGCCTGCAGGTGGGCTGTTCTGGTGACTGACAGATGGGCCGAACATGGGCTAGGCATGGGCTGTCCAGTGGCCTGTTTTGGGCCTGTTAAGGGATGTGTTCGGTTGAGCCACATGGGGACTTGGTTTTGGCCGCAAAGGGGGCAGGAAATTAGACAGGTTATGGACCTGTTTAGGGGGGCTGCTTGTGGGTCTGGTTTAGGACCAGGAAGGGGCCGGTTGTGGGCCTGGTTCAGGACCAAAAAAGATGGGCCGGTTGCAGGTCCAGACAGAAGCCCTGCAAATAGCCAGAATTAGGGGTCTTAAGACCGGATTCTGGCTCTGCTTAATGGACTGGGCAAGGGCCAGATTTTGGGCTTGATTGATGGGCTCGAACTGGGCGTGTTTGGAAGGTTTTTAGGTGGACTGAACAGGGGTGGCTTAGGTGGTCCGAACAGGGGCTGATAGGGACCATTTTTTAGGCCATGGGTTGCTGATGACAATGAAAGCCGGTTTAGGCCATGAGAGGGGTTGAGAAGAGAACTTAGAAAAGGAGGAAGGGGTGCCCTTAAAGGGATACATAGTTAATATGTGTATGCCCCTACCTATTCTTCTCCTTCTCTTCTTCTTTCCTTCTTCTTTGGCTGCTTGCAGGTATGCACATGGGCAGTAGGAGAGCAGCAGCTCTCTTCTTCTTCTTCTCTTCTTCTTCTCTTGGCTGCTGGCAGGTGCAGGTGCAGCCGTACAGCAGCAGGCAGAGGGGCAGCAGCAGGCAGAGGGGTAGCGGTCCAGCAGCCTGACGGCGTCTTTGGCCCTCCCCCTGAAGCTGGCGCACCCCCTTCTTCTTATAGACCTGAGGGGGCAGATGAAGGGTCAGATTGGTTGGCAGTTTCATGCCTTTTAGCCTCCCCCCTGGTGATTACTCCATTCAATCCCATTATCCCCTGCTTAATTGGCTGGCTGCCTCTCCATCTTCCCCTCCTTTAACTGTCCAATGGGCTGAGGTGGCAGGTTGTGTGCACAGGGAGAAGTGAGCTGGCAGGGGGCTGAGTTGGCAGAGGTGTTCACACCAGGTCGTAGGTGGCAGGTGGCCTGTTTTCTAGACCTGCAGGTGGGCCTATTTTTTTTGGGCCTGCAGGTGAGCCACGGCCCAGTCCCATCCCCACTGTTGTGGGTTGTGTAAAAAGGCCTTTTCATGGGCCGAATTTATCTGGTTATGGGCTGGCCGGCCAGGGCTGGAAATGGGCTGCCAATTGAGCCCAAAGATTGGCTGAATTGTGGGCTGTATACCCTACACTTAAGCCCATTTTTTCTTTGGCTCAATTTTCTTCTTTTTTTTTCTGGAAAATCTAGACGCCAACACCAACCCAGTCGGTTTTTTGGCCGACCGGCCCAGTCCCGACCCCACAACCCCGACCCGATTGTTGTTTTTAAATTATTTATTATTATTTTTTATTCCAATCTATGGCCAACCTAGTCCTGACTCCTTACCCCAACGTTGGTCTATATAATGACATACAAGAGACAACTTGTTGTACTTGAGATTGACGCATGCACTAGATTCAAATTTTAAAATATGCATAAAAAAATATATTTTACATCTAGGTCCCTGAAATCATTTATATTTCCATATGTCTTTAAAATTCTGACAATATTTTTCCCTAAGCAACATCCATGGGGGGTGGGGGTGGCATCTGTTAGGGCCTGGAAGGGTGACAACTGCAGGAGGGGGTGGAATGGGGAGAACATTGCAGGCAGGTGGGTATGGAGGCAAGGGGGGCACTCAACGACGATAGAACCAAGGGGGGTCATTCATCTAGGAGAGAGGAAGACATCGGCAGGGGGCATACTTCAGAGGGCGGAGGAGTGGGTGTTCGTCGACAACTATTTTTTTTTTTTTTTTTTTTTTGGGGGGGGGGGGGGTCATTCATCTAGGAGAGAGGAAGACATTAGCAGGAGGGCATACTTCAGAGGGCAGGGGAGTGGGTGTTCGTCGACGACTGTTTGGGGGGGGGGGGGGTCATTCATTTAGGAGAGAGGAAGACATCAGCAGGGGGGCATACTTCAGAGGGTGGGAGAGTGGTGTTTGTCAACAACGTTTTTTTTTTTTTTTTTTTTGGGGGGGGGGGGTCATTCATTTAGGAGAGAGGAAGACATCGGCAGGGGGCATACTTCAGAGGGCGGGGGAGTGGGTGTTCGTCGACAATTGTTTGGGCTGGGGGAGAGGGGTTCCTTGGGCCTCAAAGGGAGAAATGGGGAGCACATAAAGAAGGGATTCCATCTGGGGCTCGGATGGCAATGTGCACAGAGTTTGTCCCAAGGTAGGGACTCAGATGGTGGTGTCCATCAGGGGGTTTGTGCGGCAATGTTATGGGGGGCCGCATGGGGAGTATGGGGGCTGGGGGCCAACATCCACAGGGGGAGATGGCCATTTGTCAGGTAATGTCTGCAGGGTTTAGACGGAGAAGGGGCATTCACATTTGGTGGCATAGGGAGGGTGCACTCTAGGACAACAGAGGCGAGCCACCGGGCAGAGCAGAAGAAATATTTACTGAAGTTAAAAATTGACAAATTTCATGGACATGTAAAAATATGAATAATTTCATGAACCTAAATGTAAAAAAACCTATCTAAAATCATGTTGTCCTTGAATGCTTATACAACTTAGAAAAAATCATACTCATATTTAAAATCAAATATTATATGTCAAATGGCATATCATATCACATATTTATATACTTATATTTTTCATAACTCAACTCGAGCCTTAGTCCCAAATTACTTGGAGTTGGCCATATAAATTTTCTTTCTCCACTAATGTCGATTTTGAGTTCCTTCTTCAGAAATATTTGAATCATATAAATCATATTGAATTACGCTCCTCTGCATTAACCTAGGTCTACCACATCCTTTTTTATTTTTTATTTTAATATTTTCTACTTTTTTATTGAAGCCACCCTAAGTCTACGTTTAATATGTCCAAATCATCTAAATCTCTCATCTTTCAATTTATCTACAATTGTCATTGTTCCTACATAAATATATTCATTTCTTATTCTATCTAATCTAACATGACCACTCATCTATTTTAACATTTTCATTTCAACAACATTTATTTTATAAGTATAATTTATTTTTATTGTTCAACATTCACTACCATATAACATTGTAGGTATTTCATTTAATATAATAAAACTTTTCTTTCAAATTTAGTGGAATTTTACGATCACATATAATCTTTGTAGTCAATCCCCACTTTATCCAACTTGTTTTAATTCTATAATTAACATCTTCATCACATTCTCCAACTTTAAAATAATTGATACAAGATACTTGAATTAGATTCTTTGTGATAATATTACCTCATCCAAACTAACACTATCACTGACTATTCATTGATTTTTGTTAAATTTACAATGCATATATTCTATTTTAGTTATTTTTATCTTAAAACCCTTAATCTCTAAAGTATTTTTCTACAATTTTAACTTCTTATTCACTCATTCTTGTGCCTCATCTATCAATACGATATCATCTGCAAATATTATACACCAAAATATATCATCTTGTATAGTCATTATTAATTCATCCTTAACTAATGCAAAAAGATTAAAGAATTATTGAAAATCCTTGAGGTAAGTCAATTGAAATAGGAAAATCTCGTTTCTCCTCCAATTATGCATATGCTAGTGCTTGCTTCATCATACATGTATTTTATCATTTGTATATACTTAATAGGTACCATCTTTCATTCTAACATCCATCACAAAACCTCTCTTGAAACTCTATTATAGGCCTTTTCCAAGTCAATAACATCACATGTAAATATTTTTTTATATCTCGATATTTTTCTTTATCAAACTTATAATAAGAAAATTAACTTTAATTGTAAATTGACCGGACATAAATATAAATCGGTTAGCTGAAATATTTGTATAATTCTATAATCATTGCTCGATAACTCCTCACAATTTCATTGTATGACTTATGAGTATGATACCTCCATAATTTGCACAATGTTGTGTATCTCATTTTTTTCTTAAAAATAAGTATAAAGATACTTTCTCTCCGTTCATTCGGCATTCTTTTCAATATTAGAATTTTGTTAAGTAGTTGAATTAATTATTCTACATCTAAATATTTCAAACATTTCCACACTTTAATAAAAATGCTATATGGACCATGTGCTTTACTTGTTTTCATCATCTTCAATGTCTTCTTAACTTCTGAAAATGGAATTCTCCACATTAAAAAGAGTATCAAAATAATTTTTTATCTTTCTTGATATCATCATCTTTAATCAAAACTTTTCCTTCTTTATCTTTGATGCATCTGACTTGGTTAAGATTTTGAGACCTTCTCTCTCTCATCATTGCTAATCTATAAATATCGTTTTCATCTTCTTTAGTTCCAAATTTCTTATACATATATTTAAAAGTATCATATCTTAGTTGTCTAATAGTCAGTTTTACTTCCTTTTTCACTATCTTATCTTGTTCATAAGCTTCATTATTACATGCTTGAGCAATTTTTTACACCAATATCACTTATAATTTATCGCCTTTTGCATTTCTTCATTCCACCATCAAATCTACATTTTGGGTGGATCATATCCTTTAAACTCTCCAAGTACTTTTTTTAGTAATCTCTCTAATCTTTATAAACATATTCATCTGCATAAAATTCACGTTTATGTCTAACTTCCAATCATTTATCTTAAGAAGTTCATTCCTAAATGTTGTTTTATCTCTTTTAACTCCCCCCATTTTATTCCAGGAGAAACTCTCTTTTAGATATATTTGTTTGTGTTATAATATTAACATTTAAAATCACTAGACTATGTTGGCTCTCAAAATAACTTTACAATGTTGCAAATAACACAATGAGACTTTCTTATGAGAATGGAGTCAGTTTGACTTTTATTTTATCCACTTTTAAATATTATTAAATGAGATTCAGTTTTAATGGCACTCGGCAGGGTGAAGGCACCTGCAAATTAATGCTACTTTCATCACCAAGTGGGCCTCCTTCACAGCATGGCAGAGTGCCCACCCTGCTCACATTCCAATCCCTTGCTAGCATTGCCAAGATGCATTTCACACCCAAATTTCCACCAGTATAATTATGCTCGTATCTCATTACCGACATAATAATCCCATACCCATGAATCTGTTGTCAATGGATCTGTTACAATAGCACCAAACCCCTCTTACCTATGCAACAAAAAAGTAAAAGAAAAGAAAACACCATTCATTGACCAGTTACCACTTTACTGACTCCCAGTAGTCCCTCCCCAGCGTGGCTTCAGGGACCAGCAAAGCCCACTTCTCCTTTGTTGATATCTCTGCACAAAACGCTGCCTTTAGGTTTCTTAAACCTACACAAATGCCACCTCTTCCCCTCTTATCTCTTCCATGTTCAGCTGTCAGCACCAACACTACCAACCTGGCCACCTTCTCTCCTACCGTTATTTAACTCATCCTTGATGCCCCATGATACACCTCACCTTTTGAACCATAGTGCTAATGCTACCACCGCCTTGCATGCATTCCCTCTCCGAATCAATGTCATTAGTAGTGAGCATATATCAAAAGCATTTGCAGTTTTATACGGTTATAGCATTTTCAGTAAATCAACAGAGATGTTGTTAAGTTTCTCTTTAGTGTTTTCTCTTACCCATTTGCTTTGTTTATTAATTACCTATCAATTTCAGAAAAAATAAGCCTTCATATGCAAGGAATGTCAACTCAAATTATGACATTGTCAAGACCACTTGAAAGTCTCAAACAACTAGTGTGAGATTTTAGGTGAATTTCCAAACATGCAACATGCAATGATATGATAATGATGGTTCCCCAAAACAATGCATAAAGGAAAATTATCAACTAATGGGCCTATTCAATAAGGAAAGGAAAATCTAACAAGGCCATCTACCTAAATAAGAGTGAAAAGAAGAACAATCAGGTGGAGAGAAAAAACCTTAGCTTCACAGGAAGGACTATAATTAAGTAGACCAAAGTTTTTTCACAAGCTAGAAAAAGATAAGTTATTCACGATCACCATTTGTTTAATGGTGCATTTGGGAACCTCGAAGAAGTGCTTCTTTTAAACATCTACTCCAAAGATAAGTCCTCTTTATTTAAATTAACATGTTTGGATACATAAACACAACCACTTCCCCTTCCAGTAGAAGGCGGAAGTAAAGAAAAGATTTTTTTTGTCCTTCCCTTCCAACTCTACAAAATCTCCTCTTGATAACTGTTAGTTCGACATCGACCTCCTGCCTCTTTTCCTGGACCTAGGCATCTGCACCCCGTCTACTACAAGTCTACATCACATTCCCCATCTGCCGTGTGAAGCCAGAGGTAAGAATTTATCCACGCCACCACCGTTCTCTCCCCTGACATCCTCTCTCCTGCTAATGGTGGCACTCTTTGGTGCCTCAGCTGGCCTCAGCCACCAAAACATTTATCTATTCGCAGGGTGTCAAGTTTGCCTAAAACGAAAGCACCGGTAGCAACCTCCATGACAGCTGCTTGCCCTCTTGAAGCCATTTTCATTAGAGCCACCCAGAACTAGGAAGGAGGTCAGCTAAGACAGTGCAGAGGCCATCGAACCCAGCCAGGAACTGGGAGTCTAATATGCTACTTATGGACACTTTCGTCCACACCGGCCAGTTGGACAGCACGCAATGGGCTGTGAGCCTGTGAGAGAGACTACAGGAAGGGCTTCCACCCGGATGCTCTGCTTATGGCAAAATTATGGAGCTTTACAGAGATAATGGATTCTTCTTCCTGCTTACACTTCCGTCTGCGCACTCACAATGTGTATATGAATCTTAAAATTTTTAATGTCCCTTCTACTATATTTTGAAAACTTGTAGCCTTGTCCATTTCTTATAGATGTTTATGAGTCAGCTGGGATTGAAGTTGTGTTAGGTATATGTGATTAAAAATGTTTCATATTTATTTATCTATTTCTACCAGGTCTATGATTTACTATTTTCATGAATACCTTTCTACATCTGACTGCTGACTTTGACTTATAAATCTGAAATTTTGTAATGGTATACCTACTATACTTGTAGGCTGTAGCTTTGTTCATTTCTTATACCTGTTAAAGGTCCGGTTCAAATTGACTGTGTTTTAGATATTTAGATGATAAAATTATATTATAATTAAGTGTTATTTATTTCTCAACTACATTGATACCAGTATATTTCTTTTCAATTTATTTTTATCAACAAATAAATTTTACTTTATTAATAGAGAAGTACTTCTTTGATAAAAATATTATCAAACAGTTTCTACTTCTAAAAGTGAGAACTACTTCTTTTGAACTTTGGCAAGAAGTCTATTTTCTATGATACTTCAAATAACTTTTGCCCTTTTAATATCTTTGGATAAGTGAAAAGGACAATAATCCTAATCACCAAAGAAATGAAACAGTCTAGGTTTACCTTTTAAGAATGTCACATCTAATTCCCACTCTTATATTCACACTGGCGCACGGATCAAAAAGTGACCATCTTCCAAATGCAGAAAGCTACATAAGCAACCAAAAAAAGCAAGAAGAACGAAAGAAACAAACCTGTAAAACAATATGGTTTATCGTTCTGATTGAACAATATAGTTTATCATTAAACTACCCATCACTATAAACCATTAAAACATGTAAAACACCCTATGAAATATGTCATCTTTAGAGAACGTTCACAATTCAGATGACTGGAATCGATATAAATCATCATAAGATTCGGCATTCTTTCGAAGAAAAGCTCCATAGACCATCTTCAATTCATCAATTGAACGGACCGAAGAAAAAGCATCTCGGTATATTTCCTGCAAATGTACTTTCTAGAACTCGGAAAGCAAGTTCCTCTTTTAGACCCATAGATTTTGACAAGACGCTTGAGGCAGAAGAAAAATGCTAAGATCAACAAGATCAACCAACTGGAAGAAAATCACCAACCGCAACATGATAAAAACAAAAAAAGGAAGAATAAAGCTTGAGCAAGAGCAAAAACAGGAAACATACCTCGATGTTCCAGATGAAGAAATCCAGGGGATCCGGGGGCCTCCCCTTGTGTATCTCTCTCATCTCCTCTCCTTCTGAAGCAGCCACGTTAACCAAAAGAGAGAGCAAACACAAGCAGGCCGTTGATCTATCAACTCCACTGCACTGCACCGAACTGAACGCACGCAAAATCCACCGCAAACAACGCGGTCTGCACTCCCTGTTTACCAAGAGATGGCGCGGGTACAGGCGGATCGGGGGAGGGGAGGGAGGGGCCAAGCAAGCACCGATCGCGAGCTAGAGCGAGAGGTATCTCAAAAGCAAAGGATACGGCGGAGGCGGAGAGGATCGAAAGGCAGGGGACTTGCCGGCCTGAAATGCCCGGCCGTCGTCGTCGTCCCCACCTGACCTGTGATGTCCGGTCCACTGGGACCGGGAGGTCGAGGGAGGAGAGAGAGAGAGAGAGAGAGAGAGAGATGGAGGGAAGGAAGGAGCCAAGCGGAGGTGCCAACCAGCTCGCCTTCCTGACGGGGCTGCGTTTGTACCAGAACAACTGCCTGCAGCCAGGCCCGTTCTCGGCCCGTACACTCGAGTGGACCCAGCCTAATAATTTGAGCCTGGTGGGCTCGACCAGCTAGAGCAATTGGGCTTGGTCCGAGATGGGCCTCGTCCGAGCCCAAGACGCTGGGCTCCATTTGGTGGGCCGGAGGCACCACGCACGAACGTGGACATCTGAAGGCCCGCGTTCGAGGCAGGTAACGTGCAGCATGGAGGGCAACAACATCACTTTCAAAGGAGGTGGGCAAGCGGGAATCCGCTTTCTGGGAGCCGCAGGATATGCCAGCAACGGAGAACACCAGTTACACCACCGTGAGAAAGATAGCCAGCGTCTCTGGAGTTTCCTCCTGCTAACTAGATTTTTTTTTAGTTTTATTAGATATTTTGGTAGTATTCACAAGAAGGTGGTATATATAATTCTAAGTGGATGATGAGATCATTCTAATTAAAGTGATTGTTCAGATAATCAATATACCAAATACAGGTCGGTGGTGAGATGAAAGTTCAATTATGGAAGGATATGAATGGTATCGTGCAATGATTATCAAATAAGGAGAGCAACCTGATCGATGATCACTAATCATGTCGGATCCCAAGAAAGTGGATTTGGAAATGTTTGCAGCGGTTTTGGTTGAGGGGAGCAAAACGAAAAGGAGAAATTATCTTGGAGTTTGCAATGACCTACAACTTGATCATAACGAATACTCGCTTCATCAAGAGAGACTCCCACCTTATAATGTTTAAGAACGGAAAGAGTATGAGCCATATCAACTTTATCCGAATTAAGAAAATGAGCCGCACTGTATGTAAGAATTACAAAGTCATGCCTGATAAAACATTCGCAATCCAACATAAACTTATGGTCTTAGATTTTAAGGTCTTTGGACAGTTGCATACGATACGGCAGAAGAGTGCCCTAGGATCAAGTGACATGAACCGAGGAGAATTAAGTAGGAGATATTTAGCAATGATGACTTCAAGTTTAAGAAATAGGACATGAATAGAGAGGTCGAATCAATGTGAGCTAACATGACATCGAAAATTAAGATGATAGAAAAAAAATGTTTTAAATGAGTCTACTAAGTGAGGTCCACCTATGAAAGAATTATGGTCGTGGAATGATGAAATATAGAGAACAATGAAGAGCAAAAGACAATTGTTTAAGAAATTGCCCAACTATAGTAATGACGAGACATTTGAATAATATAAAAGGACTACAAGTGAGGCACATGTAGCATGTAGCAGGTCATATGACAAATTGAGTACATATAAATATGACAAGGATATTTACCGACTGGAAATGAAGGAGACCATGGTAAGACATCAGGCTATGAAGATTTGACAGATGTGACCATAAGGGTCTTAAACCAAACCACTTCGACTTCAAACTGTGACAAAAAATTAGTTAGCATTCAACTTGATCCACATGAAGCAGAGTAATAGGTTGACATCACGAAGGTTTGAGATCCTTATGTGTTATCACTATAACATGACACTACAGTTGAAGAATTTGGAAAGAATAAAATAGAACCAGATGATACAAAAAAGTTTGATATCATAAGCTTCGGGCACAGACCAAGGAGCCAACAATTGAAGAAGAGGACATCGACTTAGATCAAATATTCTACAATAAGAATTCATTGGAAGCTTGAATTAGTGACTGAGAAGGAATGTGTGAACTAGAGTTCAACTCGGAAGACCAACAATGGGCTGAAGAAGTGCTTGACGATGTCCCTCTTGCCAAAGAATTCCAGATTCCTTCCTCTCTAACAAAGCGACAGAGGACTAAAGAAAAATCTAGTTGAGGTACGTAAAATAGGAAAAAAACTAAACAAGTTTTGATTGATTCTCTTGAAATTGCAGGTATCGATACAATTGATGAAGAGCGAGAAGACAGTCCAAAGCCCAACATTCGAGTCTAGTACAAAACTTCAAAGGATTCTTCTTTGAATAAAATCAGCGACGATAGAGCGGAACACGAGGGAGACACTGCTTAACGTAGACAAAGGTCCCCTTAAGTGGGGAGAGCTCCTACAATGGTTGAACGCTTCACTGACAAAGACCAATACGCCCATACGACCCAAGACATAGATCATGGTGCAAGGCCGCAAGGTGGAGCAGCTAAACACACTCAGTGAGCCGGAGATCAATACCACAATGCCTCTAATTTTGCCTTTGGTTCATCTCAAGGCTCTTGGTTCCCTACATATAGTTAAGAGTATTGTGGAATGAATTATGTTGATTCATCTGATTCTTTGATCCAATCCACTTATAACTATGATATCTATAGTGATTCTTGGAGATCTAATGCTAGAATGATTGTTCGAATGAGTGATGAGTATAATTGTTATGTATATTTGTACCATACTATGTACTCAACTCGAACGATATGGAGAGAATACATAAATTATATAGAAATGTAGATCATGTAATATCAGAATAAAATCAATGAATTGTTTTTTCAAATGTTGTTACTTATTTTTTCAATTTTTTGTAACTTTTTGTCATTTTTGACAAATTTTGAAATATTCAAAAAATAATAAAATAATAGGTCTCAACTCGGTCGGAGTAGGTCAGTCAAGGGCCCGACCAACCCAGTTGCGACCCTAGACCCCACCTTCCTTGGTATACATGACTTATTTATTTGCATAATTGATTTAGTAAGTTGCATAGCTAGTTTATGAATGTCTAAGTAAATATATGCTTTTAACTTATGAGATGCAGTTAATGTAATGCATTACATTCTGTGATGTGATTGCACTACACCAGATTACGTTAGTGACTCATAGATAGCAAAGAGTTAGACCAATCTACAGCATCCTTAAATCCTATATACCGCGATTTATCCTAAGTATGCCTCTGCTTGGGTGTACCATATAGGATTTAGCTTACTATATGCTACTTCTTATATATATATATATATTAAATATAGTGTTAGTTATGTGACATAATTACAATGTTCAAGTGAACACATACAATCTACGCAGACAAATGATTTAGATTGTCATTAGGGCATGTAGAATAGCCAGTGTTAATTGTATTTTCTTTGTTTTATGTTAAATCTAGGTGGCATAAGCATGTAGTGGAGGTCAATATGGTTAAGTTATAAACAATTTAATATGTATTTAGAATCATGCTAATCTATCATATAGTTGAAAAGTATTTCATTTGAATAATTGAACTTTGATAAATAACTTTAGTTATGTATGTTATAATCTAAATTTTTTAGGCTATTATCTATTTTTATCATTTAGGTCCTGACTAGTATAATAAGATAGTTTGGTTATAAGTTCTACTGAATCAAGCATGACTCATTCTTTACAAATATTTAATATTTTTAGGTAATCAAAATTAGTGTAGTAGAAACTTGATGATTAAGACTTCGGGAAGTTTATAAAAAGTTCAATGTGTATTTTTAGTTCCGCATATAAATTATTTATATGGTATCTTTGTATGATTTATTTTTGACAAAATCATTTAAATTATAGATTGAGATCTAATACAGTCTTCAATTTTATCAAATTGACGCAATTGAAAAGTTAGCTCCCCAATTATATCGTCGGACTTAATTTGTTATGTATGTGTTCCGATCCGAGATGTGACATTACCGAAGATACATCTAGAGATACAAATAATCTAGAAATACAAATAATCACGAGGACTGGTACGTCAGAATCACTAGTTCTAAAGATTAAAAACTATTGAAAAGTAATACTCAAACACCCGTTCATAGTTATTAATATAAATACTTAATAAATGATCAGATAAGTATATAACCAGGTACCTAAGGCCATGTTTGGCATGAGGATAACTTGGGGATAAACTAGGTTTATCCCTAAAATTTAGGAGATAAACCTGATTTATCCCCAAAAAATTTTAGTGCCAAATAGGCCTTAACACGTCGTTTGGTATCGGGATAAACATGACGGGGATAGGGATAAACCAATCCTTGTGGTTAACCCTATCCTCATCATGTTTGGTTTAACTTAGGATAAGTTTAGGGATAATCTTATCCTATGTTTGGTATGTCAACAATAAATTTGATGATAACATTAGATTTTTATATTTTTATCTTTGTTTTTTATATTATCTTATTTTATTACCCATACATATTCATAAACATCTTAACAACATACCTATTTATATAATAAATATCAAATATAATTTAAAAATATAAATAAAAATATATTTAAAAATATATATTTGAAGTATAAATAATATAATTTTAAAAATATAGCGGTGAAAATTGGATTTGAATTTTGTTTTCAAAATCTAATTAAATTAAAAAACATTACAACTAAATATCCTACAAATCGATATACATCTAGTACTTCGTATATATTTTCTTAAATGCTTCATAGGTCATCTATTTCATATCAATAAAAACAGTAAAGACTATGTATAAATAACTCAACTCAACCAACAGTTGGTTATTTACCTAACATTAATATAGAAACACCACTCTCGCAAGGATTTCAGATGATGAATTTAAATGTGATGGCACAAATTTCAGTTTGTGAAGTTTCCCGGAACAAGTAAGCATCCATTTCATAAAGAAGTATATACACAAACAAGAAGATACAAATAGCCCCAAAAACCTCTGCATCAAGAAAACATCCTTGACCAAAATTGATGCTTGAACAGAAAAAAAAAGGAAAAATAGAATGAAAGATGTATCATCTCTCTCCCGAGCATGATAGGCAAAATATCAATTTTCAATCAACTGTGATACAATTGAAAAGCTCCTAATATAAACTGGATGTTTGGATTCTTCGTCTCCTGTCTTTACCCAAGGTTGACGGTAAACCAATCCCTTGCTGCTCCACTTCACCAAATTGGTCCAGCTAGCTTCCCGCTCTTTCTCAATTCTCTCTCTGATAAAAGCAAATGTGGTGAGGTGAGATGCAGTGCCATCAAGAAAAAAAATTAAGATCATCTCATGTATGATTTGGATGTCTTCAACATTCTTTATCAGTAGATTAATATCAATCCAAGAGAGAGAAAAGCATGTTAATCGGGCATAAAATTCTGCAATTTCCAAATAGAGTGAATGGCAAACATATATGCAAAATCTGAAGATGCTCAAAAGAAAGGAATTGTCATGGCCGACAATGGCCTACTGTAGGATGACAACAGCAAGCTGAAAACATATGCAAAATCTGAAGATGCTAAAAAGAAAAGAATCTACTGGAAGATTATGATGGTGAAGATTACAAGTGCCATTTGAGAATGAAATAACACATCAGATTTCTGAATAAAATATATAGTTTGAAAATTATTTGAAAGCCCAAGGCATACAAAAGATAATTTCAAAAAGTGAACTAAACACGAAAAAGTAGAGAAGACCATTGATGTCAAAGGATCAAATGACTGATTGAATGTAACATGATTAAAAGCTGCAATATAACTTCTATGAAGAATCAAAAAATATTTTTGAATTTTTAAATTAGTGTCACTAAGAAAAAGTGCACAACAAAAATAAATTGTCGGTTGTCAGTACCCAGGCACTATTCATGCATCATCAATGGACAAATGCCTTTGTATGTGGAAAGCAAAGATGAACAACACTTCAGTGCCTAGAGCAAAGAAAAATGGCATTAGCACTTGCCTTTGTATTATTCTTTCTTTCTCTACCAAAATGAGCATATAAATGCTTTCATGTTAACCTCAAACCTATGTTATCAAAGGGGTCAAAGCAACCACAATTAATCTATTTTTTTTTCTACAGTAATGCAAAATCAGACAATGCAAAAAAATTTTAAGATCGACATTATTATATTATATATCTTCTAACATACGTATTTTAAATACTCTCTATAGTCTCTATGGCACCTGCATATTTGGGAGGCTGGCCAAGAAGTGGAGCAAGCTGGCTTTGAAGCTTTACCTTGATCGAGTTGAATGGATGCCCAACAAGAACCATGACAGCACCGAGCTACATACAATGCAAGATCTGAACCACAGGTATACCACAAAAGTATCTCTCTCATCTGATGTACAAGGACGCCAGCCACTGATGGGCACAAGAATAAAAAATACAAGTAAAATCATTTACTAATAAAGGAATCCCCTTTGACAACGCATGCATGAACCTGCGCTCCCTGCCGCAGGCGACCGCGCATGTTGCGTAAGTGAAGCGATCGGGCTTGAGGCCAGAATGAACCATCTAAGAGAAGACATCCAGAGCACCATCGTCCTGCCCGCACTCCAGGTACCCCGAAATCATCTCGTTCCAAGCGATGGTGTCTCTCGTGGGCATTACGTCGAACAGTTTATGCGCGCTGTCCAGGTCTCGACATCTTGTGTACACGTTGAGTAGGCTGTTTTCGACGACTGGGTTGAGGCCGCCGTCGGTGCTCGCTTTGAGCGGATGCACGTGGATTTCCCTGCTGTGTCGGATAGCAAGAAGAGCGGAGCAAGCATTCAAAGCTCCCGAATAAGAGTAAGAATTGGGGGTGGTCTTCGCCGACAGCATCGCCTGGAACAGATTCAGGGACTCCTCGTAATGCCCTGGCTGTGCGTAGCCAACAATTAGGGAAGTCCACAAGACGACATCTCTCTCAGTCAATTCGTCGAACAACTTCCTGGCCTCACGCAACTCGTCACCGTCTTTAACGGTGAGGTCTATCAGCGCCGTCATCAAGACGGTGAAACGGCAGAAGCCCAATTTGACCATGAAACCGTGTATTGCCCTCCTCCGCCGCTTCGGGAAGCAAGCCGCCGCCGCGAACTTGAGCGCTCTGGATAGAGCATACTCGTCGGGCGTGTTGCTGCGTGGCGGCTGCAACAGCCGCGGCAATAGGCCATCAGCGCCGCCGACGAGATCGTCGAAGAACGGACAACGCAGGGAGCCGAATGATCTGGTGGCCAATTGGAGGACTGAAGCGCGTGCGACATAGTTGAGGATAGTGCATCTCTTTGTTCTCCACCGCTGCCAAATTCGTCAGAGCCCCAGCCGCCGCACAAGAACATCTGTCACGAGAGAACCAGCTGCCGCGTGAGCCGCGTCGCCACGCGAGAATCAACTATCGTATTCCCCCGAACGTCTACCTTATCCCACCAAAAAGAGAAGATGAGTTAACCTTGACTTTAACCCCATTTTTAGAGATAAACTGGATTAAATAATCTCAAGATAACATGAAATTTATGTAACTACCAAACAAAGGATTAAGGATAAATCAAGTTTATCCCTTCTTATCCCCTTACCAAACGGGCCTAAATGATTATCCGATAAGTACTATTCTAACGACCTGTTGCAGGCTTAATCCAGTGCTACACGGTACAGACCTCCGCACAAGCACTGCTCAACTACGGACAACAGCAAAAGATCCACCGGTTAGCGCAACGGAAGCTTTTTTTGGAGACAAATTATGAGAGTGCAGTAGCGTGATGATAGACACCACCCACCTCCCCAGTCTGGGAGGACATCGGCCCAAACGTTCGCTCACTCTCGTAGTGACAAGAAGTAGGTAGTAAAACGCTCTCATCAGGAGAGATCAAGATTTCAAATCCACACGCTTCTAGCCCTTGGGTCTCGTACGTGATAGTTGGGAGCAGTGACAGAGAAAATGGTAACCTATCTTAATCACAAATAACTTTAAAAATACGTTATGACTTTAATAAATAGTGTTATATATTTTTATCAACCAAGTATAGTTTTAACTACTTTAATTTATACAAAATATTTTAAATACATAAATTATTTCATATTATATTTATTTGATTATAATTTAAATCAAATAAAATCGAGTTTTTTTTACCTCGTGGCCCGATGACCAAAGATGTGCACTTGTGCAGTCGAGTGAACGAGCCTCCGCTCGATCGCCACTTGATAACTTGCCCTCGGGTAAGTGGACCCAAAGGCTCAAGAGAGTTCGAACGGACAGATGAAACAACATTTAGGCTGCTGCTCAAACTAGTGATGTCTGCCTCCCCTTTTCTCTCAACTGACGTAATACCAACTCACCTAAGATGAACCAGTAATAGAGCCGAGTTAAAACTGGTTTGGTTTGGGATTGGGTTGACACTACCGTTGTGTTCAATAGGGGGTTGGGAAAAAAATAAAGTCTAACTCGAATCAAATCGAATAGCAGCAGCAACGGGCGACCTACACGTGCTGCAAATGTTTTCTTAACGCGGGAAATATGGTCTACCGTTGTCCTATCATCAATTAATACGATTACATAAATACAAGAATATAGTACAAAGAAGAAGGATAGTTATTACCAAGACAACGTAGTACGCAGCCAACTAAAATAGAGAAGAATACAAAAAATATCGCTTCTGAGTGAAAATTTTCTCTTCATAAAAACCTAAGTTGTACAGGAGCCCGAGCAAACAAACTCCTAGTCTTTGAAGAAAAAGCCAAGCACTGAAGAGTGTTCGTAAGATTGTCAAGTTGAACTTGAGCAATTAAGGTCTTCTTTGGTAACGGTATTAGACACCTGGGTCCCTTTCAAATTTAAAATTGATATAAATCATCAAAAAAGTAAAAAAAAATAATATATATGTAAATTTTAACATTATAATAATAAAATTTGTAAATAATTAAAATCATAATATATAAATACTAAAAAAATAAAAACAAAATTTTAAATATATTATATAAAAATTAATAGTAAAATGAGATCTATTTAATAAATATTTTTAAAAAAATTGATGTATGCTCTAAATTTCAAAATTTACTGGATTATTAAGAACAAAATCGGAATCAGAATGGCCTAACCTTTATATAGGTAACATCGCTAGGGAATCCTTCGCATTTGCAACTCCACTGTCGTCCTAGCATGAACCATCCACGGTTTCCATATTAACAACAATCATGATGATCCTACGAAGCTTCATGTGAATCATATCCAGCAGTGTGAGCTCCACTCACTGGTATTTACGGAGTGAAATCTTCGCCCCCATTTCCTTTGATTATGGAGGCTACGGCGGCGGGTGTTCTCTGTTAGATTCAACCTGAAAAACTGGACCAAAGGCTAGTTTGATTCAGCTCGATTTGATTCAAACCATCTATTGGTTCAGTTTAATTTTTCAAAACCCATCGAATCAAATCAAACTAAATCAAACAGTAACTCGAATAACCCGAAATAAATTAAATATTTGTGTTAATTTATAAATATTAACCTTATTTAAGTAACATTTCTGATATAAAAATTGTTCCAAGAGTTTTTAACCAAAACTTAATGACATGCGTACACTAAATTTTAATACAATGTAGTTTATAAACAAACCAAATAGAATTATATATGAACATATATTATAACATAATAAAAATAATTTAAATCGGCCCAAACCAAACTAAATTAATTTCATTTGGTTTGACTTGGTTTGTAATTTGATTTTATTTGAAAAAAAATCAAATCAAGCCATGAACACCTCTCCGGAAACTTCAAAGAAGACAGAAGACAGCCACCCATGTTGCCAACAGTTGGTTACCCAGCCATTAGTAACGCTCAACCATACTTTGAGCAGCTAAAATAGAAGCCTATTGAGATTTAACTTTCAAATTTATTTTGTAAGGAATGCATTATTGATCGTATCAAGCAGCAAGGCAAGAAACTTACCCCCTCACTTGACTCGTGCAAAGGTGATTCCATTCGATCAATGTAATTCTCTTCCATCCATTTTTTTTCGCTTGCTCTAATACTCTTCAATTTCTTGCAAACGACTTTGGAAATCTTAAAGATAGAACATAGAAAACATATATAAAGGCATACTTTGCGTCACATATCTCGATAAAAGTCAAGACCAAGTGATAACATTCTAGTTTTCTATCCTTATAGTTTATTTTACACCTTTTGGATAAGTGTTTGCAAGTCTCTTTTCTTTGCCCCTATGTTAGATAACGACAGTCCAAGGTACTTAAATAGGAAAAGCTGCAGTGGCCCGTGGGCACATCCAAGATACGTTGTAATCTGTTCAACTGGGTGACTTATATTTAAACCAACCAATTCACATTTTTCTCGCTTGATTTTCAAGCGCCTATCCTTTGCTTCGAGCAAGTGAAGATAAACAAATTCAGACATTTCCAAATATTTTGGAGGTAAATAAGAGCGTGACATCCGCTAATTGAAGATATGTACTATGCTCTCTAATGGTTCCGGTAATTTAAAGATTCTCTCGAACAAATAATTCTGGCTTGCCTTCTTTCACACTGAACTCAACACTAAACTAGCCCAAAGAGTAAAGGAGAATTAGTGTCACTCAGACCTGTAGTCCATCCAAAGAACCCAAAAGATTCATTGGCTGTACTTGCGCAATTCATTATCTAGCAGATACATTTCTCATTGAAACCCATGAGTCTAGTCATTCTTTGTAAGCACCCATCATCTTGCCCTTCATAAGCATTCTCGAAGTAAAGTTTTGATAGAAATCCTTCCTTTTTTTCCTGATCTTCTGATAATGAATGTATTCATGGGCTGCCGTAAAGTTATCTAACACCCTGTTTGGTAACACTATTAGGTATCTGATATCTCTATCATTATCAATTTTAAAATTGATATTGATAGGAACCATTAAAAGGTATTTGGTTAATCGTATCAATTTTAAAATTTGTAATGCAAACCAAGCACATTACGTGATACAAGTATCAACTTGTATTAATTTTGATATTGATATACCAACATTTGAAAATATTAATATCAATATTGATATGGTACCAAAAATGAAACTCTAACCAAACAGGGCATAAGATATACCGACCTTAAATAAAAGTTGTTTGAGAGGAATTTACCGATTTTCCTATGAACTTGCCGAGTTTGCTAGCCAGAACCGGTGTTATTGAAATTGATGAAACTAATAGGTCTTCAAGCTTGATGTCTCAAAATCGCCTTAAGATGTAAAATTCAAAAATAAAAAAAAACTGGGATTTTGCCAAAAATCATGCTTAATAATTTCTTAACATTTTTGGTAAAACCAATAGAGAAGCTATCTAGACCGGGGGCTATGTAAGGATTTAATGACTTGATAGCTGAATGGACCACCTTTACAGAGAAAGATCTGAGTTATCGGCCACTTCCTCCTTGGATAGGTTCTTGATTGAATCATTTCTTTCCAAATCCTACAAATTAGACCTGTTCTCTTGGAGATGTAAAAAAGTTTAGAGAGAAAGAGAGCTTGAGAGTTGAGAGAGAAGTAAATAGGGGGCATAAGGTTTAAGGTCTCTTTGGGGCCTTATATAGAGCCCCTCGAGGGGCTTGGGAGCTGCCCCGGATGGCAAATCCAATGGCTAGCTAAACTAGCTGTTGGCCTGACATGGCTGATCCATTGAGCCAGTATGGGATTATCCAATATGATAATGCTTTGCTAGCAAATTGGCAGTCTGCTTTACCTGTTTGATGTGGGGTTCACAACCCCTATTTATTCTTGAAAACCATATTACATCAGATATTTCGCCAGGGTCATCCTATCAAATCAGATTCCCATATAATGATCTTATCTGGTTGGTCAGATAAAGCAGAACTGCCCTGAATTAGTCGGTACAACCTCCAAGAGAAATAGCTTGCATATGATCAGATATAACTCGAACTCAATTTCAGACACTACAGCTTAACTGAAGAAGCCAAGATATATCTCGGGATCTCTTATTTGTCACATGATTCTTAACGAGAAAAAGACATTTTAGGGAGTCTATTTTCAACTGTATACACGTGAACTTTTCAAGTGTTCCTAAGACTAAGGAGTTCGTAGACTTGTGAGGGTTTTACCTTGTTTTCATGAAAGCATGGGTGAGAGAGAGAGAGATTTCTTTAAAGAGTCATCACCTAGCACAAGACCTTCTAAAAAGCTGCAGGTACTTACAATAGGATAAGATAATTAGTCAGACCATCTAAACTAATTATATGTCCCGTTTGGAGCTGAAAAGTTTCGGTTTTCAACAGTGGGTCAAGCTCGTCTCCTTGTTCACAACATGTTTGTGCGAATCGGCCACCATTGATCCAATTTTGGTCCGGAGTCCCAATTTCAAACAGACACCCGAAAAATCAACTGAAATCAGCCGGATCGGCTTGAATCGAGACCAATTCAACTCAAATTGTAGCTGTGGCATCTTTGACTTACCAGATCATGATCGGACCTGGTAAGCCTGGGATCCAAACTTACAGATATGCAATATCTGAAGGATCTGGTGACTTCGGGCGAGAAAGATGCCGCAGCAGCCGTTTTCGACCTATTTGAAACTGATTTCAGCTCCAAAATATCTAAATCAGATTGGAATCGAATCTAGCCTCTTATTTTGTGATTTGTTTTTTGTTTTTTAGGACTTTTTGACGAACTAATCCGGACTCGGTTTCTCTCCCAAAAAATTGGCTGATTCGGCTGATTCCATCGGGAACAAATCGGAATCAGAACCCACCGATCCGGTCCCAATTCTGCGATCCTTCTACTTTACAGCCTGTTTGGTTAGGGTATTGAACTTAATATAGTAATATGATATTTATATTAGACATCATCATTAGGTTTCACAGTACCTAATATCAAAAGTAAATCGTTATTTGAGGCTATTACTATAACCGAACAGGCACTTACATGAATCCAGTGCTGACAGCTATAGGCATCTACAGACAGGCAGGTCCTCACACATCATTGCTGGCAACCAATAATTAAGAAGCCGGCATCAGGCCTAAGATTGACAGCCCTGATTCCAGTCTTGATTGGAAAGGCCAGTCAAAATCCTTGATTGGTCTGTGTCAAGGAAGAACTGGATACTCTTGACTGACATTTTGAAGGGAAACAAGGCCTTTTTCCCATTTGAAGAAATGCGTCATCGTTGTTTGCTTCTGTGTTCTGAAAGATAGATGTAATTTTTTGCACTCCTGGGCCTCTTTTGTGGGGTTGATCTATCTCCTGGATAGGCTCTTTGATGTGGGATAACAAGAGGCGTGGCAAAAGGCACAGCAATGAGCATTGGCAGTGCAAGTAGGCTTGTATAGAAGTCATAGAGGGACAACAAAGGTGCCAGAGAAAGCAGGAAGGGGGAGATGACGAGGCTGCGCATGGGATGGGTGTGATGTGAAGGCAATAGGTGACTGGCGGGGATGTGAAGGATGGGGCAGTGGCTCAGTACGGTCAGTGGGGAGTTGGCATCAAAAGCCAAAGGACGGCCACTCAGTAGTGGTGCAATGGCAGCCGCTGAGATGTGCATGGCAGGAGCCCTGATGCTGGGCATTCACAGCAGGAACTAAGGATGGGATGGGATCTCTATGATGAGGTTGGTGTGTGCAGGGGTCAACTAGAGAAGAGTAGACACCGATGATGGAGATCATTGGACTATGCTTTTTTGGACAAAGAAAAGTCACCATTTCAATTAGGTAAATCAAAACAGATAGCAGTTCAAATACAAATTGGTGCGACGAGCCGTCACAGATTATGTTCGAATTAGTAGAGAGGACATGGCAAGCGAGAGTGTGCATGGCCGCCTTTGCTTCTCTTGGAGTGTGGCTGACTAATATTTAAATATGAACCAGGCACAGATTCATATTTAAAGCTGGTCCTATGCCTTCTCCAGGGAGGGAAGAGGTTCGGGTAAATTGGGCAGGGGTCACTGGGGCCCGGGGGCATTGTGAAGATGACAGCAAGGGGGAATAGCTCGAGCTAGTCAGTGTTCGCTAAAGTGCGGCCTAGCTTCACCTTGATATTCAAGGGGATGCATCTCTTGTTAGACCAAGTGAAAACTGACCGATAGTTTCTGATGTCTACACGGCCATTGTTGAAGATGAAACTTTGAAAAGTTCTGGTGAGCTAGCGTTTAATGCCTTTACCTCTTTACCTCGTTGTTTGTCAGATTCCTTAGTAGCACAATTCCAATCCCCGATGAGGCAGGTTGAAAGATTCAAGTCTTGATTGAGCTTAGCGATGTCATCCCACACTTTGCATCTGTTTATATTAAAAGTGGGAGTATAAACAGTGCTGAGAAGCCGAGGGTAGCTTGTATGATGGTCACCAATAGTAGCACCGAACCAGTTATTAATGAAGGCTAGAATATCAAGCTTGATGTCTGTTAACCCCAATTATGTTTTTTTATTATTGATTTATTTTTCGATGCCATTGAATTTCAAAAAAAAAGTTGATTGAAAAAGATGAATGAAAGTTGATAGAAATATTAGAAGAGATGTGGCGGACCGTAAAATTGATTTAAAAAAAGAGAAGAATAAATGGAGGGTTGAAAAATAGAAAGAAAGATAGTGAAAAAAGAAGAGAGAGAATAGGGGAGAAGCAAAAAATAAATAGAGTGAAAATAAGAAAAAAATATATAGAAAGAAAATACGTGAGAAGAAAAAAAAGGAAAATAGATGTGCAAAAGAATGAGGGATGATGGATTGATAAAAGATGGAGAGAAAATTGGATGTGAAATATATATATGTAATAAATAAACAAATAACAAATTATAACGTGGCTCCCACGTGGAAAAAAAAAACAAAACAACAAATAAGAAAAAAAAACAGGCAACGTGTCCTTCCTATGTAAAATAATAGCCCAAAAAAAGAGAAACGTGGCATCCTCATCAAAATAAACAAAACAAAAAAGGAGAAAAAGGAAAGAAGAGGCAACGTGTCGCTCGCACCTTAGAGAAAGTAAATAAAAAGGATGACATGGCTCGTTTACATCTGTTGCCGAAAGCAATAAAAGGAGAGAAAAAAATATAAAGAGAGCACAAGAAAAAAAGTCAGGAGATGCAATACATGGTCGACACGTTGGAGCCCTGCCATGCAGCGATCAGGGCTACGTCTTGGAAGAAAATGGGCAAAAATGCCCCTTCTAGATATTTCTTCTACGGAGAGCCCAAACAACGATCGACACGTATACTGTACAACGACGAGGCTCCTGCTGCAACCCAACGGCACAAGGCGTTTTGTGCGCTGCTAAAGGACAAGGCGGGAGGTGCCTTCGGTCCAGCCCGATACAAGTAGCTAGGAAGAGAGGGGGGGAGAGCGCGCGAAGCGAGGGGAAAGGCTCTGTTCCCTTTTCCTCTCTCCAACTCTGCGAGATCCTGCGGAGGTCCTCCTCACGGCAGCGCATGCCACATCTTCTCCCTTCTCGTCGCAGCTCTCCCCATGGCGGTTTTCCTCCTCCGCTCGTCTCCTTCACGCAGACGCATGGAATGCGATCTCCCGAGAATCTCTCGAGATCTCCCGAGAATCTCTTTTCTTCCGTGCGTCCGAGAAACGAGATCACCGAAACGAGAATATCTATGTAGTACCTGTGATACCTTGATCTTCTCCACCTATTATTATCCCCAACTTGTTAGATGATCTTGTTAAGTTTCCTTCTTATATTGCCAATTTTATTATGTATCCATCCAAATATTCATCTAAATGTTATTGTTTGATAAAAATTCATAGTTTAATACTTTAATGACTATATATGTACAATTGACTCAAAATGTTATCAATCTCCTATCCATATTGTTTAAGATGAAACTTTGATCTGACATAAGATCTTTTGTATGTCTCATGCTAACAATAGTTCACCATCTCTGTATTACGTTTTTAATTCTCTCACAGCTTATTTTAATATTTAATGAGTTCTCTGGTCCTTTTTAAAAAGATTATATGACACTCTACATTTAAACATGCACATTGATTGGTATTTCCAAGATCTAATCCCTTGAGATTTTTCCGAGATCTTTTATCTTCAATCTTCGTAAGATAAAATATATGTGAGATGGCAATCATTGGGTAAAGCATATCCTGCATAAATGAAATCCGAGATCCGATCTCTCGAGATTTTTCCGAGAATCTCATGAGATCTCTTCTCTTTCACGCTTCCGAGACGAAGCCGAGATCCGAGACGACAATCCTTGCGCAGATGTCACGAGCGCACATAGCGCGGCCCCCTCCTCGGCTCTCTTCCTTGCTCCCTCTCCTCCTTCTCCTATCTCTCGACGAGATCATCGGCAAGCAGGGAGGCCATCTCTCTTCACACCGGCGAAGGTCCCCACTGATCCTGAGGGAACCCGGTGACCAGTTCCACTTCAGCTCCACAAAAATCGGGAGGAGGCTCTCAGCGTCGCGGCTCCTGCGTCTGCTACTTCTCCTCCCTCCTATCATCCGGCAAATGTCGCAAATACACCGCAAGCGCAACCAACGGCTCCCTCTTCGGCTCCTCTCTGACGACCGGAGGGTTCCTCCATCTCGCAAGTATGGAGGTTCATCCTCCTTATCTATAAGTTAGCATCAATCATCCGTTGCAACGAAGCTTCCAATGCCATTCAATGTGCTCAAAGCGGTTGACGGTCAAGTTGCGCAAGGGAACCTGCCTACTGGAGTTCTTGGAGCTGTCGCCCTAAGTTCATCTTCTCCATCGTCGGGCCAACAAAACTGGGGCTGCAACGCTAGTGTCGCTTCCTCTTTCCATGGTGGCCTCATCAACGACGTGCGCCCCCATCAAAGCTTTCGGGCTACGGCTACTGCCCCAACCACTGCAAGCTGGCTGAGGTTGGCAACAAGTGTGACAGGTGCTTGTTGTCCCTCTCTTCACCCTTCAGCTGTGGTCACCAAGAGAGGCTTTGGGGGATCCTGCCACATGCTCCTGTTGTAGCGCAGAGCCTGATGGCAAGAAGCCTTCTCTCCGCTCACCCCCGCCAGTGCGACGCAAATGAGCCACTTGGCTCTGCATCTTGGTCGTCGGAGACACCAACACTGTGGAACTGATCGATCATCACAGCAAATCCCTCCTCGCACCTTACGGCTATGTTTTCTTCGGATAGAGTGGATCCTCATCAGGCTGGCCATCAGCTGGGCTATACCATATTTTGATTAGCTTGACTTCGAATGTCACAAACAGACGGTAAATGGGGTCCCGAACCTCCTCAATTCAAACAAGTCCTCTGTCGTGGGCCATGTCATACTCAAATGGGCCTCAACTGTTGCAAATAGATCAAATGCCATTGAAACTCAGCAAGTCCAAGATGGGCCAAAGAAAACATCAATCAGGCCCAAAACCTGCCTCAACTCTACCCAAGTGGGCTTCAAACACCACGAACGGGCCAAGGGCCATCAACAGAGATGCCCATCTACATAGAGGCTCGGCCCATGGAATTACATTTCACCAAGGGGTCCAGGCAAGGATTCCGGAATCGGAATCGAAATCGGAATCGGTCGGGACCGATTCCGATTCCGATTCCAGGAATCCTGGGAAGAGAATTGATTCCGGATCGGCCCGGAATCGATTTTTTTTTGAAATTTTTTTTCGTCATAAAATTCAAAAAATTCAGAAAATTTTTTAAAAAATAGGAAATGAGTTAGCAAAATTTTTAAAAATAACCAATGCATTCATCCACAGGACCACATCGAATAAATACTAATGAACTCCAATTGAAGACTTGAAGTTAAGTACATATTCCAATTCCATTGATTCAAAAATCAAAGAGATGATACATCATGAAAAAAAAATTTACATCATATCAATCTACTACCAAAATCTAGGATATAAATATGGGTCTTCCTCCTCTCCCTGCTGCGCTTGACGCTCCTCCCTCGTGCTCAGTCTTGTATACTGTCCGGGACCATATCCATATGAAAATAACGCCGATGCCATGCCATCAAGGTCGTATGGATCGGACTGCGGGACGACCGGGACGTAAGCAGAGGATGGTGGAGCTAGTGGTGTAATCCACTGCTGGTCAACCTGGCCAAATGCTGGATACTGTGGCTCCTGTATATAAGAATTATGTGTATCCGAATCCAGCGTGTAATACGACTTTGGATGCCGTGAATCAGGAGACTCAGCTGCTGCTGATGGCTGCGTCGCTGGTATGCACTCCTCGTCATCATCACCTGAGGAGTGAGAAGGATCTTGCTTGCTGTCATCTGGGCTGACAGGATGTCTGACCTCTAGCTTCCTTCTCTTCACCTCTTCAGCCATCTCTGAAGTACCAGAAGGTCCAGAACCCAAAGTTTTTTCAACTTTGCAAATCCTCCCATTTTCCGTGCAGTCACTTTTGTTTTCGTTTTCCCCGGACTGCGAATGGGCTGGGTAGCGGCTGCTGGGACTGGAGCTGGAGCTGGGGCTAAAGCCGGCAGTGGTCGCTCCATAGTCTTGGGGCGAGAAGAAGGCCCCGCCCGAGCACGAGAAGTAGATGTAGGTGGAGCTGGAGTATCCTCCTCGGCTTCAACACCATCCAACTCTCCTTCAAATTTACGCACGGTCATCGAGATCAAACTCACCGTACGATCCCCGGCTTCCCTCTCCTCTATCCGGGAGGCAAGTGCATGCTCCTCCGGAATATCGGTCCATGTCCACCTCCTCGGGTGGTGGTGTGGCGGAGGAATGCCTCTCGCTCGTACGGACCACTGCGAATCGTGCAAATCGTGCCTCGCCGATCTTCTCGTCGATCCTTGATGTTCTTTATGCGCGGCCTCGTATTTGTAATGACGACGAAGACCGGCTTCTCGGCCCGGTCCGAGGTCAACATGTTCCTCCTTTTCGTATGTATCGGGTTGAATGTACTCCGGTTCCTCTCACAATGGGAGGAACCGGTGCTCTGGCGAGTATCCCGATACCGATGGCGGCAAGTGGATTCCATCCACTCACGGTGTTCACCTGAACCCACCACTCAGCTGCAAGAAAAAAACAAGAAGAGAAAAGGTAAACAATTAGCCCATCATCTACCATAACTTATATGAAAAGAAAATAAAATCTTCATCAAGCTATTACTATACCAGGTGACACTTTGTCAACTGAATATTTCAGGTCAGCATCTGAGTATACGCCGACCCTCATCTTATACTTCTGCATCTGAAAATTTTATAAAAAAAAACATTAGATGCCTGGTAAGGCTACTCCAAGGTATTTAATGAACTCTAACTTACTTCTATCTCAGCCTCTATCCTGTCCTGCTGAGATCGGCACAGACGCTGAATAACAGCAAGTGTACCCCGCATCACCTCGTTGTCGTTCACCACATGTCCTTCATATTGGATGCGGGAGTTCAAAAAATATCCTGCAAGATTTTATTAGTTAACACTGTGCATAAGACAAATATTCAGCAAAACTAATTTTTTAACCAAGTTACCTGCAGCATGGACATCGTGGTGCAAGGTCTTGTCCCATCGGTCATCTATGATCTTCCACCACTTTTTGTAACCTCTGGGATTTTTTTCTTTTATTTTCAACTTTGCCCGGTCCATGGCATCATACAACGTGCCCATCTGGTCCCTGTCATCTGAGTCTACCAACCTCAAGACAACTACCAGTGGCTCAATGATTGCCAAGTAGTAGGCAATCCTCTCCCAAAACCTCTTGTCAGTGATCTGCTTCTCAGACCTGACAAGAATCTCCAAGTGATCTTTCTTGTCATGCAGATTGTCCACCTTATAATTGTAATACTCCTCGAACTGTGTGAACCTAACCAATGCATGCCTGTGCCGGTGTAGACTCTCCAACGCAATGAAATTCGTAGCAAATCGAGTCGGACCGGGCCTAACAAGATCGTGTCCTCCCCGTGTGATCTCACGATATGTAGCGAGCGGGGATGCGAATAAATAAAAGATGTGATCGTTTGCGCCTGCCTGACAAGTGTGGATACACCCTCCTCCTTGCCTATATCCTCTAATATGAGATCAATGGAATGTGCTGCACAGGGCACCCAGAAGATGTGCTTCCTCTTCTCCATCAACTTCCTCCCAGCCGCCTTATATGATGGTTCGTTGTCAGTGACAACCTGAACCACATTGTCCTCCCCGATCTCCTCCACCACCCCATCCATCAGAGAAAAGATGAAGTCGGCATTTTTAATCTTCCCAGGAGCATCTACCGACTTCAAGAATGTAGTCCCCTCAGAACAGTACACCGAGAAGTTTATCATACTCCTCTTGGTGATACCTGTCCACCCATCGCACATAAATGTGCAACCCCTCTCCTTCCACACCAACTTAAACCCATCCATCCACTCCCTCAACTCCTGGACCTCCTCGTCCATCCGGCCGCCGTATATATGTCCGTCGCCCGGGGCTTGCGAGCCGGTCCAGCCTCACCCACGGCATCCACCATCGTCTGGAAGTAGGGGCTGGTGGCTCATATGCTGGGATGCCTACATCAAGTTAAAAAAAAATTGAATCAAGCAAAAATTAAGCTTAAGTAAATAAAACACACATAATGTCAATTTTAATTTAAAAAGTGATACCGTATGTAAAAACCATTTCACGATGTGGCGAACGGCTCTCTTTGCGGCCGTTCTCGTTGCCTTCATCCCCTTTCATTGCATGTTTAATCCCCATCCGCCGACACTACGTTTCCTAAATAAATACTCGTCGCTCGGTGTAAATCGAGTCTTGGTAGATATAGAACGGCGATGTGGCTCTTGTCTCTGGGGTCGGTCTCTCGGTCCCGGCCGAGGTCGGGCGAGCCGATGCCGATCGGCCCAAAGCCGGGTCAACTACGGACCCGGACCCTCCTCGCTCTCCTCCTCCTCGTCCTCCTCCTCGCCGAAATGCACGCTTGCTATCGTGCCTAGCACGTCTAAGCTCGGAGTCCGAGGACTCGTCCTCGCTCTCGGCTCTCCGGCTCGGTTGGTGTCTTCCCCTTGCCTTTCCCTTTCGAGATAGGCAAATCGCGGTCCCTCCTCCTCTCGGAGTAGCTCGTCGCGCAACTCCTCCCTCTCGCTCGATCCTAACGACCCGTTGAGAGGCTCTACTGTCATGTAGCCTCTCATCTCCTCACTCTTCTCCCTGGGCACCTTGTCACATTTCTTGACATTCCCACCTGTTCCGGCAATATGTTGTTTCAGCCGGAACATCCCCCCGTTCATCTCATTCCCACACCATTTGCACTGTATCCTCTTCCTGACTGGGTCTACCATGTGCCCGTGTTCCTAATCCACGTCGGAAGCACGTGCTGGTGCTGCATCACCTTGATCGACCATTGCTTATATTTACAAAAATTGTAAACAATGCACTAAAAATGATTAGAAAACATAAAAATTGATTTAAACGTTGTTCGAGAAGCAGACAACCCAAGTAACACACCATTCGGTATGTTTAAAGGATTACGTATTTGCCGGAAATGGTCGTAAATTAACGTACGAGATATCCGGAATTGTTCCCGTGCAAAATGAACTTAAACGGATAGTTCAAAACTTGGACGGACTTGTTCGGTAGGAAATCACAATGTTTAACGACGCTCGGACTCGTCGGAAACCATAGTTGTCAAGGCGACAAGGCGCCCAAGGCGTTGAAGGGTACCGATTCCGCTTAGGCGACAAGGCGGCCGCTTAGGCGTCGCCTAGGCGGTCAAGGCGGTATTAAAGGAAGGCTGAGTCGGGAGGTTGTTATATATAAAAAAAACATAAATATAATTATATTTGTTATGTTATAATTGAATTTGAGTGTTTTATCAATGCACATAAGTAAATATGATGTGTGTGTGAAAGAGAAGAAAGTTAAATAAATATTTATAAAATTTAAGTATATAACTCATTTATGATTATAAAATTTATATATGTGCAATAGTATAAGTGATGGTAAAATATTGTTATAATATTATTAAATGGGGGGGCGCAGAGTAGTCGCGGAAAGAGAGAGAGGAAAGAGTTGAAAAAGAACTTAATTAAGTATATAATATATGTTTATAATCATAAATCTTAAATATGTATGATAGTATAAGTGATAATACAATATATTAATATATTCAAACTATCATTAAATAAGTGTCCCTTGCGAGGGGAAGCAAGGGGAAAAAAGCCCTCAAAAAACTTTTTTTAATGATGTAAAAATACCCAAGGCGCCTTGCTTGGGCGCCTTGGGCGCCTAGGCTGGCGCCTTGGGCGCCTTGGGCGCCTTGGCGGGCGCCTTGGGCGCCTTATTGGCCCCAGACAAGGCGCCCTGGCAAGGCGCCCTTGGAAAGGCGCCTTGCCGCCTAGGCGGCGCCTAGGCGCCGCCTAGGCGGGCGCCTTGACAACTATGTCGGAAACGTGTAAGAATGGACGTACGAAGTTTTCGGCAAAGAAATCTTACCAAAAACCTTAAAAAGATCGAAAAAGAGGTTGATTTGAGGCCGGTCCGAGCTTGAATCGGCGGAATCCCTTGAAAACGTTGCTTGGAATCGACGGAATCACCGCCGGAATCGCCGGAATCGGTGGAATCGGGCCGGAATCGATGCTTGGATCGACGGAATCGGCCGGAATCGACAAGCCGGCAGTGGATCGAGGCCGAAATCACCGTAATCGCCGGAATCGCCGGATCGAGGTTCGCCGCCGCGGGATCGACAGAATCGACACCCGCGGGTCGATTCCGGCCCTTTTAGGGCCGGAATCGGTTCGATTCCCGGTCCAGAATCGAACCGGGAATCGAACCGGGCCGGTTGACCCGGTCTTCCGACGGAATCGGTCGGATCGACCGATTCCACAAGGAATAGGTCGGAATCGGATCGATTCCGACCGATTCCAGGCGATTCATACCGATTCCACGGAATTCTTCCCGAAATCGGTCCTTCCGCCTGGAATCGGATCGGAATCCACCGAAATCCACCGATCCGATTCCGGAAACGGTCGGAATCGGACCGATTTCGTCGATTCTGCAATCTATGGGTCCAAGAGATGAAGAAAGTCCATGACAATGGGCTGAGGCCCATTAAAGGAAAAAAAAAGAAGAAGAAAAAATAAAGTCAAATCAGGCCCAAGCCTGCTTGACAAGAGTCCAAGCGGCCATTTCCCTGATGAACAACATTTGGGCCAATGAAGCTTCCAAAGCACTCAACTCATTCAAGATTGTCCAAGGCCCATTACGTTACAATCAGCCTATTCTGCTAGAAGGGGTCTTTCGATCTTCTGATCAACACTTAAAAAAAAGGGAATAAAAAAAAGGAGAAAGGATGATAATCACAATACGTAGAGGAGGAGAAAGCCTTGTTAAAAAAGAAGAAGAAGAAGAAGAAGAGAAGAAAAATAAAAAAAGGAAAAAGAAGAAGAAAGAACAATAAGAAGAGAAGAGAGAGCACGATCAAAGAGGCCAAACAAAGCTTCATCTGCCAAATCTGATTTTGTTTAATTTTCAGAAGAGATTAGGGTCTCCTAATTGCCCTCAAGTAGGCTCAATCAGCCTTAATTTGTTTATTGGATCCATACATACACATATGGGCCTTTATTTTGGCCATTTGGGCCTCAATTCTTCAAGGGGGGAAGGCCCAAAAGCTGTCCCAAACAAGGCATCCGAAATTCCTTTTGCAAAGATGATTATGGGGGCATTTTGTGTAATTGGCCAGCCCAACCCCTCATAAAGGTGGCCAAAGTCCAAAAGACCCTCATCTTTTTCCCTCACACCCACCAAAAAGCAAAAAGCAAGGTGAAGTAATTCCAAAGCTACCCTCACCTCATCTCACACCATCAAAAACAAGGAAAAGTTGGGGCACTTTGTGGACCAAAATGTCCCTCCCTTTTGGCATATAAAAAAGCAAGAAATCCTCTTAGAGAGGAGAGAGGCAGCATTCCCCAAACATCCTTCTTACGTAGAGCACCAAAGGTTCAAAGGTTTCCCCCTTTCCCATCGTCCAAGAGGGTGCCAAGGAGGGAAGAGAGGTCCAAATTCCATTTTCATGGAATTGGCTAAGTCCCAAGGTATACTATGGGCCCAATTATATCATCTTACACCATGATGAGCATGAGGAAGCATCAAACATCCAATGACCCATTAAGCAAGGAGGGGCATCAATCATCCCAAAGTCCAATGGGCAATGGGAATACTCATCTCATCAAAGCCCATTAAGGCTCTCAAAGCCCAATTGGCCATCATCAGTGGAAGACCAAGACCATGTGACCCCATTTCAAATGAACCAAGTCCAATCAACTAAGGCCCAATTAGGCTTTAACCAACATGAACAAGAGACTGATCCAATGCCCATTAATGTTGGAGTTAGGCCCATTAAGGCTTACAAGGCCCAATTAACCATCTTCAAAGGAAGATCAAGACCATGTGACTCCATTCCAAGTGCATCAAGCTCGATCAATTAAGGCCCAATCCGGTCTTGACCGAGATGAGCATGAGATCGACCCAAGGCCCATTAATGGGGAAAGTAAGCCCATTAAGTCACATGATGACCAAAACTCCGATTAAACCATCATAAACAAAATCCAACTCCACTATGAGAGAAAACCTCCCAACGGTTCAATAAAGACCCCCCAATGGTTGTTGGAGGAAAGATAAAACCCCCAACGGACCATCAAGGGCCGCCAACTCGGTCAATCTCCAATCGGAAAGTACCGACTGGCGGATGAGAGAGAAAACCTCCCAACGGTTCAATAAAGACCCCCCAACGGTTGGTGGAGGAAAGATAAAACCCCCAACGGACCATCAAGGCCCGCCAACTCGGTCAATCCCCAATCGGGAAGTACCGACTGGCGGATGAAAGAGAAAACCTCCCAACGGTTCAACAAAGACCCCCCAACGGTTGTTAGAGGAAAGAGAAAACCCCCCAACGGACCATCAAGGCCCGCCAACTCGTCAATCCCCGATCGGAAAGTACCGACTGGCGGATGAAAGAGAAAACCTCCCAACGGTTCAATAAAGACCCCCCAACGGTTGGTGGAGGAAAGAGAAAACCCCAACGGACCATCAAGGCCCGCCAAGTCGGTCAATCCCCGATCGGGAAGGACTGACTGGCGGATGAGAGAGAAAACCTAAACCCTAAGACCCCCCAACCAAGGATTCCGGAATCGGAATCGGAATCGGAATCGGAATCGGTTCCGATTCCGATTCCGATTCCAGGAATCGGCCTTTTTTTTCGTCAAAAAAATCCAAAAAATTCAAAAAAAATCTTAAAAAAATAGGAAATGAGTTAGAAAATTTTTTAAAAATAACCGATGCATTCATCCACAGGACCACATCGAATAAATACTAATGAACTCCAATTGAAGACTTGAAGTTAAGTACATATTCCAATTCCATTGATTCAAAAATAAACGAGTCGATACATCATAAAAAAAATTTACATCATATCAATCTACTACCAATATCCAGTGATATGTATACGGGTCTTCCTCCTCTCCCTCGCCGCCGCGATGCTCCTCCCTCGCGCTCGCCCGTATACCGTCCGGACCATATCCATATGAAAATAACGCTCGATGCCATGCCATCAAGGGTCGTATGGACGGACACGGACGACCGGGACGTAAGCAGAGAGTGGGCGGAGCCGTGGTGTAATCCACCGCCGGTCAACCTCGGCCAAATGCCGCTGACATCGTGGCTCCATAATATAAGACCGCGGTGTCTCGCTCATCCGCCGTATAATACGACTCGAAGCCGCGAATCGGGGAGACCCTCACCGCCGCCGATGGCCGCGCGCCGGTACGCACTCCTCGTCATCATCACCGAGAAGCGAGAAGGAGCTCGCGTGCCGTCATCCGGGCCGACAGACGCCCGACCTCTAGCCTTCCTTCTCTTCACCTCTTCACCATCTCTCGATACTCGTAAGGACCGAACCCAAAGTTTTTTTCAACTTTGCAAATCCTCCAATTTTCCGTGCAAATATCTTTGTTTTCGTTTTCCCCGACTACGAACGGGCCTGGCAGCCGGTCGCCGGGGGACCGGAGCCGAGTCGGGCTAAAGCCGGCAGTGGTCGACCCATAGCCGCCGGCGTGCACAGGCCCCGCCCGAGCCTCGAGACAGATGAGGTGGAGTCGAGCATCCTCCTCGCTTCAACACCATCCAACTCTCCTTCACCTACGCACACGGTCATCGGGATAAAACTCACCGTACGATCCCCGGCTTCCCTTCTTCCTCTATCCAGAGGCAAGGTACGCTCCTCCCCGGAATATCCGGGTCCATGTCCACCTCCTCGGGTGGCGGTGTGGACGGAAGAATGCCTCGCTCGTACGCCGGCCACCTCGCGACCGTGCAAATCGTGCCTCGCATCTTCTCGTCGATTCCCGATGTTCTTTACGCGTGCACCACGTTGGGGACGACAGAAGACCGCCTTCTCCACTGTCCGAGGTCAACATGTTCCTCTTTTTCGTATGTATCGTTGAATGTACCCGCCTCCTCACAATGGGAGGAACCGGTGCTCGTCCGAGCATCCCCGATATCGATGGCGCAAGTGGATTCCATCCACTCGGTGTTCACCCGAACCCACCACTCACCGCAATAAAAAAACAAGAAGAGAAAAGGTAAACAATTAGCCCATCATCTACCATAACTTATATGAAAATAAAATAAAATCTTCATCAAGCTATTACTATACTGTGCGACACTTTGTCAATCGAATATTTAAGGTCGCATCCGAGTATACGCCGACCCCTCATCTTGTACTTCGCATCCGAAAATTTATAAAAAAAATTAGCTTGTTCGGTAAGGCTACTCCAAGGTATTTAATGAACTCTAACTTACTTCTATCTCACCTCTATCCCCGTCCCGCCGAGATCGGCACGTACGCCGAATAACCGCAAGCTGTACCCCGCATCACCTCGTTGTCGTTCACCACTCCGTCCTCCATATCGACGCGGGGTTCAAAAAATATCCCGCAATATTTTATTAGTTAACACCGTGCATATAAGACAATTATACATCAAAAATAATTTTTTAACAAAGCTACTCGCACGGACATCGCGGTGCAAGGTCTTGTCCCATCGGTCATTTACGATCTTCCACCACTTCTCAGAATCCTCTCGGGATTTTTTTCTTTGATTTTCGTGCTCGTCATCTACGGCATCATACAACGTGCCCATCCGGTCCTCGTCATCCGAGTCTACCAACCTCAAGACAACTACCGTTGGCTCAATGATTGCCAAGTAGTAGGCAATCCTCTCCCAAAACCTCTCGTCGCCGGACCGCTTCTCGCACCTCGACAAGAATCTCCAATCGTTCTTTCTCTACGCATGCTGTCCACCATACGCCTGTAATACCCTCTTGACCGCGCGAACCCAACCAATGCATGCCCGTGCCGCGTAAACTCTCCAGCCGCAATGAAGTTCATGGCAAATCGCGTCGGACCGGGCCTAACAAGATCGCGGCCTCCTCGCGAGATCTCACGACATGTAGAGGCGGGGATGCGAATAAATAAAAGATGCGATCGTCCGCGCCGCTCCGACAAGATACACCCTCCTCATCGCCTATATCCTCTAATATGAGATCTATGGAACGCGTCGCACAGGGCACCCAAGATGTGCTTCTCTTCTCCATCAACTTCCTCCCAAACTCGCCTTTATACGATGGTTCGTTGTCGCGGACAACCTCGAACCACATTGTCCTCCCCGATCTCCTCCACCACCCCATCCATCGCAGAAAAGATGAAGCTTTCGGCATTTTTAATCTTCCCAGAGCATCTACCGACTTCAAGTTAATGTAGTCCCTCGTGCATCGCACACCAAGAAGTTTATCATACTCCTCTCGGTGATACTCGTCCACCCATCGCACATAAATGCGCAACCCCTCTCCTTCCACACCAACTTAAACCCATCCATCCACTCCTCAACTCCCCGGACCTCCTCATCCGTGCCGCCGCCGTATACGTGTCCGCCGCCCGGCTTCGCAAACCCGGCCCAGCCTCACCCACGCATCCACCATCGTCCGGAAGTAGGGCCGGTGGTCGTACGTGCCGGGATGCCTACATCAAGTTAAAAAAAATCGGATCGTGGTAAAATTAAGTTTTAGTAAATAAAACACACATAATGTCAATTTTAATTTAAAGAGTGATACCGTACGTAAAAACCATTTCGACAATGTGGCGAACGGCTCTCTTTGCGTACCTGCTCCTCGTCGCTTCACCCCTTTCATCGCTCGTTTTATCCCCATCCGCCCCGCACTCGTTTCCCAAATAAATACCGTCACCGTGCAAATCGAGTGCCGGTGGCGAACGGCGCATGGCTCCCGTCTCCCGGGGTCGCTCTCGTCCCGAGAAGCAGGCGAGCCGATGCCGATCGGCCCAAAGTCGGGTCAACTCTCGGGACCCGTACCCTCCTCGCTCCCCTCCTCCCCGTCCTTCTCTCACCAATGCATCGCTGCTGGGGCCGTGCTCAAGACGTGCCTCAACTAGAGTCCGCGGACTCGGCCCTCGCTCTCTCGGCTCCGCCGCCGGCCGCCTTCCCCGCCTTTCCCTTTCGAGGAAGGCAAATCGCGGTCCCTCCTCCTCTCGGAGTAGCTCGTCGCGCAACTCCTCCCCCTCTCGCTCGATCCTAATCGCCCGTCGAGAGGATCTACCTCGTCGCAGCCTCTCATCTCCTCACTCTTCTCCTCCGGGCACCTCGTACATTTCGACATTCCCACTCGTTCCGCAATATGTTGTTTCACCGAACACCCCCCGTTCATCTCCTTCCCACACCACTCGCACCGTACCCTCTTCCCGACCGGGGTCTACCATCCGCCCGTGTTCCCAACCCACGTCGAAGCACGTCGGTGCCGCGTCACCTTGATCGGCCATTGCTTAAATCCGCAAAAAATTGTAAACAATGCACTAAAAATGATTAGATAACATAAAAATTGATTTAGACGCTCGTTCGTGAAGCAGACAACCCAAGTAACACACCATTCGGCATGTTTAAAGTGGTTACGTATTTGCCGAAATGGTCGTAAATTAACGTACGGTATCGGAATTTTTTCCCGTACAAAGAACATCCAATCGATGTTCAAACAACTTGAGCAGTAGTTATTCGATCAAAAATCACCGAGTTTAACTCTACTCGAGTCGTCGAAACGTGTAAAAATAGCATAATGGGATATCCGGAATTTTTCCCGTGCAAATGGACATAAACGGATAGTTCAAAACTTAAACGGACTTGTTCTGACGAAATCGTAAAGTTTAACGACACTCAAACTCGTCGAAACGCGTAAGAATGGACATACGAAGTTTTCTACGAAGAAATCTTACCAAAAACCTTACAAAGATCGAAGAAGAGGTCGATTCGATGCCGATACGAGTCAATCGGCGCATCCTCAAGGCCAAGTTTCGGAATCGCCGACCGCCGACCGCCTTAATCGGTGGAATCACCGCGAATCGACCCTCTGATCGACGGACCGGCCCAATCCGACCCCTGACGACGACCGAGGCCGGACCGACAGACCGCGCCGAATCGCGCCGACCGCTCGCACGCCTCCTTCCGCCGCGGATCGACCGAGGCCGCCCGCGGGCCTTTGCAGCCGGATCGGCTTCGATTCCCGGTCCAGAGTCGAACCGGGAATCGAACCGGGCCGGGGTTGACCCGACCTTCCGAAGAATCGGTCAGAATCGGATTCCGACCGATTCCAGACGAATCGGACCGATTCCGCGGAATTCTTCCCGGAATCGGTCCTTCCGCCCGGAATCGGATCGGAATCCACCGATCCGATTCCGGAATCGGTCAGAATCGGACCGATTCCGCCGATTCTGCAATCCATGCCCCCAACGGTTGGTGGAGGAAAGAGAAAACCCCCAACGGACCATCAAGGCCTGCCAACTCGGTCAATCCCCGATCGGGAAGTACCGACTGGTGGATGAGAGAGAAAACTCCCAACGGACCATGAAGACCCACTGATTCGGTCAATCCCCAATCAGGAAGTACCAGTTAGTGGATGAGAGAGAGTTCCCAACGGCTCACCCAAAAAATCCCAAATTTCAACAACTCGGCTCGCTCCCAAACGGGCAATGCCAATGAAACAAACTTTCAAGGCCCATTAATCCGGTTAATCCCCGATCGGGAAATACCGGGTAATGGATGAACATTTCAAACATCATCAACTCAGCCAGCCCCCAAACGGGTGATGCCGAGAAACAAAATTCCAAGGCACATTGATCCGGTTAATCCCCAATTGGGAAATACCGGGCAATGGATGAAAATTCCAAGGTCCATTGATCCGGTTAATCCCCGATCGGGAAATACCGGGCAATGAATGAAAATTCCAAGGCCCATTGATCCGGTTAATTCCCGATCGGGAAATACCGGATAATGGATGAAATTTTCAAATCCCATCAACTCGACTTGCTCCCAAACGGGTGACGTCGAGAAACAAATTTTCCAATGCCCATTAATCCGGTTAATTCCCGATCGGGAAATACCGGGTAATGAATGAAAATTCCAAACATCATCAACTCGGCCAGCCCCCAAACGGGTGATGCCGAGAAACAAAATTCCAAGGCCCATTGATCCGGTTAATCCCCGATCGGGAAATACCGGGCAATGGATGAAAATTCCAAGGCCCATTGATCCGGTTAATCCCCGATCAGGAAATACCGGGCAATGGATGAAAATTTCAAGGCCCATTGATCCGGTTAATCTCCGCTCGGGAAATACCGGGCAATGGATAAAAATTCCAAGGTCCATTGATTCAGGTCCCGGGCAACGGATGAAAATTCCAAGGCCCATTGATCCGGTTAATCCCCGATTGAGAAATACCGGGTAATGGATGAAAATTCCAAGGTCCATTGATCCAGTTAATCCCCGATCGGGAAATACCGGGCAATGAATGAAAATTCCAAGGCCCATTGATCCGGTTAATTCCCGATCGGGAAATACCGGATAATGGATGAAAATTTCAAATCCCATCAACTCGACTTGCCCCCAAACGGGTGACGTCGAGAAACAAATTTTCCAAGGCCCATTAATCCGGTTAATCCCCGATTGAGAAATACCGGGTAATGGATGAAAATTTCAAACATCATCAACTCGGCCAGCCCCCAAACGGGTGATGCCGAGAAACAAAATTCCAAGGCCCATTGATCCGGTTAATCCCCGATCGGGAAATACCGGGCAATGGATGAAAATTCCAAGGCCCATTGATACGGTTAATCCCCGATCGGGAAATACCGAGTAATGGATGAAAATTCCAAGACCCATTAACCCGGTTAATCCCCGATCGGGAAATACCGGATAATAGATGAAAATTTCAAATCCCATCAACTCGACCAGCCCCCAAACGGGTGATGCCGAGAAACAAAATTTCCAAGGTCCATTAATCCGGTTAATCCCTGATCGGGAAATACCGTATAATGGATGAAAATTTCAAGGCCCATTAATTCGGTTAATCCCCGATCGAGAAATACCAGATAATGGATGAAAAATCTCCAAGCCCTGTTAAGTCGGTCAAGTCCCACTTCGGGAAATGCCACTTAACGGATGATAAAGACCCATTAGGTCGACTAGGCCCCATTTTGGGGAAATGTTGCCTAATAGGTATCAAATCAATCAAATCAAGAAGTCCCGTTAAGTTGGTCAAGTCCCACTTCGGGAAAACACTGCTTAACGGATGATGAAGACCCATTAGGTCGACCAAGCCCTGTTTTGGGGAAATGTCGCCTAATGGATATCAAATCAACCAAATCATGAAGCCCCGTTAAGTCAGTCAAGTCCCACTTCGGGAAAACTCCACTTAACGGATGATGAAGACCCGTTAGGTCGACCAAGCTTTGTTTCGGGGAAATGTCGCCTAATGGATATCAGATCAACCAAATCACGAAGCCCCATTAAGTCGGTCAAGTCCCACTTCGGGAAAACTCCACTTAACGGATGATGAAGACCCGTTAGGTCGACCAAGCCTTGTTTCGGAGAAATGTCACCTAATGGATATCAAATCAACCAAATTATGAAGCCCCATTAAGTTGGTCAAGTCCCACTTCGGGAAAATGCCACTTAACGGATGACTGAAGGTCCATTTGGTCGGCTAAGTCCTACTTTAAGGAAGTGCCACCTAATGGGTGTCGGGCCCAACAAAATCAAGTGAAGACTCATTATGTGGTCAAGTCCGACTCGGATGACACCCTCAATGGGAATGGAGACTAGCTGATCCGATTCCTAGGAATCAAAGCTCCGATCTCGACAGACCAAATCCATGCAAGGAAAGTCGCCAGCTGGCCCTAAAGCTCATTCAAGGAGATACATGTATAAAAGAAACAAAAGTCGAGAAAGTTGGCATGTATATTCATTCAATCAAGAAAAAGAAAGATTGAACATACGATCATGTTTCAACATTCAAATTCGTCTTGCAGATATGTTGTTATGGCAGTTAATCAAGGGTTACTGCGCCGTCGCTCGGTGTAATCAACACCGAATTCATTCGTGGATTGGTGGAGAGAGGTCCGATCAAATTCAAAGAACTCACTACAACCTCGCTAAATATGTATGTCAAAAAAAAGAGATAAAAGAATCAGGCCGGAAGCACTGTTGCTGTTATCGTCAAAAAAGGATATCCGCGCCACAACAAACAAAAATCATCCATACGTATTTCTATATATATGTATATTTTTTTTAACGATGGATGAAGTAAATCGCGAGGTTCGAACAATGTCATCATTCCACCAGAGACAAAGACCCCCTCCTTTTCTATCTCACGGATGTACAATGTGAAAGTTTGAGAAGGAACTGATATGAAAGAAGTTGATGGGGGTGCAGTTGTTGCATTTGGTTTCCAAAATGAAGGTGATGGTAGGTGACGTAGAATGGCCAGCTGACTTAGCCAGGACCTTGGGGGGGGGGGGCGAGGGAAGGGTTGAAAAGATAGGTCTAAGTCCATGAGGAATTGGTGCTGGAGGGTTGAGCCTTCGGGTGGTAGCCTGGACGAGCTGCCTTTTTGCCTAGTACTCAGGGTTCAAAGGGGAGGCGATCTTATATAGCAAGGTAGCAGAGAGGAGAAAAGTGACATCCTGGGACTGAAAAGGAGATGGGGATGTCCAAAGAAGACTGATGGGGTTATCGTGGAAAGGGGGTGGGGGGCACAGATGATGAGGGTACTGGCTTGCAGTGGGGTAAGGGGTAAGTGATGGTGGTATGCTGCAGGTTTGTGTGTAAGGGTCTCAAGGTTGAGTTGCGGAGCTCAATGGCTGGTTCCTGGTAGAGGCAGGGGGAGTCAGATGTAGCAGGCGGTGAATGGACAGGGTAGGTAACACAGTTTGGGAGGTTAACACAGTTTGGGGATGAGTGAGTTTGGTTAGCCAAATGCAGGTGCCATTGATTCAGCGAGGCTCTTCCAAATGTGGAAACCCAGTCCCCATTACAGAACTTAATAAGTTCCTTCATTTTTTTAATTTCATCTGAGTACACTGTTCCTTGTTGATGCACGAGTGAACTGCAGCAAGCTCATTGCAATCTTTATGCTTGTGGCCTAATTTTCCACAATAGTGACAAACTTTTGTGATCCTTTCATGGGGTATGGCAACGCTCTTAAGAAGTACCAACTGGCCAAGTAATCACGACCAGGGTGAGAAGGGGCTTATTCAGATCCAATTTGACCTTGATTCTGGCAAACATACTCCAGCTTTCAACGATCTCAATCGGAGGATCATACGGGTCACCAATCTGCTGGGCCATCTTAAGGACAGTGTTTTTCTCAAGGAGTTCTATCAGTAAGTCAAAGATTCTGACCAAAAGGTAAACCTTGGTTAATACATATTCGGACAGTTGGGTGTTTAGTCTACCTCTCTCAACAAGAACAAGGTCTCCGCCAAAGAACCAGGTGTTCTAGTGATAATTTTATCGACCTCATCTTCATTGCTCAAGCTTAGGAGGAAGTTGTTGCTGGGGTAATCCAGCAGGTTTCAACAGGAATCCAATCTTTTGGCATGCAGGCCTAGTAAGCTGAGGAGAGAGGACTCTAAGGATGATATTTCTTATCCATCTTTCATCCAAAGTTGAGAGTTAGTGGGTGGGGACATTGTCAAGGTTTACAAGAAGAAATTTGATTTTGGAGAATGTGGTGTTCTTCATGTGGGGAATGCATGGTGACGACAAAGCGGAAGAGAGGGGTAGGAGTTGAGGGATGGAGGTGGTGAGAGGTAGAGGCATAGGGAGAGAAGAAACTAACCTGTATTTTGACTTGACGTGGAAATCAATGATAACAGCAATGCAGACGATCATTGAAGAGAGTAACTGCAGTGTTAGAACTTCATGTGGTGGAACACTGCACTGCGTTGAAGAAGGTGGGGTTGGCAGTCGTCCGAGGAGGACTCCGGGGAGTGCTTCTCAGTAATTCTGACCAGGAGACCACCACTGGGTGGGCAGGTTCCTCAGCAGGAGTTCCTCGGAAGATCCAAGATAAGTCCTCCCTAGCAGGAGAGTTGCAGGGGAAGTGCTGCCCAGGAGACACAGGCAAGAGGGCTGTGCAGCAGGGCAGTTACTACAGAACTGCCAGGTGGGCCAAGGTATGCACGGAGTTGTAGCACCGCGAAATAGGGAACAGCACAGATAGGCTTCAGAGAAGGCTAGTGGATCCTTTCCAAGGGAAGAGGGAAGATTGGAGGTCGGTGTGGGAACCACAGGTCACAGGTGCCCCTTGCCAAAGGTGTTGGTGATCTGACAGAGAGGGTGGCTTCCGGATTAGCCAGAACAGAGGACGTCGCAAGGGAAGAAGCAGCGTGATCCCATAGGGAGAAAATGGAACCCAGGGGTGGGGTTGATCGCAAAGGTGGAGATCGGCTTCCTCAACCCAAACAGGCGGTGATGGTGTCCTATCGGAAAAAAGGAAGGCCAATCGATCTGGAATGGGAAATGAGGATTGTCCAGTACGATGGAAGGAGTTGCGGAGTTGAACCAAATGATGATGTGGATGGGTTCTGTTGTGGCCGAGAACTTTTTGATGCAAGGGTTTGTGGGGAGGATAAGTGTGAGGTGGCGATGCTGGAGAAGGAAAAAGCTAAGAAGCCGGAAGTCTTGTACCAGTGGAACTGGGGCAGATTAGGCTAGTGGAGGGAGAGGGTGAAGATTTGACATCCGGAGATATTCTCGATAGCTCGATGTGGCTTGACTCTTGAGAGTGGATTCTCTATAGTACTAGAGTATTAAGCCAGGCGGTGATGGAACGAACACTGACTGGTTCCAGAAGAAGCAAAATCCTGCCAGAAGAGGTCTACCCAAGGCCTGTCGGTGGAGAAGTAGTAGAAACAGTCTTAACTGGGGTGATGATTGAAGATCTCATACTAGAGAAGATGAAGATGACAGACCGGACTAATTCTGGAGGTGAAGAGGAAGGGCTGGGAGGTTCCGGGGTAAAGATAGCAAGCTGAGATTGACCTGGAGGTGGAGTGGGAAGCCGGCAGGATGTCAGTGGTGAAGACTTGCCTACTGAAAGAAGGGAGGTGGGACACCAAGTCCATTGGGATCTCTAGAGGTGACTGGATGTCGTGTCGGCATCGGTGTCGAGGAAGAAGAGAGAACTGTGCATGAAAGGGTGGCTCTGCTTGGGGACATCCCGGAATCAATCCAACCCAAGGATTCCGGAATCGGAATCGGAACTGGTCGGTACTGATCCGATTCGAATCAGTCCGATATTGACCAATTCTCAAGAAGAGAAACCGATCCGGAATCGGGACAATTTTTAAAAAAAATTAAAAATTCTGATTCTGATTCCGCTTCGGACCGATTCCGACCGATTTGGTCCTATTCAAGCCGATTTGGTCCGATTCAACCTGAATCTTTTTTTAAAAAATCTAAAAAAATCAGGATTCCGATTCCAATCTGATTCGACCGATTCAAGACCAATTCAACCGATTCAGACTGATTCTGGCGGAATTCAGGTTAGAATCAGTCCTTCAAGTAGGAATAGGATCGGATCGGCCGATTTTGATCCGATTCGACCGATTCCGCAACCTATGATCCAACCTCCTTTCATTCATTCATCATCCTGATTTTACCACAATATGATCCTTTTAGAGGCCCCACTGGAAATTTACAACAAAGACCCCAAGTATTGGTCACCTATTAACTCCCAACTATGTTAAAATAAAATTGCAGAAAATAAACCTAAACTCAAATAATTATTTATTACAAATGTCTCCTCGCTTCCAAACTCGAACGGCGACATCACAAACTTTCTCATATGTTGGATCCAATCCCGTCCTCATTAGTTGGGGAGGAAGAAAGGGTGTCTGTTGAGGAACTGTCAAGCAGAGAGGAACAAGCGGGAGTGAAGGGCACAAATTGCTTGGGAAGAGGAATAGGAATAAAGGCACTCTAGACTGGACCCCAAGGGGTTCCAAGTTCCAAAACTTCCATTATTTTCGTGCTTTCTGTGTTACAAGATGAGCTCCATTAAATAGAGCCAACTTTGACTTTTTAACCCTCTTAACAAAAACTATTTACAAATAGGTCCTTCATAACAAATAGAGATTATGCAACCCAAAATAACCTCAAAATATTAACATTAATTTCTCATCGCTCTTACCATACTTGCCTCCTCTCTTAGTAAACATCTCCTATAGATTATGCCATTTTCAGTAGCCTTCAAAAGAATCATAAAAAATGTGACTGCTCTGGAGAAGCATGTACCAAGGTCCAAGGCAGACTGCAAGAGACTTTTAACAGTTTAATCTTTGAGGAACAAAGTCAAGTTGATTCCAGATTTATCACCTGGACCTTCAGAAGTCACTCTTCTAAACTGAATAGCAGTCTAAACTATATGATGTAGCTGCCAATCTTACCCCTCACGTTACTGATCTTATTGAAGTCAACTCAAGTTATAAGTTCCAATGGAGCAACAATGTCATCTTCAGCCATCTATCTTTTCTTTTTCTTTTCTTTTCTTTTGAAGATGGCAAAGAACCACAATTCATTAATTCAAAATGAAGAATAGAAGTTACATAAGGAAAAAAAGAAAGCAATAAAAAAAGAAGTGAAAGAAAGAGAAAAAAAGATAAAGGTCTATAAGAAGGCATTTCCACATAAAAAAGTCCTTGCTAACAGCGGTCCAAACTAAGTGGGATTTGAAAATCACAAATGTCCAATCTTGCACCAAAGAAACCCTATGGTGCAGGATTCTTGCCAGATCTGCAAAGATGTCATTAAAAACTCTACTTTTGTAAAGAACAATATTCCACACAACCAGTGCCTCCCCACGGATTCAAGCTATCCAAAAGAAGCAACAAAGAGTGCACATCTCTAGGCTCAACTCATCTCAACTTCCAACTTCTAAATAATGTTTCCCATAAGGTGTGACTATAATGCCGCACTTCAAAAAGAAATGCCCAATATCCTCAAGAAACATCCCAAAAAGAAACACAAGTAGTAGATGGAATCGGAAAACTCATCTGGATCAGGGATTTCGAAGGGAGCCTTTCCCTGCAGAATTTTCAGAAGAATAATCTAATAGCCTGGTGCCACACTACTCTCCACCACCCAACATCCCACCTTCCCCAAACTAATCTTTGACATGCTCTTCAGCCATCTTAGTACCACATAATTGACTGGAACTCCCCATATATAAATAATAAAACCAATGTAGGAAGTGCTTTCTAGAATGCTTTTCCATATTATCCTTAAAAGGAACAAGAAAGCATTTAGCTCTATGCTTGAAGCTCTACTAATCCTCAAGATTTCTCACTTTATTTCTACTTGGCTGTGAAAGGAAGTTTGCCTTGGTTTATTATGTATATCTCAAGATGAAGGCTACAAAAGATAAAACTTTCGCATATACAATGAAAGTTAATTCTTTCTGTGACCTCATTTATACAAAAAAGAGATAAATTCAATTTAAGGGCTAAACAGAAGATAAAACTATCATTACGCAAAGAACCATCATATATTAGATATAATCATGATCAAATGATAACTGATCAACACTGAGTTGTCTCAAAGATCTAACCATTCGTTCGTCAGAAGCACGAATACGAACAAGCCTATCTCTCACAACCTGGAAAAAAGGATCTTCAAAAGCAACTAAAACTCTCTCAGAAAACAGGGGGTCATCCGAGAAGTTGATCAGGGCTTCTATTGCATTATCCTTCAGCTCATCTAACTCATTTCTCAATAAGCCTATTAGCACTGGAATAGCACCTTCTTCTGCAAGAGCTATCCTATCAGCCCCTTCATAACTCAGTTGCACAATTGCACCTAAAGCCTTCTCCCTAGCATCTTGCCCACCTTCCTGCAACAAGTCCAGTAGCAAGGGGATAGCACCTGACTCTCGAACCACAGAGATGGAATGCTTGTAACCTGAAAGACTCCATAGGATGTCCGCAGCTGTAGCTTTTGCTTCCTCATTTCCTCTCTGTAGTATCCTAACAAGGTGTTGAGAAATCAAGACAGCATTTTCCTGAGCAACGGCCAGGATGCAGAAAACATCTTCAGCTATTTCTTTCCCAAGAGCTTCGGGTCCTTCAAGTAATTCAGCATACAAAGGAATAGCCCCAGCTTGAGCTACAGGCCGAAGATAGTCTACATAAGACGAGATTATTCCCAAGGAATTTCCTGCTATCAACTTAGTCTGCAAATCACTGTCCCTCAGCAAAGCGACTAGCACAGGGATGACACCCAAATCGACAAGAATATGGCGCACACGCCTTGCAGTCCCAAGCGACCCAATTGCATAGGCAGCTCGGCGGCGCGAAACCATTCTCCCATATGATGCAGATTCAACAAGGAAAGGAAGGGCGCCAAGATGTACTATCGCACGCCTCACCTCTCTTAGCATCGCCAATGCACTGAGGACCTCCAAAAGGTAAACCCTTGTTTCATCAGGAGACAAAGGAAGCAGATCTATGACGACCTCCAGACAGCCATTTCTGGCCAGAATCACCCGGTTGGCACTGTCAAATGCAACAAGAGCCCTCAAACAATTCACGGCACTTTTCTGAAGCCCCTCATCTGAGACCGGCAGCAGCTCCAGGAGGGCAGGTATAGCCCCCGATCTGCCAACCGCAGAACACAGAGACGCATCGCCCAGCCTAGCAATACGGCACAGTGAACGGGCTGCGGCACACTGGACGGCTGCACCGGACCTCCTCAACAGGCCGACGAGCACGGGGACGGTCCGAACAAGAACATTCTCTGGCGCGCACTTGCAGAGCCTCCCAAGCTCCGCCACAGCCCTCACCTGCGACTCCTCGCCACCCCGCTCGGTGGCCTCGGAGAATAGCTGGAACAATCTGTCCCAAATCACTCTCTGACCTTCAACAGCATCTCGTTCGGTACCGTCCATGACATCCATGGGACCGCGTTGGAGAAGATCAAAACCACGGCCGCTTCCAGGTCTAGGGCAATCGGGGGACCAAAAACGCAGATTCCCCGGCTACACCCGATTCGCAGCCCTTCTGCAGGGACCCTGCGCCTTGGTAGTCTTTGTGCATTTGCAATCGCAAAAAGGAGAATTGCCTTGTCGTCGTCGTCGGCAGCGGCGGCGGTACGGAGATGAAGAAGGTGGGGACGACCGACCTGGACTCGCGAAAGAGTTGGACAGCGAGACCGGCGCCCAGTGGGCAGTGGTGCAAACGAACCAATATACTCGACAATTAGCTCGATTCGATAAAAATTAAACTTGATTCATTTATTAGATTAAAATAAATTTGAACAAAAAATAAAATTTGACATATTAAAAAAATCAAATTTGAATAAATCTTTACTCGCAAATAATTTAATTAATTATTATATTATATATTTATATTTTAAAAAATAAATTGTAAATTTTAATAAATATATATTATCATTTAAATATATTAAATAATTTAAATTTTGAGTTTAAACTTAAATCAAATTTCGAGTTAAATCTAAAATTTTATAAATAAATTTTTATTGATTTTAAGTTTTTAAAATGAGTTTATATATAATTTAAATTTGAATGTCAATTTAATTTTATTCTAATTATTATTCAAGTTCGAGTTCGACTCAAGTCGATTAATAAATAAATTAAATTTGAACAAAGATTTCACGTGCTCATTAAAACTCGAGTTCGAACTAAAACTCATGTAAAATAAACGAATCGAATTTGAACACCATATTACTCAACTCGACTCCACTCGTTTGCACGCGCCGACGGTTCTAGACGGTTCTACTAGACCCAGTTCAACTCTTTTTTTTGAACAACAAACACCACAACCTAATTCATTGATAATTTAAAATAGTACATAAAGTATAATACAATCACAGACGACTCAACCATAATAGACTCAAACTAGTAGAATACACGATCAAACTAGAAACAACTAAAGCTGTAACCAAACATATCTTTCAAGAAGACTCAACCATAACCACGAAATGACCGGCACATAAAAGTGCTCGTAAGGTCGCACAACAGGTATAGAGACTCCATCAGAGGAGTTTGATAACTGCCACGAGATCGGAGGATCACACCAGATAGGTGTGGATATCGACCAGTTAATCGGTCTCGAAATGAGTATTGTGGTTACGAAGAAAACTAAAAAAGATAATACAACAAAACTAGACCCTAAGACGACCAACTTAAGTAGAAACTCAAATAAAACAGAGAGACATAAATACGCCAAACTCCACAACTCCAGCACAACAAAAGGAGACAGAAAGCTTAAACTCAAGTTTAAGCAAAGTGCTGGAGAGGGAGAGTGGGAGGGAGGAATTCCTCCCAGCAAAATTGACTTTAAAACTGCAGATAAACAAATACGAAGGGTCCGCCGGCGCCGAAGGAGCTTTGAGGGAGACCGCGGTGAGGGGCCGCCGTGTGGGTACACCGCAGCGAGGGCGACACCGCGAGGAAGTCGTTGCGAGGGAGACCGTGGCCCGCGAGGTTGTCGCCACCGCGAGGGTTTCACGGCGGGGAGACGCCGCGTGGGTTCGCCTCAGCGAGGGTTTTGCCGCGAGGGTTTCCGCGGCGAGGGGCCGCCGCTTGGGCCCGCTTGGGTTTGCCGCGACGAGGGGGACACTGCGAGGGAGCTGCGGCGAGGAAGACGCCGCCGCGAGGGATGTGTCGCGAGGGTTCGCCGCTGTCACGACCCGAAAATTTAACAACATAAAACCACAACTATGCAGCTGAAAACATAACATCGTGACAGTGGGAGAAATCCATCATTCGGATTTCATAACCCATACAAGCATGTAAAATCAACACACACAATCAAGTCTACACAAATTCCACAAGATTTTCAAAACCTGGAGTCAACAACTTAAAAACCAAGCCAACTTCATTTAGTCCATCTCTCACCAAAACTTAAACATTCAAAACAACTAAATTCCAAAACCAAGTTCATTCATATGTTCCAACTATAAATCAAAACCATTAGATTGTTTAAGTACACAACAACCTAAGAGTCCAAACCAAGCAACCTGATGAAAATAAAATATATCACTCTGCTCCAACTCCAAGAGATTCTGGTTCTTCCACGGCCTCTACTTGAGCCTCCAAGTCAATCTCCTGATCTTCAAAACCTGCTGAAAAATATTAACCCACAACGGGGTGAGTCCGGAGACTCCGTAGGATTTACACCCTACACCCATCAATCGGGTAACTAACATATAAACAAGCAGTGGTATGTAACATATCTAATTTGAGATGTAATACAAAAGTATAGTGTCTTCTATATTAATCTCACAACCCATATCCAGACATAGTTATCTTCAAAAGAAAAGGTTATGCCAAAACCAATCAATTCTAGACCAAATGCATACAAGACCATAAAACTAAACAAAAATCAACTAGATGACCTTCGGACTTAACTTAACATGACCAATCTAACATGAGACATATCTGAATTTTTCTAACTTATCATGCTTTAACATCTAAACATAACATGCAATGAGCATAATTTCATGTTCTTTCTAAACCCATAGTCATATGGCAAGGAATTGGTCGTCTTGCCTTTTCACATCACATATCCAGATCACTTTCACCAGCTCTAATTTATATAGTAATAACATATACTAAGCTAGCCCAAAGTGCACCTAGGCAGTGGTGACACTAAGGGAAAAATCGCGGTAATCCGGGATCTGTGGGAGGGCCGGATTTATCTAAGATACCCGTTGCCCACGGGCAATTTGACTAGAATAGGCTGGTGAAGCCTCATAACATGTGGTACAAGAATTCATAATAATTTTTCAGATCATGACACACCTGCATACCATGTACACAAGACATAAACATCTCATTCTAATGCCATCCATGCAAAACAATCTGTTTTTATCATAAACTAGACAAGACTTGTACTATCAGACATGGTTAACCTTTTCTAATCAAAACTCATATCAAACTTGATAATATGAACTTAACCATATCATGCAAGACATATTACACAATCTGGAACCAAACCAAGCAAATTTTACATGATCCATGCACATGCAATAACAAACCAAAACTAGACATGCTTAATTACATATACAAGACAATTAATCAAAATCAATTTTGGCATAATCAAAACCAGATAAGTTCTGATGTCAACACCCATAATCTGACCTAGACAGGTTTCAAAAAGTGTAATTTGATGACTTATGACTTTTCCAAGCCTCCACTTAACTATATTTCAATTCTAAGTCCATTCTAGCACATAATCATATACATAAATAACATATGATCAATTCTCATGAAAAATACTTCTACCCATCCAGAATCAGGACAAACATGTTCCATAATATTCAAAATATTATTTTCAATGTTCTGATTTCAAGGTTTTTTGAGAAAAATTACAAATCTTATGTCCAATGTCTAAACTAGTCAAATCAAGGTCCATAAGTTAAACCATGCATATTTTCTAATCAAAATGGAGTCAAATACATAGACAAGCTTGAGAAACCTACTTGTAATCTTCTGTGAATTTTCTTGATTTTTCTGGATTTTTCTGCTATTTTTCTTGGCCTTAAACCTAATATCCGGATTTAATAAATCCGAAAATCAGAAATTCCTGAACCGGCGCCGAACCGGGCGGTTCGACCGGCTGAACCGGGGCGGTTCGGAGGTGCTGGACCGGCGGCTGGACCGGACGCTGGACCGGCTCGACCGGCGGCTCACGACGGCGGTTCGCGGGCGGCGGTGGCGGCGCTCGCGACAGCGGAGGCGGCCGGCGGCGCTCGACAGCGACGGCTCTGGTGACGGCAATGGCAGGGGGGCTGACCACGACGGTGACGGCGAGAGGAAGGCGAAGGCCTGCAACGACGGTGGCGAGAGGCTCTCCCGCGGCGCTTCCGGCTGGAACAGGGGAGGTGAAGGCGGCGGTTTCCGGCGACGGCAACAGGCGGTGTCACGACCCGGATTTTTAACATGCACAGCGGAAGATAATCCGGCGACGTAACGGGAAAGGATATCGGTCTGGAACCAAATAAGACTAAAATCTCAATCCAAATTCATAATTCCACACTTTACAACTTAATAACATAATAATCAAACATCTATCTAACAAATTAAATACCAACATTGAATGATACTCCACTAGTTCCTCGGACTCCAAAACACCACTACGCTTCTGCTGCGCTAAACCTGCACTCCTGAAAATATTAACAACGGAAGGGGTGAGTCACAACAGACCCAGTAGGACTTACACCCGAACTACCCCATTATAATAATGATTTCTAATGGTATAATAGAATAATAAGCCTAAAAATCAGATTTAATACATAGGGTATAAACTAATTATATATCTTTAATTAATTGATTACAAAGTCAATCAACTACCCCATATGATAACTAGACTCTATATGCATTAAAACCAACATAACCTACACATTAAACTGTTCTAGGTATGCTCATAACACATAGACCTGACATAAAACCAATGACACATCTATAACACTGCCATCTATGCCAAAATACACAACTAGACACCTGTCTGAGTAAATATCATGCTCCATCTGATAAAATGTAGTCACATCACAAAACTAGCACCAGATTTACCATATAGTAGGAAGTAACATATAGTAACTAAATCCCATAGTACCCCTAGGCAGAGGAGTACTTAGGATAAACCGCGGTATCTGGGATCGAAGGATGCTCCAGGATTGAATTTAACCTCCGCCGCCCACGGGCCACTAATTTAGAATGCAGTGAAGTACATTTCCATCACAATGCGGCTCGGCTGCACTAACCACATTCCACACCATGCAAGCATATAATTAACTCAGACAAGAAACAGAACATTTAATTGGCAATCAAACATGAAATACATAGATGAACACCCACGTGGTTCTATGCACCACATATTTGCATACCATACCACAATCTATCACAAACTAATGCATATAAATGGGATCATGCAATTTACAACCTAAACACATTAATCACATGCTTAATCAGAACTATCTATCACATAAAAGAAAAATAAACTAAACTCTACCAACATTATGCCTAAACCTTACATCGGCTTTTTATCAAATCAGGATATACATTAAAGATTATCGCAATGCAACCATGCTAGACTAACTAAGTTCAACTATAAATACATACCTAACATGCTAACATGCATAATTGAATAATTATCCAATATGATGAATAATCATGGACATAGAACAATCTAAACATGTATGATTAAACAAGTTAATCTAAACTCTATCTAATCATGCTAATAAATCCAAAACAACCCATTAATCACAATCTTCTAATCATGGTGATCTAAACATGATTCTTACGGTTTAATAAAAATATTAGAGTGCTAAGAATAGCCGAGACGCCTACCTTGACGGCAACGGCGAACGGCGCACGGAGTTCCAACGGAGAAAGAATTTGGCGACGAGACTGCCGCGGTTGCGTCGGCGACGAAAAACCGAGCCGGGTAGGTGGTTTCTGTAAGGAATCGTCCATTAAAATTTGGTGCAGCGGAAGCGACGATTCCTATGGGTTCCTTTAGAATCCGTCTCAATCAGAACCGAACGACGAAAATCGAAAACCGATCAAATCGGGTTCGAATATACCTGATAGGGATTCATATAATCCCATGGAGAGGAAGGAGATGAGCTTCTCAAGCTTTACAAACCGTTCAAGTGTCCGGTCTCCAGCAGTATCCACACGAACTTCATCCACAGCAGGTTCTCCCTTCGCGCCGGCCTCGAGAACTCTTCCCGAACGGAGCTCCATCGACCATGGACACCTTCTAGAGAGAGGAGGAGGTAGGGAGAAGACTTGGGACGTGGTTTTCACCCTTGGCTTGATGGGGTTTGGCTGAAACCATTAGTATTTATAGAGAATTATGGAATTTTTCATAAAAACCCAAAATCTCTATAAATTACGTCCTTGCCCCTGTACTTGTGGATAAGTCCTTTTGTGTGTGACCCACTAGGCACAATAACCTATTTGGTTGAGGCCTAAATAAAATAGAACAATTCTATTTAATTTTAATTAAATCCGTTATCCGATAACAGATTAATCGGCCTACCGATCATGAAGGGTACAAGCCACATCCCATGATCCCAAATGGCTATGGGGATGATTTCATCTCCATTGAGCCTTTCCATCATTAGTTACCACATGGATATAAACCCTCATCCATCCAATATCCTAGTCGGAAAGGAGTACGGCATCGACTGTCAACTCCTTAGTGTACCGACTCTATAGGATCTTGTACTCGGAATTGGATCAATTGGAAAACTCCTTTTCCAATTATCCTATCTACCCTGGCCAGGGATTTAGAGTACTATCCCATAGGACATTCACTCTCACTTACCGAGAGTGGATGATCCCTTGTTGTCCGCTCAATTGCCTCCATCGGATTTTCCTTGTACCCGATCCATCGCTATATAGGACCATCTAAATTGTGATCCATAAGTCAATGGTCAAAGCACAAATTCCACCCAACAAGGCATCTTTGGCGACTCAGGTCAAAGGTCCAACCATGCAACCGTGATGATAGAAAACCCTGATAGACAGTTCGGTAAGATACCATTCGGGGTTTAATTCGGTCGATTCGGTGAACTCGTTCAAGCCCAATGAGCACTTGCATGTGTATCTCGGTGTCTCCACACTAATGACCAATGAGATCGGTCATCCTCATCACATGAGAAGACATCACATACACTAGTCTATCCGGATCCTTGATGTCCCGTCTCAAGTATCCTATGACTAGGAACATTTAGATCAAATACCTCTAGATGATCAATCTCATTATCATGATCTCATCATGATTTAAGCATCATTGTATTTGATCAAGGACTTCATTATTATATTCGCATCTAATAGGAGCTTATAATGAAGATTTGCCTAATTAATTGAATGAGATATTTCTAGAAATGTCGAATCATATCATATATGATTGGCTTGTAGGGCATACATTTCTATCAGTTTCAAAACTGCCGGAGGAAGAAGAATAATAAACTAGGGAGCTTGATAGAGGATAACAGGAGAGAGAATAATAGGAGAGAGGATGAGAGAGGATACCGCGCGAGAGAGAGGAGCGGCGCACCGCGGCGCACGGCGGCACGTGGCCGGGTGCAGCGGCGCACAGGCGGTGCGCGGAGGGCGGTGTCAACGGCGCCGGCGGCGGGCTATCAACGGCGGCGGCAACGGCCGTGTCACCCGGCGGCGGGCGGTGGGCGCGCACGAGCGGCCGGGCGGGCGCACACGGCGAGGCGACGAGGACGGCGGGCGCGCGGGAGGACCGAGGGGGTACGAGGAAGCGTACGCGCGGCGGCCGTGTCGCGGCACGCGGCGGAGACGGCGGCGTGGGGGCCGAGGCGGCGACGTCGCGGCGCGCGGTCGCGAGCGCGGGCGGCACGCTCGGCGAGGCGGCGGGATGGGTCAACGGGGGCGGCGTCTCGCACGGGGGAGACGCGGCGATGCGGGGGCCGAGGCGGGGAGGCGGGCGGCTGGCGTGGCGGGGCCACGCGGGCGGCTGCGGCGGCGTCACTGCGAGGCGGCGGTCGCCGCGGGCGGGGGTGGGCGGCCGGCGTCCGAGAAGGGGAAAAGAAGGGGAAAAAGTAGGGTTTGGAGGGGAGAAAAAACGGCGTACGGGGGAGGGTATCGACGGGGAAAGAAAAGGATATATAGGGAGAAGGAGGAAAATATATTAATAATAAATATTTATTAACCTTTTTTATTTATTTAAAATTACGGGGTATTACAGGCGGCGCGGGAAGGGCTGGACGGCGACGATCTCGCTAGCAAGGGAGGCACTGGAGGGAGGAGACGACGACGAGGTGAGGGGCCGGAGGCTGCAGCGGCAAGGGGGGCTCGGCGGCGCTGGGTTCCGGCGGCGACGGCGGTCACGACCGGCGACAGCGACGGAGGAGGAGGAGGAGGGCTCGCGGCGGGGAGACGGCACGAGCAAGAGAGAGAGAGAGAGAGAGAGAGCGATCCAGCCGGGGGGGCGTAACCGGCGAGGGGGGGGCATCGCGACGCTCCAGTGGGGGCGGCCGGCGTTACGGCGGGGACGGCGGGGACGGCGGCGAGGAAACCGGGAGGGGGAGGGAGACGGGGGGGTTACCAAATATAAAAAAAATGGTTTTTTTTTTAAATTGCCAGGTATTACAGCCGCCGCGAGGGGGACGCCGCGAGAGGGTTCGCCCCACCTAGACCCAGTTCAACTCAAAGTCGGCAAATCGTGCGAAGAAAGCACAGTCGAGCTTTTTTTCCCTTTTTAAAATATAAATATTAAAAAACTAATTATAAAAATACAAAATGTGCCAAAATTACCGAAGTAAAACAATTAAAACGTGCGCGTGATTTTCAAAAGGTTAAAAACTTAAAATGTCGTTTATGATGTGGATTAGCTATCCTGCTCGACCGAGGACCAGGATCGAAGGCACCGATAATTCACTCGAGGAAATGAAATTATACAAAGAAGAAATTTAGACTATTTTCTACATGCTGAAAAAGTAACAAGAAATTCGATGGGTCCACGGTATTTTTTTTTGACGAATAATACTTGCTGATTCCTTATTATTAAACTAAAATAATATATCTTTAAGATTAAAATGAGAAGAAAATATGACGGAGAACTCTCGACCAAGAATTTTCTAAAGAACATATAAACTATTTACATGAATAACCTCAAATAAACAGATTGTATGTACATATAAATTATTATCATATAAAAACACACTATATTTGATAACACTATTAAATATCTCTATCAACATCAACTTTAAAATTGATATTGATAGTATCAATTTTAAAATTTATAGTATAAATAAAAAATATTATATAACACAAATGACAACTTGTATTAATTTTGATATTGATAATTTAACTTTTAAATTTATCAATATCAATATCAATATAGTATCATTTTTTATATTTTAATCAAACAAGTCATAAAACATCAACAAGTACTAAAATAAATATACCTTCAACATTGTTCAAAATCTTGTTAATCATTTTTCAGAAGTCAAGTCGAAAGAATTTTAAAATTAAGTATACTCTGTTGAGAGTAGGCCGATAACTTCCAACAAAGACTATTAATTAATACGATGTTTGGATCAGTCAATTGATTTAATCGATCATTATACATTCACAAATCAAGATGTTGCATTTACCATAAGATCGGATGATTATACGGTACTGGTGTGGATATTGTCCAAATTGAAATTCTCACTTATAAGATCATGAATACGAAGATTGAGATGAAAAAATGTCAAGATAGAGGAGGACATCAAACAGTGACCACGTCTTCACTCGAATCCAAGGATTCCGAATCTTGTATCAAGTTCAAGTTCAGATCTCTGTGTTCCTTATTGAAGTCAACCCATGTATTTTCTGAAGGTCATGCTGCAATGATCGCGACACCAAACACAAACTTGCCAACATTGGTGTCCACTGCGGCAAGCCACATAAAGCCGCATAAACAAAGTCAATCAATGTCAAACACCGAAACCCATGTCAAACAACAAGGCCGGTGTTTGTTTGGATAAATTATCAATTAAAACTATTTTTGATATTTCATACATGAAGTACAATACTATTTTACGCCATGTTTGGTAACACTATTAGGTACCTCTATCACTGTCAATTTTAAAATTGATATTGATAGAAACTTTTAAGAGGTGTTTGGTTAATTATATCAATTTTAAAATGTGTAATGTAAAAAAACATATTATGTAATACAAGTGTCAACTTGTATTACTTTTGATATTGATACTCTAACATTTTAAAATATTAATATCAATATTGATATAGTACCAAAAATGAAACTCTAACCAAACAAGGCATTACCTAGTAGAAATATCAAAACTAATATTAAATTGAATTTGATACTCTAACCAAATATGTTCTTGATTAACGACGGTTAAAATGTTGATGGTGTTTCATTGTTCTAACCATACTTTTTATCTTTGACTCTATGAGAGATTTTGCTATTTCAAACTATACGATGAAATATCTTATATCAGCCTCTAAATACATGACTTTTAAAATTAAGTGACATGTTGCAGCCTTTTTAGTTTTAGACATAATCTACTTATAGTGAATAGAAAAAAATAGTATATGTATTTAATTTTAATAAAATAATACAATAATATATCAACAAAACTAATTGCTTTTTATCACACACTAAGAAGGTAGACGTCAAATTAAGATATAAAATTTTTAAATTAAGTCAAACCAGACATTACCAAAGACAGAAACAACAGGATGCCAATCTGCCCATGCAACATCTGTTCAGACTAATCTCTAAGTTGACAAGAGGCTAATGGGGTGTTTAGTTGCATGATAATGAAGGTTTTTGTTTTAATTTTTAAAAATTGTAAGAAAATTTGTTAAAAGAGGTGTTTGGTAACCATGACAAATTTATGTTTTAAAAGTGATTTTCTTCTTAAACAAAAAAAGAGGGTCTCACCACTTTGTTTGGTCATGTTTGTAATCACATCCCTCCAAACATGATAATTTTATGTCATGAGTTAGTTCACCTTTTATTTTAATACAATTTTTTATCATGAAAGTGTACAAAAAATTATCATGCAACCAAACACCCCATAAGGACTTGTTTGTTTTATTTTAATTGTTTTGTTTCAAAATCACTTATTTAAAACTACTGTTCTTTTTAGATACTAAAAGAAGAGTTTTTGGCTGGTTAAATTTGTGAAGGAAGTAGGAAACCACATGATTACGATTAGAAGATTTTTTCAGGTATAATATTTTTTGATTTGGTCTTCACTCCTCCCATCATGTAATTTGAAATAAAAATAATTTTTCAAAAAAGGAAAATTTTACATTAATTAAAACAATGAAAATAATGCAAACATAGAACAAGTGAAATGTTCTACAGAATTTTGCAGTCAAATAACTGAGTCCTAAACAATCCACATAATTTGGTGAAAACAATTTTGGATATTTTGATTCTCATAGCATTTGAAGTGACCTTTAGTTAGCATTTTGCTATGAAAGTTTCACTTAGTTATTAGTGACATGTTATAACTTTTTTTTTATTTCAGAGGTGGGATAGGTAATCAAATGTCACCCTAATATTATTGTAAATAGCCCCAACTGCACATAGACACTCCGGAAAAGAGAGAGAGAGAGCTGTATCTTCTTAAATTAACTAGGCTTGTGCAAGGTTAGTAATGTGTATACATACAGAGAGAGATAGTTTAGGATTGTAACTCATTTAAATTATTTTAATGTGTATACAGAGAGAGAGGGGGGTGTATGAACAGAAGTGACCAATTTAGATAAATACAACAGTGAAGCACACACACACACATATATATATATTCAAGTCATAAATAGCCAAGATAAATATGCTTTCATATAAAATTATTTAAATACGGATCCAAACAATAACATAGTAGAATTGTTTTAATATTTTAATTTATTTGACAACATCTCGAATTAGATAATCGAATTCATGACTCGACTGGGACCAAGCTGGCCGAATCTATTAAATTTGATGGTTTTGAAGGAACACCCCCCAGTCAACATCAACGGGGTAGCAACGAAAATACAAGATCTGGACGGCCAATGGCTGGCCTGACCTTAGCACCTCTATCCGCGCTGTCTCTCTTCCCCACCATGTATGTGGTCCAGGCCACACTGGTTGGGGAAAGACATACAAGCATATATTTATACACATACATGCATGTATCTATGCTAAGACCACATGGAGAGAGAGAGAGAGGAGGCTTTCTTTTTAGTCACATATGGTGAGAGATCACATTCATTCCATAGATTGTCGGTCGCCACTCACTACCATCATGGTGTTCTGTCCTCTCCTCCCAAGGGGCAAGGTTTCCTTCCATCTCTCTGCCTCTCTCTCCTTTTCTAAAAGGGTGTTCGGATATAATTTTTAAAATTTATAATATGAGTATGAAGTTTAAAGACAAAGAGACAAGCAGTTGGCTTGTTGGATAGTATATATATATAGTTGTGAAATCTCAGCTGCAGCATAAGGATACTTCTCACCAAGGAAGGTGGTGTCGAGGGTCGGAAACGGGTTAGTCGGGTCTAAAACTGACCCAAGTTGGTTGGGGTCGCAACTTGGGTCGGGTCGGAGTCGGATCGAGGTCGAGAAAAATAATAATAAAAAATTTATTTAAATATATTAATTGAGTCGGGATCCAGGGGCCAGATCAAGGTCGGTCGGCCCAAAAACCGACCGAATCGCTGACCCATATGCCATGCTTTTCACAAACAAATCATTGTCAAAAAAATAGTAAATTTATGGAATGTTTGATTACATGGTAAATTGAGTAATTATTACAAAAATAGTTTTTGAGACAAAACTTATTTAAACAAGAGCATTCAACACTTAATGTCAAAGATATATTTTTGTAAAATAAATAGACAAAAGAGATGTGATATCTTTTCATTCTCCCTCACCTTTTGTAGTCACACATGACTCCCCCCCTTTTTGTGATCACATCTCGTCAAGCAAAAAAATTTTATATTTTTACTCATCTTAAATTTTATTTCAATATAAAATTTTATCATAAAAACATATAAAAATTTAGTATGCAACTAAACACCACATTAGTCAATCTTATCTTCGTAATTGCAATGTGTTACATATCATTGCAGTCATCAAACTTGATGAGTACCCGTGCGCACTCTTCAATTCACCGACCGTTCCATCAGACTGGATGCTCTCGATTCAAGTCCTCTCATTAAAAGATTAATCTGCATTGTTTTGCCTCATTAAAAATACACAGAACAAAAACCATCTTACCGGTTACCGCGACTTCATATTTCTGAAGCGAATCTGTAAACCTCAAGACTTGCATATTTAAAATTGGAAAGAAGCCCTGTTAGAGAATAACATGCAACGTTACACTACAGCGTTCATAACGAAAATCCTCAAAATATGACTTCAAAATGTGACCTCCCGCTTATAAAATTCAAAAAAAATGGTCTGCAATTTAGGCAGTAATAAACACGACTCAGACTACCATGCGGGTTCAACATAGCCAGACGGCTTCAGAAACGGAGATGTTCCTCTTTTAGTACCATTATCAATTCACGTACGACGAGGACAACCGATGGCCTGTCCTTGTATTCAGCAGAAGGCGGCATATGACAGGTCATGCCTGGCCGGTCGAGCATGGCTTGACTGGCCACGTCTCTGCGACTGGGGGCGCAAAGTGGGGGTTCGATGCCTCCCGGCGGCATCAGCCGGGCACCCCGAGGGGGGTGAACAGTGGAGATCGAGCGTTGCTCAATTCCTCGCCACCCACAACGTGGCGGGAACTAAGGCCACTGGGCCACTCGTGAACAAAAAAAAAGACAGGTCATGCCTGTATCATGCTATGCTCCTTCCCGGGGGAAGAGCTTTCCATGGTAGGAGGGAGTGCAGCTAAACACCTTAAAGTCAGTTGCCCCTCTCGTGACAAACACACCACCTCACAACCACACTTTGAGACCAAGTAAAACAAAAGCAAAACACAAATGCCAAGGCTGTCTAAGTGGAAAATCCAACAACCATGGAAACCCATCCATTGAAGGTAACAAACAGGATCTTTTGTATCTTTTCAACCCGGTTCATCTTGTTCAAAAGTAATCAACGGCTGAATCAAAGCGGGTACAGTCTAGATATGCCCTTGGATGCTTACATCCTTGTGGGGGTGGAAACTGGTCTTACTGGAAGGGATCAGGCACTTCTCCAACCATGTCATATTACCTTTAGACCTGGCCAATAATGGGGGGGGGGGTCTTAATCTGCTTAGGATGCCAGCTGGTCACATTTTACCCAACTCTAATGCACCCCTGATTCATTAGAGGACAATCTTGTCAGGTGATGATGCACCTCTAAAAGAAAATAAGTGCCCCCTAACCAGCCTCAAACTGTGCATCAGCTTGATACCAAAGCTGCTGCTGCCGCTGCTAATAATAATAATAATAATAAAAGAGAAAAAACTGCGGCAGCAGCATGCTGGTGAGATCAAGACTGAGTATGAGTGAACAAACCAGTGTTGGATGATTCAGAGCAACAGAAAATACACGAAGAGGGCAATATTGATATTCCTATTACAACTATAACTTTTCTCCGCTGTATCCTATCAACAAAAGTATCCATATGGTTATTTGCATCTACCCTAAGGTTATAGCAACTGTTCTCATACACGGTGTTTCTTGCTTTATATGGTTATCTACTTATCTTCACCTGTATGCCACAGTTTTCATCACCTGCGGTTCCTTCTGAGTCATGTTGATTTTACACATGAAAAGAGCCTATAGTACACAATCCTCTACCAGAAAGGGGCATCACAGATGGCTAAAGTTCGTGACCTCAATAAGTAAGTGTCTGAACTTTGTTACATGTATCTTCTTCCTGTATCATTTCTTGTAGCCTTCAGAAAAACTTCTTTACTTTATGGTATATAACTTGAGTAACAGCTCAGTAAACCCTGCCGAGCGTTGGGGAAAACCTCTATCAAAAGAAGAGTAACTCTTATCAAGCGTTCCTACCTCTACAGATCTCTTTCACAATCTATATCACTGTTGAAATGCTGTTTGCTACTGAAGTAGATGCAAATGGGCTGTCTGGGAGGCAAAGACCAAGGCTGCAAAACAAAACATACAGGCTAAAAGTTAGTAAAACCAAAAGGTAAACTCAATCAAAATAAAGACATCATTAGCCTTGAAATTTCAGGTTGTATATATTTGTTGTGCTCTACAAACATCTCTTGTAAGTAAAAATAGGAACAAGCGTGTTTCCATTTTGACAATGACATATATTAAATTCTCCAACGTAGACCACAAGACTGACCATACTACACAGGGAGCAACAGCATTAGAAGCTTGTAACAAGAGGCCGAGGTTAGTCTCCAAGTCCACATCGACCATCATCCTTACCTCTCTTGGTCAACGAAATTGGTGGTGATGTTGATTGAATGCTTTGCTTTCTCATTGCTTGTGCCAACATTGCTTAGCACATGAGTTTGAGAAGTGAAGTTATCAACTGAGGAGAAATCCTTCAAGCCTCCCGGAGCTTTGAAACAAAGGAATATCTTAAAATGGCAGACATGTACTTACGAGAAAAAAGATTAAATATTATATATGTAACAAACCTTCAGGGGCTTTCAATTCCCTCATGCTGTAATCAAGAAAAGGCTGTTGGATCAGAGGCTTGGGCGACAGCTGCAATTCAGAGAGACGCATTCTCTGAAGTTCAAGTGTTTGGTCATGTTCTTCAAGTAGCTGCTTCTTGAGCAATCTAGAATTATTGAACACCCTTGACACTACAGAAATGCAAGTGCCATGTGAGCTCAAAAAATGTTTAGAACACAATCGTTCATTTTCTGTCTGCTTTTTCATTTTTAGATATGGAATAATCAATGAGAAACCTAGAGAAACAAACAAAAAAATAGAAGATAAATCCCCAAAAAAGACAGCCCCGTTTATTTCCAAAGAAGAAGAAAAAACCATGTTAGCAAAGGAAAAGGTGGTCAAGTACCAGAAAGATATTACTCACTTGAATAAACCTCTGGATCAATCTCAAAGAATGAAGGATTATACATGGGAAGTTCCAATTTATCCATATATTTTCTGCCATACAAGATAAGCGTTAATCAACACTACAGAATTGTATGTAAAAAGAAAAACCTGACGCACATTTGCAATAATGAAGTCATGAAACATGTTGAGATTGTTGCTGACATGCTAATGGCATAATCCTATCAACGAGATCTACTGAATATAAATATAAGATATTTACATATCACTAGCTCTAACTTCTGAATAAGAAGTAATGATGTTCAGCCCAGTAAGGCACCTTGCATAGCTTTTGCAGCCCATAGCAATGTTGAAATTAACCAAAAAAACACAATAAGCAGATTCCTAATTACTGTTTAGGACATTGTCTTCACATTGTCAATAGCACAATTGAGTCATCGAGGGTTGGTGACAACTAATCCCAGCCTCTTGCATTGTGTGATTTGACTAAAATACTTTACTCTCAATTTCAAATATATAAGACAAAAATGTTTCTTTATCGGCTATGCTAACTATGTATGTGATAATATAAAGAATTCTCCTAATCTAGAGCATTCCAAGAAAATTTGCATCAAACTCAGTCCCCCCTTTACTTGGGAATAAGCTCATGAAAGACACTACCACCCTATCTTTGCTCTGATCACCATTGTCCAGAAAAAAAGAACAAAAAGATCAAACTAGGTTTCTGTATCCATTTCCAGGCACCTGACATAGATCTGTAGCACAAGCATCTTGCCATATAAAGGAAACAACATACAAGCAAGACAGGAAAAAAATGATTCACAATAGACCTTCAGGTTTTAACAGCACAAAGGAAGGACATTGGAGATGCAGCTGTGGTACCATGACAAATAAACAGTAAACAAAAATCATGATAGAAAGGCCAACCAGGAAACAACATAGACACTAATATTGCAAGAGAATGTACAAACTATCATTACTTATCACCAATCTTGGATTTTTCCTTGTAAGGCTTGACAAGAACACGGGCTCCACAAACAAAATGAGGGTTGCCTTGTGAAAGAATGTACTGTGCCGTTTCCTGTTTCTCAAAGGTTACAAAACCAAACATACGCTTCTGTTGGCAAGGAATTCTGACATCACGTACAGGCCCAAATTGGCTGATTAAAGAAAAGAAAACAATCAAAATAATATGCAATAGTGCAGTGAGCAATGTCCTGATAATCAACAATAATCTCCATCAATTGTTACCTAAAATAGCTGGAAACATCATCCTCAGTGAATGTGCTTTCAGCAGGAAATGTGAGATAAATCTGCTGCGAACCAGCCACTACCCCACCTAGATCATTTCTCTCATTCCTGTACTCCAAATGCCTTGCGCCATCTTCCACCAGCATGACTGAATGTTGTCCATGTGGTCTGAAATAGAATATTAAAAATAACAAGGTGTCGCAAACCAAAGCCAATTCATGAGAAATCTTCAGGGTGGAATATTAATCAGATTAAGAGCAAAACTTCTCAACTATCGTGCAGTTTCAGGTAACCAACTTGGGAGATAAAGTAGTTGCACAGTTGTAATAAGGCAGCTAGCAAAATTGGCTACCAACCAAGTATGATGAAGTAAGGAACCATATTCATAAAGCATTCAAATGATCCCCACAATCTACTCTACATTAATGCCCTGGCAATACCTGTCAAGAATTCGAATGGTATTCTTCAAACGAGCAAGCAACTTTGTCAAGCTAAAACCAGCCTTCCCATGACGCTGGCTCTCTGTTAAATATCCCTCTGCTTGGAGAACTTTTCCATACTTCTCAAAATAAAGCATTGGCAGCATTGCAATTGACACAGGTTGACCTCCCCTTGACTTAAGTAGTTCTGTAAGCTCAAGTTCTAACATCTCAAGTGATCCAGCTGAGATCATATTTTCTTCATTAAGCAAATCACTTGCATTTTGGTTAACAAATTGACCATAACCATTTTGGAAGACCTGACCATGAAAGTAGCGACAGTTTGTCCCATGCTTGCAATAACCCTTGTAATAGTAGTGACAGACTTTAGGAGGAAACTCAGATAAACTTAGTGATCTCCTGGAGGATCTTGGGGTCAGAGCTGCCCCTAATGGTCCATCTTGGAAGTAGTAGTTGCTAGCAAAGTTAGCAGCCATGGGTGTCAAACTTTCTAGATGTTCATCTATATTTCCAAATGGAGACTGAACATAGTCCTCATTAGCTGCATCTTGATATAGTGGAGCAAAATCAACATTACGCACAGCATGCTGATGTTCTGGTGAGATTTGTGAGTCCCAATAATTAGCAGGAACACGAAAAGAGCGGGTAGCAGCAGGAGAGTATGATGAAAATTGTACAGGGAGATCAGTAATCCCACGGATTGGAGGCTGGATGGTGGGCCGTGGAGATAATCCAAAGCCGGGTAATGCAGTTTTTGCTTCCGCTATGAGAGCATGTATGGCACTGTCAGGACCAAATGCTAACCTGATCATCTCCCTATCACCATAGTCCTTCAGGAGAAGGTAGCCGATGATTTTTGACACCAGCTCTGGCTCAATTTTCTGGATCCTACTAAACACAATCCTTGTAGCTTCTGAGAAGTCCATCTCATAGTCTTCACTGCAGTTATCAGCTAAACGTTAAAAAAAATATTAGAGAGAAAAGAGGAACAGTTGCCTGCACATTCAACAAAACACAGTAAAACAAGACGCTTGATCCCTTAGAATATCCTAAAAATAAGAGCTTTCTTCGTAGGGCAAACATGGGAGAAGGTAGGAAAAACAGTGGAAATATAAGGGTGGTCCTAGGACAAACAACCACAAAGAGAAAAGGTAATTCCAAATACCAGCGTCCTTACATTTGAGAGACCTAGGACAAGAAAAAAGAAAATAAGCTTAAGAACCTGAACTAATTTTCATTTATCACTTATATAACCTTTATTTCATTCCAATTATTAAAAAAATACGAAAAAGCAAAACAACCAAACCCGCACCCCTACCATTACCTTTATAGCCAGAAGCTTCTTATAAGACAAAAAATGCAGATAGACAGTATCAGAGGTCAGAAAACAGACCAAGAACAAAGAACCCTAAATGGAACGACGAAGCTAGGAACTCGCAAAGGATAAAAAGAAGAAACTAAAAGAGAACTCTTTATAAGGGCTCCAACCCCAACAAAGGATTGAAAACGTTTATTTCTCAATTTGATTAAAACGGGGAGCTACACAAGTACGTCCCTACCTGCCTCCCCAGTAAAACTTCCCCATCCGGAGCAGCAAAAAGAAGGAACTCCATACCTTAGCATGCCAACCTTCAAAACTAGAGCAAACGAACACTAAAACCACTCTGGAAAAAAATAAAGGAAAAAAGGAAACTCTTTTTTTTCTCGAAGATACCCGAAACAACCGTGCCTCCATAAGGATGCGGCCGGCTTCCACAAATGCCACACGAAGGAAAACCCAACACGACACAAGTATCAATACTTGTGCAAGAAGAAACCAGTAAGCAAGTAACACACTTTCTCTCCAACGAGAGCAAGAACAGCTCAGAGACCCTAAACCCACTTCAAAGGAAGCGGTTGCAAGAGAAACCCAGTTACTCATTAGAGGAGGAGAAGCCAGGGAGATTGTAGAGAGCCTGTTGGGTACCATGAAGCAGGCCTGCCTTCCTCACTTGCTGCCGCGCCTCTGCGGAGAAGAGCAGATAACCCCGGACAGCACAGCAGGGCAGGGGTCAGAGTGTGGAGAGTCCTCTCGCACGCCGCGGCCCTCAAAATCTCATCCACTTCCCCCCTCCGGCGACACACCACACCGTCTCAAAAGGCAACAACCAAAAATGTCACGGACTACAGGGGCGGGCGCATTAAAAATAACGAAAGAAAAGGTTTTTCTTTCTCCCGTCTTAAACCCATCAAGATTACAACTTTCCCATGTACGAAACACGAACATAACAATCTTCTAGTTCATAGGCACATCAAAAAACTTACACTTGGCTCCACTTCAACTTCTCCGCTCCGGTAAAACCCAGAACACGAGATGCAGAGGGCGCCGCTGGAAAAGCCTCTTTACCGCCCCCTCTCCACAATCTATCTTCCTTGTCTTCTGTTTTCCTTTTCAAATGTCACCAGAATGACAGGGTGTATCTTGTCGTTGCAGATCAATGCACGTCTAAAAAACGGCGGATGAGAGAGAGAACGGAGCCAATCTCCACATCTCGGATTTGCACGACGGTGAAAAGACCTCAGTGCCCCCGGACCCCCCCGGTCCCCCCGCGGGTGAAGCTTCTCACTAACATTATTGCCCCTCCCCGCCTCGTAGAGAAGAAGCATAAATTTTACGGCAGCGGTACCGCCCCCATGTACTTGGCCGCCCCGCCGGGCAGAAGTTTCCTGTTGGGTGGGGGCGACAATGTCGCCGGCGAACCGTGTGATCCCGCAGCCGAGGGCGACGATGGTGCCGCCGGAGACGAGGTCCACGGCGACCCAGCGGAACCCCAAACTTCAAATTGCTCTTTTTTTTAATTTTGAGTTCTACCCCTCCGTTTTTTAAATGCTGCTCGGGGGGAGTGAAGCGCGGCGGCAGCGCAGCGGCGGGAAGAGCCGGAAAAGGGGGCTCATTTCTGCCGCCGCTTTGCGCTTCCCGCGGCCGTCGGACGCTCGGGGGCATCACCCCGTAGGGTTCCGTTGAGAAGCGCGAGGAGCGGAGGGGGAGGCGACCAGCTCAGCAATTTGCAGGCAAACCGGAGGGCTTTCTCGTCATTGAACTGCGGCGCTGAGTCGGCACGTCAGCGGTTGTTATCACGCGCGGTAACATCACTCGCCGTAAGCCGGTACTTGCGTTTGACCGGGCCGTGCCCTCGGACCGCCTGAACAGGCGATCCGTTCGGAAGCCGCACCTCCTATGCGGTGCAGTGCGCCGCACAGCTTGCGGTTACTCTCCTTTGAAAAAAAAAACGAGGGAGAACTTTACGGACAAAATGGGTGAGCACGGACTCTATATATATTATACACGAAATATTCATCATTCAATACTGATCAGAGGTACTTCCAAGATATGGTAAAAAAAAGTAAAAACCCAAAAAGAATAGATCATTCTAATATGGGATGTCTCACTTGTCCAATCAGATTGGACTTATATATGCAAATGCATCTATGGTTGCTCACAATATTTGAGGATAAAGAGAGGGGTACAAAACTTAGATCAATGTGTGGCTGTTACAAAATTCTATTTGTTGTAGCCAAATTTGTTAAAAACAATGTCTTGAATGATTCTATAAAGCAAGGAATGTCATGTATCAGATCGCACCAGGTAAGCTAGGCCCAAACTTATCGGGTCGGGCTGGGTTGTGACCCAAATCCGACTCAAGTTTGATCAAACCAAAAAACATTAAAAAATATAAAAAATCATAAAAAGTGTTAAAAATCTGAAAGAAAAAACTATTTTTATGTGTATGATTTACTAGACTTAATAGTATGTTTGGTCATTCTCTAATTAAAAGTATAATTTTTTTTAAATTAAATCTATTATCCAATAATAAATTCAATAACAGATCATGAAAAGTATAAATCACATCTCATGAATTCAAACGATTTTGATGATGACCTTATTTTTGTTGAACATTTTCATCATTAATTGCCACCCGGATATAAATCAACGTCCATCCAATACGTCGGTCAGATAAGAGTATGATATCGATTATCAACCTCTTAGTATACCGACACTTTAAGATGAACATGAATGCTTGACTTTGGTGTGTCTTCTTGTTCTCGTCAACTATTTCTTGACCTACAAGATCCAAAGGATCATTTACAACATGTTTTCTTTACTATATGACTTCTTACATTAGTAAGAAGATTCTTTGTCTTCCATCTCTATGCCATTGAAAGAAGAATTTGGAATTCCTAGGTTAAAGGTAAGTTGTCTTCTCCTTTTGTCCATTCTCAACCTTCTAGGTTGAACTTAAGTTTGCCTAATTCTTTTTCCCAAACTTGTATCACATTTGTTTGTCAAAGATTTTGTCCAAATCGATGTCCTCATCCGGTACAATAACCAATTTGGTTTGCCATCCCATTGCCTTTTCTGTCTATCTTTGTTCCTTGTTTTGATTGTCATTCATCAGTTTCAATATCATGCTATAATTGCAATATACTAATAGCTTCAGTCTTCCTAACATCAACTTTAATATCCACCACTTGTTGAAGTTAGACATCATTTTTACGATTTTCTTCTTTACCCACTCAAGTGCATCATATAGATAGCATATGTTTGCCTTCTTATCCCCATGTACTATTTTAAGAACTTTGGTTAAAGGTTGTACTACATGAAATGTGTTCTTTTCAACTTGCTTGAAGTCTCCATGATCTAATGTCTCCTCAACGTTCCTTCTTTTTCTCTTATATGAGGGAGGAGCCCTAGCAATCCAACTTGACCATCTTAGTAAAAGTATCATTTGGATAAGAGGATGCCTCTACTATATTAAACTCTTTTAAAAAATGTTAAGAGAAGGTAATCAAGTTGCTCTAGGTTGTAGGAGCTCTCGACCTTTCATATGCTTTCTTATTAAATTAAGGATAAAATTATGGTTGCAAATGAAAGTTATAGACATGTATGTCCTATAAGTCAATCATATTTGATTTGATTCAACATTTCTTGAAATATCTCATTCAATTAAAGTGTCATATCTTCATTACTAGTTTTTCATTAGATGCGTATATCATAATAAAGTCCTTGATCATATGTAATGATGATTGAATCATGATAAGTTCATGATAATAAGATCAATCATCTAGAAGTATGTAAACAAAATATTCGAAGTTATAAGATCATTGAGACAAGATTTTAAAGATCTAGATAAACTAGTGTATGTGATGTAAAAAGAAGACAGTGAATGATTTCATTAATCATTCGTGTGAAGATATATCAAGTCAAAGCGCTCAGGGTCACATCAGGTCAAAGTGCCTTGACATCAAGGTGCTTTAAAGTATGCCCCCTTGATAGATGCCAAATCCTGTAACAAATGGGTGGGATTAATCTCACTGAAAAGAAGTGGCTTGGTATCGAGGTGCCTTGCACCTGGGAATTAGGGCACTAGGTGCCCTAACATAAGGACTTTAGGTGCCCCAATGCCTGGGCTCCATGATCCCTAGCACCCTAATGTTAGGGCACTTCCACCTGGCAAGCTAGAAAAAAAATAGAAAATAGGGTTCGTTTGGCAAAATTGGTTTCTTGGGTAACTTTATTAAATATCATATATAAAAACTAGAGTTTCGAGGTATTCAATCATGTTAATTTGGGGTGCCTACAAGGGAGGCCCCTTGTAGACTTTATAGGCCCCCAAGGGGCCTTAAGGAGCTTTGAAACCCCCTTGATTGGGTAGAGTCCCACAACTCTGCTCAGATTCGATGTTGAATTGGGACCAGGTCGATTGGCCAAAAAAGTGACCAAGTCTAGCCCGAGTCCTGACCCTACATTCCAGCTACATAAAGTCTCTTTTTAGATAAAAAGTGATGAGACCACTTTTTCTTGTGGTTTTCGAATTGGTCTTCACCAAGAAAGTATTTTTTTATCAAGCATGAAAATCTAAAATTTTAAGTAACTTAAATTTTATCTTAATATATTTTATCACAAAATTGTAAAATATTACAATTTAACTAGGTACCTCACTAATCTTAAAAGGCACTTCAAATTGAGGTGTGGTTTTGTTTCGGCTTAACACATCGATGACTTTAGATAATTTGATTTTATATCTTAGTTATTCTTTAAACAAATCTATTATGTCTTAATAAACTAATTAAAAAATTTATGGAGTTTAACTTTTTATTTTTAATTTTAATCATTTGTAAAATATAAAAGTAATATATAATATATCTTTAAACGAACACTAAATTGATTATCATATAAACATCTTAATTAAATTAAAAAAAGATTTTATCACAAACTAAAAGATTAGATATGAATTTAAGACTTCATATTTTCCAAATTAAGCCCAAAAATTGTCATCATAATCTAAAACTCTCAACTCATAATTACATGTCAAATCTCTTAATTTGTGGTAAAAACAAGTACATATGATATTTGTATCCTAATTAAGTTTAGTGTTTAGTTAATATATTTCATATATTTTCTATTATTTATAAAAGAATGAAGATTATGCCTGAAAACTAAAGCGCAACACTTAATTTTAATAGTTTTACAAAGATATAAGAGATGTGTAAGTGGTTAATTAAGATATATACGCAAATAGGTAAGGTAAATACTAATACCTTTTATTGTACAAGAGGTTAAATGTAGTTAATGCCACATTAATATGGCCTAAGTTCATAAGCCATTTATGGACTCACAAGGGCAATAAAGTAACGCTAGTTGAACTTAGTAAGAGATAATCATAGATCATAAATAAAAAAATAAATTAAAAGGGAAAACCTATGAGAATCCTTCCCTCTCATCTTGTCTCGTGGGTGAGAAACCACCATAATTACCTTAATTAGGTGGATCTGAATCATAATAGGATTAGGTTTTAATGCGCCCATGTCCTACATTTCTTGACTTGCTTTTCAACCATCTTTCTCGACCTACTTACCAAAGGAGGTCACCTGTGTAGGGATTTCTTTTTAAATAACACTTAAAATATTTAATTGTAAAACTAACACACTTATGGGGTGTTTGGTTGCATGATAATTTTTTGTACACTTTCATGATAAAAAATTGTATTAAAATAAAAAGTAAACCAACTCATGACATAAAATTATCATGTTTGGAGAGATGTGATTACAAAAAAGAGTAACCACCGCACATGACCAAATAAAGTGGGGGACCACAAGAAAAAAGAAAGAGGTGAGACCCTCTTTTTTGTTTAAGAAGAAAATCACTTTCAAAACATAAAATTGTCATGGTTGTCAAACACCTATTTTAACAAGTTTTCTTACAATTTTTAAAAATTAAAATTAAAACCTCAATTATCATGCAACCAAACACCCCATTAGAATCTTTTTCCAAGAGTAGCACATTTTAGGAAAATTCGCCAATGCTTTCCTGACACATTTTGAAGTAGCCAAAGTTTTCAATGACTTCAAAGAAAGTAGCTATTTGCTTCAACAACTTTGAAGTTGTTATCACAATAACAACTTTAATTGAAATTTCTATTTTTTGTAGCAACTTCATGAGAGGGTGATTTTAACCCCAATGGATTCTCCCTCTTCTCTTCCCACTATCCTCTAGACTGTTGCTACTTGCTAAGTGCTAACCGCGTGCACTACTTCTCTAGCATTCTTTTTTGCTAGGCACATCTTCCTTTCTATTTGGCATTTCTTCATCTTCCCTCTTCTTCACCATCGCACCCTTATTTTCTCTCTACTTCCATCTTCTTTTTCTTTGCCCTCTTTGTTCTCCTCCGCTCTTGTTGCTCTCTCTCTCTCTCTCTCTCTCATACACACACAAAAGGCACAAGGGCCTTTGATCCTCTTCTTCTTCTTCATCTTTCTTCTTTTCTATAGAGAAAATCAACACTGTAACGTTTTGTTTTTTTTTAAAATAGGTTAATGGCATTTTAAATTAATTTTGGAGTGTTTTTATTTTATTTAAACCTCTTCTTAATTATCCTCTATTATTACCATTTTTTCCTCTCCTGTACCTTAATTACATTGTCTCGCCGTTTTCTTCCTCACGGAACTGTCTCCGTTTTTCTCCCGAAGCTGCTCGAGCACCTCCCCTTCTTCTCTGCGACGCCTTTGTCCCATCGCTCGCCTTCTCTCTCTCTTTCTTTCTCTCTCTCTCTCTCTCTCTTCGCCGGCCGCCTCTTTTTCCCGCTCCACACGTGCGCCTCCGCATGGTCAACCGCGAGCCGGTCGTTGTCCCCGTGCTTGAGCGCTGCGGCCTCCGCTGTCAACGTCAGCGTCGATGTCCGCCATCTCGCCATCCGCCCACGTCCGCACCGCCACCCTCGCGTGTGCGTGTGCACGTCCTTTGCCCAGCGCCGCCCCAGTCAACTCGCCCCACACGCGGTCAGTCACCACATCGTCGCGGTAGGAGCCACCTCCACCCGCGCACCTATCGTTGTGCCTCTTCGAGCGAGCCCGCCCACGCAGCCCCGTTGACCGTGACGTCAGTGAGGCCAACCGCCAACGCTACAGCCGGTCGCCGTTCACCCCACCGTGTAGCGCCGTGCGCCACCTCCTATTCACTGCCATGAGCACCCTTTTCTCTCTCCTATCCTCTCCTTCTCTCTCTTGAATATCGATGATATATTTGCTCTTATTTCTCTTTGAAATGATGCCAGATTTCCCATGATCAGGGCACTTTTTCCAGCAATTTTGACGGTGTGAGTTAGCCTATTAGATTAGCTCGAGTTGTGCGCTACGTAGCCGTCGTCCGGTATCATTTTTGGTTGCTGATTCCCAAGTTCCATAGCGTTGATCAGGTAGGCACTCTTGACATGTCTACTATCATTAAAAATTCTATATTAAACTCTCCATGACCTGTAGTGAATATCATTAGTTTAATTAGCCGATTTAGTTTTATATGTTGTGGATAATTAGTTGGGATAGCGGTGGTATTTCCCTTTTGCATGTAATGGAGATTTTGTTAAGTTGAAATTGTGTTATCTCCGGCATGTTAAACTTCATATTTTTGAATAATTTTAGCACCTTTAGATAACCTGTTTCTAGTTAGTCTATTGTTACTCTTTTGAGCTAATTTTGTTATATATTTATGGTGATAGGATAATTCAACTAGACTTTGATTAACTAGCTTACTTAACTCATTTTTCCAGCCATGTTTACGTCATTTAAATCAGGTGTTAAGGTCTGATTTTTAGGGTCATATCATGTTGGGTTGAATGTGTGATGTAGTTACATGTTAGTTCTCATTTAATCTCATCATTTTATGGTCTTAGCATCATGAACATGTGATGTAGTTGTGGTTGCTCTTGTTATTTTTACATTGTTGGTACGTTGTCATGGCATGACATGATTGATATGAATGCATGATGCATTGAAAACTGAATTGGAGAGCTAACTACATCGGACTAGTTAGTCGTGACTCAACGGCAGCGGGGGTTTAGAACTGTCTGGTGCATCCTTCGATCCCAGATCCCGCGGGCATCCTAAGTGTCACTACTGCCTAGGTGCACTATGGGATTTCGATTAGTATATATGGTACTTTTATATATGATAGATCTGGTACTAGTTAGTTGAGGTGGCAAGACGACGCATTCTTTGCCAATAAGAAAATGATGTGATTCTTTTTAAAGGATAGGTGCATGTTTGCATAGTATGGCATAGTTGGTCTGGTATGGTAGCTTATTTTTGTCATTTATCACATTGTGTTGCATAGGGTATATTTGAAATGTCTCATTTATAGTATATTGTCTTGTGGAGCATATACTAGATGTCTATGCATATAGGTGTCTATGTTTATTCAGTCTTTTTAGAATATATCAAAGTGCATATAGGTGCTGGTCATCGTGGGCATAGGGCTGGTTTGGTGATGTAAAAGATGCGGTTAAAGTCAATTGTTAATGTATTGACTAGTTTTACTTATATGCCTATAAATGGTGCAAGTCTGGGTATTTATTTAAATATCTATTTAGGGCCTTTTTGGCTATCCAATCTGACAGATGATGGAGTGCCTACTGAGTCATTATGACTCACCCTGTGGTTTAATTATTTCAACAGGTCTTGAAGAGGAGGAGGAGAATACCGAGGCAGTCTTGGAAGAGACGTCAGTGGTGGAGCAGGATTACACCAACCTTGGAGACATTTGATATCCGTGTTTTTGGTGTTCGAGGTGGTTGTTTAGTAGTTATGACATTTATTTTTCAGCACCTTATGGTGTCTCAATTGGAGTTTTGTTTAGACTGTTTAGTTGGGGACTTTTAGTTATATTATGTTATTTTATTTGATCACGACGTTGTGAACGGTATAGTGTGCGATTTGTTGTTGAATCAGTTTTACTTATTGGACGATAGATGTGATGTTGGAACAGTTTATGTTAATTTTGGATGTGTCTAGTGATTGTGTTTTTGTTGCCAAACCTACTTATTTCTGGGTTTATCCCACTGTCATAATTCGGAAAAAAAAATCCGCTACGTTTTCTAGGTCTTGACAAACATCATGATATCAAGTTCTTTGGATTGGATCGAAGAGGGGATAACATGCATAGTAGCACAAGTAGCAGCCTTAGATCTGATAGAAATATGTGTCTTACAAGTCAATCATATTTGATATGATTCGATATTTCTTAAAATATATCATTCAATATAATTGGTATTTCTACATCACTAACGCTTATTAGATACATATATCGAAATGAAGTCTTTGATTGTATATAATGATAATTAAATCATGATGAAATCACAATAATTAGAACAATTGCATATAGGTATGTGTTTTAAACATTCATAGTCATATAATTCTTGAGACGGAACATTTAAGATTCGAATAGACTAGTATATGTGATATCTTCTTATATGATGAGGATGACTGATCTTATTAGCCATTAATATAAAGACACTGAGATACAAATATATATGCTCATTAGTGAAATGAGTTCATTGAACTAATCATATTATAAACTCTAAATGTTATCTTACTTAATTGTTAATCATGATTTTCTATTATCATAGTTGCATGGTTAGACATTTGACCTCAGTAATCAAAGATGCCTTATTGGGCATATTTTGTACTTTGGCTATTGGCTTATGTATCACTTTATTCGATGGTCCAATATAGTTAATGGATGGAGTGCAAGGGAAACCCGACAAAGACAATTGAGCAGACAACAAACGATCATTTACTCTCAGTAAGTGAGAGAGAATGCCTATGAGTTAGTACTTTAAATCTTTATCCAGAGTAGAACAAATAATTATAATAGTATAATATCTCAGAGTGTCAATATACTAAGGCCTAAGGGGTTGACAGTTGGTGTCGTATCTCTATCCGCTTGGGGCATTGAATGGACGAGAGTTTATATCAGTAGGGTAACTGATGATAAGAAGACTCAATGGAGATGATATCATCTCCAAAGTTGTTTGAGATCATAGTATATGGCTTGTATCATTTATGATCAGAAAGTCATTAAATATGTCATTAGATAACATGTTTAATTTAAAATAAGTTATTATTTTTAATTAGGCTTCAACTAAATAGACTATTGGACCTAGTAGATCACACATAAAGATTGATATGTAAGGACGAATGTATGTGCATAGTTTATAGATATTGATTTTTATGAAAAATTTAAATTTCTATAAATTGTAGTGACTTAGGCCAAACCTTATCAGGCCAAGAGTATCAATTTTGTGGCTCGTCTCCTCATGTTCTTGTAAGGAATCAATCCATCTAATATGGTGCAATGAAAATTTTTGATTCCTAGAATATCAGCAACGTAGTCTCGTTCGAAACCAAACAACATAACCAAAGCATTATTAGAAACGATTTCAAATACATGCCTATATGAGAATTCAAATAAAACATATAGATCGGAGAAGATCGAGTGTTCCTACACTCGTTGAGCTTCTTAATTGTGTAGTCTCTAGTGATATCCGCACGAACTACCTCCGGAGTTGGGTTCTCCATTCCACCGACTTTAACAACTTGCCCCGAATAAAGCTCCACCATCTCATGGTGTTCTCCGGAGTGGGGAAGAGGTGCCAGAGAAGGTAGGGATGAAAGGGGGTTGTTCTTGGCTTGTAAGACATCTTGCCCACTTCATTGGTATTTATAAAAGGTGGGTTTTTCACAAAACTCATCTTTTATTATAAATAATTTCCATACCCCTATACTCACATTAGTCCTAATGTGTGACCCATTAAGCCCAAGAGCCCATTTGGTGGAGGTCAAAAAAAACTTATTTCATATTAAATTGATTATCTATTAATTTATTTAATGATCAATTCAGATCATAAGAGGTACAAGTCACATCCCATGATCCCAAATAGTTTTGGGGATAATCTCATCTCCAAAAAGTATTTTCATCATCAGTTACCGCATAGATATAAACTTTCGTCCAAACTAGTGTCCATGTCAGATAGGAGTATGACATCAACTATGAACTCTTTAGTATACTGACTCTATGAGAACATGTACTAGGAATTGAATTAATTGAAAAACTCATTTTTCAATTATCTTCTCTACCATAGTCAGAGATTTAGAGTACTATTCAATATGACATTCACTCACATACCGAGAGTGGATGATCCTTTGTTGTTCGCACAATTATCTTTACTGAGTTTCTCATGTACCCTATTTATTAATTTTACTAGACCACTGAACTAAGTGATCCATAAGTCAATAGTTAAAGTATAAGATACGCTCGACAAGACATTTTTTACAACTCAAGTCAAAAATATAATCATGCAACTATGATGATAGAATACTCAAATTGACAGTTAGGTAAGATACCATTAAGGGATTCTATGTCAGTCAGCTTAGTGAAGTCATTTGTCTAATAAGCACTTATACATATATCTTAGTGTCTCCACACTAATGACCAATGAGATCAACTATCTTCATTATATGAGAAGATATCCCATACACTACTATATCTGATTTCTTAATATTCTATCTCAAGGATCCTATGATTAGGAACATTTATATCACATACTCTAGATGATTGTTCTCATTACTGTGATCTCATCATGATTCAATCATCATTGCATGAAACATAACTTTATTATAAAATACATATCTAAATAGTGCAAGTAATAGAAAATTGTCATTTATTTAGAATGAGTTATAATAAGAAATGTTTGATCATATTACATATGATTGACTTGTATCTGATGAAGATATTTTTGATTTGATTCCAATTTGATTTTTAGTTATGCCATTACATTTCGATTAAGATAATGACTATAAAATGCAAGGAATTAAATGCTTCCGTAATTATAGTATGATTCCTTACAAGATCTCTTTGATGAGTCATTTGATGGACACTAGTGACCTCTGTGGTAATAATTTTAAATTTAGTAAAAAATTTATTTATATCTTGATATAAATTTATTTTTAATATTTTTAGGACAATTTAAAACTTCATCCATAATGTATTTGGGACATGTGATGATTATAGTTATGTATGTTGGATTTCAAAGTGATGTTAATATACCATCAACATCATCTTTTAAGAAATTGAAGAGTATTTTGAATGATATTATGCATTGTACTTTAGAAAGATTTATTTTAAAGTTCATTTATGATTACTATTGTTGTTTAGTAAGTGTTACAGATAATGAATCATATTAGACTATGATAAAAGGTGCTACAGAAACCATATATTGTTACTTGTTAACAAGGACTGAATAAACTTGACTTTTAAAATTGAAGATTTGTTGTACAATACACACACAAATTGGTCAACAAATTATAATACACCTAATGCTATGCAACTATTAAGTCAATGCCATTTAGGTATACCTTGAAGTTATGATGTTGAACTGATTAATATGTCAAGTTTTGTTGTAACGCAAAATTATAACAAGTATCAATTAAATTTGAATGAAGAGTATGTTGATGAAGATGCTTTTGATAAGTTCATAAGTGATAATAAAGAAATACCAGCTTGTATGTTTAATAGTATTGATGTTGCAAATAAATTTTATAAATAGAAGGATACAATATGAGGTTGATCATGCCATTGCTGGTAATTGTTATATTGAGAATGAAGAGAAAAGTGAAAGAGCAGAAGATGATGACTTAATTGTTAGAAATGAAGGTCAAAAAATAGATGAAATTGTAGAAAGATATATTTTTTAAGAAAAGATTTCATAAATATGGTTTCTACATAGATTTTGAAACATAATGTGCAACATTGAACTAATATGTCTACGAGATCAAAACTTACAGTGTTATACTTTTCAAAAGAGTAAGCATGTAAATAGAGATTACATACGTATGTAAGCAAAAATCGAGCAAATGGATTGTGAAGAATCATAAGTTATAAGGGTATTCGTACATGTTCTACTTAATAGAAATGTATGCCTTATAAATTAATCATATTTGATATTGTTTAACATTTCTTGAAACATCTCATTTAATTAAATTGATATATCTTTGTTACTTGCTCTTATCATATGCGTATATCGTAATGAACTCCTTGATCACATGCAATGATGATTGAATAATGAAGAGATCATAATAATGAGATCATTCATCTAGAGGTATGTGATTTAAATGTTCATAGTCATAGGATCAATAAGATAGAATATTAAGCATCCATATAGTCTAGTGTTTGTGTGTGTGATGTCTTCTTATATAATGAGAATGATTAATCTTATTGGTCATTACTGTGGAGACAATAAGATACATATATAAGTACTCATTAGTGGAATGAGTTTACTAAACTGGTCGATTTAGGAACCTTGAATAATATCTTACCTAATTGTTAATTAGGGGGTTCTATCATCACGATTGCATGGTTGGACCTTTGACATGAGTCACCAAAGAAGTCTTATAGGGTGTACATTGTTCTTTGATTATTGATTCACAGATCACTAATACAATATACAATGGTCTAGTACAATTAATGGATTAGGTGTAAGAAAATTCTAGTGGAGGCAATTGAGCGGACAACAAAAGATTATTCACTCTTGGTAAGTGTGCAAGAAAAATCTAATAGAGGCAATTGAGCGAACTACAAAAGATTATTCACTCTTGGTGAGTGGGAGAGAATGTCTATTTTGAATAGTACTATAAATCAATAACCAAGATAGATAGGATAATTAGAAAAAAATTTCAATTGTTTTAATTCTGAGTACATGATCCCAAAATGTTTGTAAATTAAATGATTGACAGTAGATGTTGTATCCTTATCCAACCAAGGCATTGCATGAATAAGAGTTTTATATTCATGCAATAATCGATGATGGAAAGGCTTAATGGAGATATGATCATTTTCAAAGTCGTTTAGGATTATGTGATGTAACTTGGACCTTTATGATTGGAAAGTTGTTAAATTTGTTATAAGATAATAAATAAAATTTAAATAAGTTATTATTTTAATTAGGCTTAAACCAGGTGGACTGTAAAATTATGTAATTTTATATTACTAATTTGGCTATTATTGTAGTATTTTTAATTGTTTACATTGTGTGCTCAAATTATTTTTAAGGAGTCTATATAAGTAAGTAGGTGTTGTTATTATTATTATTATTATTTATATTATGTCTTCTTTAGTTTAGTGGATCATTGTATTTTATTTTTCATAAGTGTTATTTAATTATTTTATGTCTCCTTAATTTTTTTCTTTTATCACTTCTGTTTATCCTCTCTTCATTCTTATATCTTCTATGCCATAATTTCATCACCACCGCTATCTATTTTCTCTTCTCTATTTCCCTCTTGAGAAGTTGTTGTTCTCTTCTCTTTCTCCCTACGAGCGCTGCCGCACCACTTCTTCTTCCTCCCCCCTCTCAGTGCCGTTGCAATGTTCACCCGTTGTCTCCCATCGGGCATGTTCGTGCATGCATTGTGATCTAACCGTCGATCATCACTTCATCATGCCTCTCTCTCTCTCTCTCTCTCTCTCTCTCTCTCTCTTTGTGGCCACATTGACGTCAGTCACCAACCACCTTGCAATGCCATCTCTCTCCTCACCATCACCCACAATCTCCCTCCTTCTTGTCCTCGTTTTGGTATGAGCATGTGCGGTCAGCCACCCTCATAGCCTTCCCCGTTGACCATCGTGACGTGGCGTCACCCCCATGCAATGCCACATGGCCACCACTGCTCACCCTCGTGCCACCGCCCGCCGCATTGGCGACCCACGCGCACCATGCACTATAGTTTTGCCACGTTGTCCCCACCTCACTGGCGTCAGCCTGTGCAATGCCTCCTTGCACACTACCGCCTGTTAGATGTCATCTTGCTCACGTCACCCGCGGTTGCAAGCCTGCATGCACTGCTTCTCCCACCGCCATGCCATGCAGCCATCATGTTAGCCACCATCCACCCCTGCGCATGCGTCAATGAGTGATGCACCCATGTGCTTGAGTCAACGCCACCACCATGTGCCTGCTCACCTCCCCACTGTGTACCGCCTCCGTGTGCACCCTTGTGTGCCCCCCCCATCTGCGATACCCCATTCTCTTTCCTATCTTTTAATTATTCCCTATTTATCCCTCTTATTTACCCTCTTCTCTCCCTCATGGCGTGATGACATACCCCCTATTCTATATTTATTTTTCCAGCAACTTTGATGGAGGGACATGCCAATATGTGGATATTGTCTCATTTTAGTTCATTTTGAGCATGGTTGTCGAACATGGCAATAGTTGTGTAAATGTTCATTTTATGTTCACAGATCTTGCATGTATTGGTCATGGCATAGGATGAGTTTTTTAGATGCATGATACATTAAATGTAAATGGAAGAATGAGCTACACCAGACCAGTTAGTCGTGACCTAAGGGCAGTGAGGGGTTAAAATTGTCTGGAACATCCTTCGATTCTAGATCCTGTGTGTATTCTAAGTTTCACCACTACCTAGGTGCACTATGAGATTTCATTTAGCTATATGGTACTACTATATATGATAGATATGATGTTAGCTAGTTGAGGTGACAAGATGATGCATTCTTTGCCAATAAGAAAAGATGTGATCTTATTAGAGGATAAGTGCATGTATTGCATGGTATTGTGAATGTAGTCTTTTATTGGAGGATAGATGCATATATTGCATGTTATTGTAAAGGTGGTCTAGTGATGTATTTGAAATTGTCATTTATCATGTTGTGTTGCATAGTATGCATGGTCTGTCTCATTTATAGTGATTCCATCATATAGAGTATGTAGTATGGGCTCATACATGTGTTATCCCTTTTGATCCAAGTTGTTTTTAGGTGCCTATAGGTGCTGGTTGGTCAATTTATAGGTCTAGTTGGTGGTGTAAAACGTGTGGTTAAACTAAATATTTAATATATTGTTTAGTTATATTCTTATATACAATGGGTGTAGGTCTAAGTACTTATATTTAATATATTGTTTAGTTTTATACTTCCAATCTTCTTATCAATTTTTCAGGTAATCAGGTTTAGCATAGTAGAAGCATGGTGGTTTGATTTTTTTTGAGAAGACAATTGGATGATTCTTATGTTTTAAACTTGTGTGTAGTTTGGTTAGATTGTATCATAGTAATGTATTTAATTAGAATGTGTAGATTTATGAACTAGTGTAAGAAATCGGTCCAATCAGATTGGCACAGCGGAATATATTTGATTCCTTGTATATCAATGTCTTGATCTCGATTGGAACTGAATGACGTTGCCAAAACTAGTATTCGAAGTGATTTTGAACATGTACCTTTGTGAGATTCAAATAATTCATATTGATCAGACAAGATCGAGCGTTCTCATGCTCATTAAGCCGCTCAAGCATGCAACCTCTAGTCATATTCACATGAACTGCCTTCGAAGTCAAGTTCACCTTCGCGCTGGTGTCGACCACTCATCCCAAACAGAACTCCACCATCAAATGGTAGTTTCTGGAGGGGATATAGCAAAAGAGAGTGGCTGGGGTGCTTGATAAGGTTTGTGCTCTCATTGCTATTATTTATAGAACTCAGAGTTTTTCACAAAAATCCCTCCTTATTCTATAAATTAACCCAAGCTCCCAAACTTATGGATTAGTACTCATGTGTGTGACCTACTAGGCCATGAGCCTATTCGGTTGAGGCCTAATTAAAAGAACAACTTCTTTTTAAAAAATATATTATCTTATAATAAATTTAATAGTCTACTGATCATAAATGGTATAAGCCACATCCTATGATCCCAAATAGTTTCAGGAATGAACTCCTTTTCAAATAGCCTTTCCATCATTGGTTACCACACGGCTATAAATCTTCATCCATCCAATGTCCCGGTCGGATAGGAGTACAGCATCGACTGTCAATTCCTATACATACCGACACTATCGAATCTTGTACTCATAATTGGATCAATTAGAAAACTCTTTTTCTAATTATCCTATCTATCTTGGCCAAGGATTTTGAGTATTATCCATAGGACACACTCTCTTTCATATCGAGAGTGGACGATCTCCTATTGTCTGCTCAATTACCTCCATCGGGTTTCCCATATACCCAATCCATTAACAGTACATGATCACAATACTAAGTGATCCATAAGTCAATAGTCAAAGTACATGGTATGCTCGATAAGGCATCTTTGGCGACTCAGGTCAAAGATCCAATCGTGCAACCATGATGATAGAAAATCCTGATCGACAATTCGGTAAGACATTACTCAGGAATTCTATATTGGTCAATTCAGTGAGCTCATTCCTCTAATGAGCACATGTACATGTATCTTAGTGTCTTCACACTGATGACCAATGAGACCATCCTCATCATATAAGAATATATCATATACACTAGTCTTACCAAATTCTTGATGTCCTGTTTCAAGGATCCTACGACTAAGAACATTTAAAGTACATACTTCTAGATGATTGATCACATTATCATGATCTCATTATGATTCAATCATCATTACATGAAATCTAGAACTTCATTATGATAGATACATTTTAGTGCAAGTAATGAAGATAATGCCACTAATATTGAATAAGATATTACAAGATATGTAAAACTTTATCACATATGATTGGCTTGTAGGTATACATTTCTATCACTCGGACCTAGTTTGTCTTTACTTTTACCAAACTGATGTATTTGAGGAGTTAATTTCCCCAATCATGTCATTGGATAATTCCACTGTACATGTTAAAATCCAAAGGTGTGCCAAGTTGGTATCATAGCATTAACTTAACTTTAAGGTCTATTTTCACAGACCCGAGTTTATGATAACGATTTGGATGAATTAGAATCGATCATTTTGCACTATTGAACTTAGGCCTGAGTGGCAATTAGAACTACATATTTGAGGTTGGAATTTTTTATTATTGGGCAACTTTGATATTAGATGGATATGTTAGATAGATTAGAAGAAGATAGATGGATAAATAACAGGTAGGTAGATTGATGAAGAGTAGGTAAATCGATATACAGATCAATAGATAGATATGTTTAGGGAGAGTAGTAGATGGATGGATAGATTAAAAAGAGACGAATAGTTAGATAGAAGGATGAGTGTATCATTGAATTGGATTGTGTAGACATCATCATCTTCACCTTTTTGATAAGTCTTAACTAGAAATTGAGAGGTCTAAATTTATTTTAAAGGAGTAGAATGTAATATTTCATAATTTTATATTACTAATTTTGCTATTATCGCAGTATTCTTAATTATTTACATTGTGTGCTCAAATTATTCGTCTTGTATGTTTAAGTTTATGTATGTTGTGATTAAAAAAAATTATAGCGATCATTTGTTATAACATATAAAGAAATTAACAAAAATACATAAATGAAAGTCACCATAGGGGTAGTGATTTTCAAATAGAAATGTGTTAAAGTAATACTCTTAATAAATCAAGTATTTGATATTTTTATTCATTGCTAAACCTATAAATAATATCCGAAAACTGCGATGAACCCTCCCATGTATGAAGTTCTAGAAAAAAAATTTAGATGTGCCAAGTCTTTTCTTAAGTTAATATTATTTTTATAGTTTCTTAATGGGTAAAATATATTTAATATATTATCATACATATTCTTCTCAATATGTATAACATCTAAATGATTACGAATAATTAGAGATGTCCAAGATGATAGTTGTTGAAAAAAATATACTAATTTTTTTCAACTTCGGTTATTTGCTAAATTCTTCCTTAAAATTTTTAGATCTTTATTAAATTGTTTACCAAATCAAATGACATACATCTCATGTTGTTGCTTTCATATCTCATATCATGTTAAAATTTTTGGTGTTTCCTTCTCCAACTATCAACCATCAAACAAATACTTATATTAGTTTTCTCTCCGATGATGTGCTATTGGTAGGAATTGACCAATGTTTTCAACTATGAGCAAGTCTAAGATATTTAAAAATGAAAGTGTTACAACATCTTTTACAAAGGCATTAAATTAAATTAAATTTTTGACTATGACTATATTGGGTCATACATTCATAAAAATCATAGTTTGATAATTTTTTTTTTTTAAAGATACCTAAGATCTAATATGTTGAAAATATCTATTTAAGATTTGTCTAAGGTACTCATCTAGTTTGTTGAAGAAATACAATTCTCACGGATATCAGAAGTATCTATTCAATGAAGATGTATGTAATTTAAGGTACACTACATGACTATGAAAAGATAAAGTATGAAATAAGTAATAATAAATGTAACCCAACCTCATCCACATAAAACCAACCTCCAACGTGGATGCAATCAAACACCTCAACAAAAAGAATCATGTAAAAACAAGGTATTATGATAAGCTAAATATGACAAAAATATGTCACAATTATCCCAAGCAAAAATAAATATACATTTACCAAAATAATGTTTACAAATTGTAGAAGAAGAAGAAGAAAGATTAGAATAAGAAAATATGAAGAAAAAAAAGAAAGAAAAGAAAATAAAGAAATGGACCAAAATTAGGTGAAGAAGAGGAAGAAGAATAAGAAGAACCGAACAAGAGGAGTACCCTTAGAAATTGAATAAGAAGAAGAAAAGGGAGGACAACCATTAGAAATGGAAGAATAAAAAGAAGATAAAGAAAAGTTAAATCAAGGTCTTAAACCTTAAAACAAACTGAATTGAATCGGTCTCCTTGCCAAATAAATCAGGATTGTGTATAAATTCAATTAAGTATATTTCATGATATTTCACAGTTTTGTCTCAAACTAAATCAAATTTCATTAAATTTATTCGGTTTTAGGAATTTTGGGATTTACTTTGGTTTGCTCCGTTCAATTTGTTAAAAATGTCCCAAATTGGAACAAAACAAATTGAATGTGCATATACCGCTATCACACTATCACATCGACCTTGAGTTCAAAAATCTCTGTGAAGGCAACTTCTAACCCATCAAATCCTCATATGATTTCAACATATATCCATGCAAGATCAAACTTATGAATTGGATTCAAAGATATCGATTCCAATTTATTGTTTCTATGCGCCACCTTTTCTAATCATTTAATTTGCATTCTAACATTTGCTGAAATGATTCACTTATATTAGTTGTTTCCTTCCACATGATCTCCACTTTGTCATGAAGATATCAAACTCTAATGAATCTTGCTATTGGTCGACTCTAGAAATAAATTAGTTTTAAAACTTATATTATCATCTAACAATGTTGCCAAATTAGAATGTCTCTCTCTGTCTTTCTTTCATTTTCATCCTAAACTATATGACAATTATTTATTTTATGAGTAGCCTCTAATAGTTATTAAATGATTCTCAAACTCATGAGACAAAATTATAACATCTAAGATCTTTATTTTTACATATCTTTTCTAAGTACATATCCTAACCACTCTTGACATCTTTAGAAATGTCTTTCTCCTTCAATATTAAAATAATATTTACATCCTCAAAATTTTGATTAACTCACCAAATAAATAAAAGATGATAACTTTTAATCTTATTTAGATAAGCTTAACATTTAAACAAGATTAAAAATACTCTAAATGAAATTAAATTAGCATTTAGAAAGAAACTAAACTAGGGTTTATTTTGTACCTAAATGAGGAGACTTGCAGGTGCTTTGAGATTGTGGGTGTCCTTCTCAGGCCGATGGCTAACGCCAATTTGCGGTATCCTTCTGAAGCAGGTGGCGATGCCAAACAGTGGTGGCATCCAATGGTAGTGGTGTCCATTAGGGTTTTTCATGTGTGTTCATGCCTGTGTGTGAGAGCAAGATCGAGTGTGTGTGTGTGTGTGTGTGTGTGTGAGAGAGAGAGAGAGAGAGAGAGAGAGAGAGAGAGAGAGAGAGAGAGAGAGTTGAAAAGAAGAAAGGTGATGCCAAACAATGGTGGTGTTCAATGGCGGTGAAGTCTAGGATGGCTTCCATAAGCCATTGCTGATAAGATATTTGCGATGGCTTATGATAGTCGTCGCAAATGCATTACTCAATATACCTTAGTGCCAGAGATTTGAGGGTTTTTTTCTAAGCCTGTGATGACTAAAGCTGTCACTAATATTTTTATTAGAGACAACTTATAACGCCAATTTGCGGTATCCTTCTGAAGCAGGTGGCGATGCCAAACAGTGGTGGCATCCAATGGTAGTGGTGTCCATTAGGGTTTTTCATGTGTGTGCATGCCTGTGTGTGAGAGCAAGATCGAGTGTGTGTGTGTGTGTGTGTGTGTGTGTGAGAGAGAGAGAGAGAGAGAGAGAGAGAGAGAGAGAGAGAGAGAGAGTTGAAAAGAAGAAAGGTGATGTCAAACAATGGTGGTGTTCAATGGCGGTGAAGTATAGGATGGCTTCCATAAGCCATTGCTGATAAGATATTTACGATGGCTTATGATAGTCGTTGCAAATGCATTACTCAATATACCTTAGTGTCAGAGATTTGAGGGTTTTTTTCTAAGTCTGTGATGACTAAAGCTGTCACTAATATTTTTACTAGAGACAACTTATGACAGATGTCATTGATGTATGTTTATGTATGATGGCTCCATTTTAGTTGTCACAATTACTCGTATTAGGGATGACTTTTATTTGGTCATCCCCAGTAAATTTAAACTGATGTTAATTATTGTACATATTATTGTGGAAGAAGTGATGATTGAGAGGACTTGAGACCATGATCTACCACTCCAACAAGTCCGACAATCTACACAAAATAAAAGAGATAAAATTACATATCTCTTTCACCATCTGATCCTTAATGACATATTTGGTAATTATTTTAAACAACTATGTCATTATCAATTTTAAAATTGATATTGATATAAAAGATGTGTTTGACTGATAAATAGGGGTGGACACAAAATGGTTCAAATTGAGAAATCAAACCGAACCAGCCCATTCGATTTGATTTGGGTCGGTTTGGACCCTTTCTGTTTAGTTCGGTTTGAAAATTTTTAAAACTGATTTAAACCAAACAAAATTGTTTAAACTAATTTAATCAAAAAATTATAAAAAAACTATTATAGTATTAATAAAAATTGTGTTTTTATATGTTTTATAATATTTATTTTGATTATTTTTAATTTGATTTAAATATTTTTATATATTTTTGATTTAAATCAAATCAAACTGAATTGAAATCGATTTGGTTTGGTTCGAAAAAAAATGATTCAAACTGGACCGAACCAAACCATGCCCACCCCTTATTAATACCAATTATGAAACTCGCAGCACAAACAAATCATTTTTGGTGATACACAAGTGTCAACTTCCATCAAAATTGTTATTGATAATCTAACATCTAGAAATATTAATAATATCAAAATTTATATAATATTATTTTTATACTCACTCTAACGATGCATAAACCAGTAATCCGATATAAATGAGAAAGATATATTCTTTATAGCGCTTAGATACACTTAACATCATTCCATTGAAGATACTGCCAACTTAATTTTAGGTTACAATAAAATATTAATGAAACATCAAGGGTGATTTACGTGACTAGTCAAAATAGTGCGTTGACATATATCATTAGGGGTGTTGACATATCTAATTGTCTCCAATCATCAAATATATATATACACTTATTAACGGGGGGCTTCATTATCCGGGATGAAGTAGATCGAGCACATATTATACAAATAACTCAGTTTATATCCCAACTTCTGTCTTAGGGAAACTTTCTTAAATTGTATTGATGGCACCAAAAGCATTAATTACATGTTGGGGATCAATATAAACCTACATTTTCTCCTGTGACATGACTCATGAGGCACAAAAAATGACTAAAAATGGAAACAATATCAAGTTTTCCGGTTAACTCATTATATTGCTAGAAATTGAAAGTACGTAGTTTCACTTCGAAGTCATCTCCGAATGCCACCTAATAGACCAGGTTTGGTATTATGAATCTTACTTGAAGAGAAAATGAGACAATTATGATAAGATAAGGGGATATTCGGTCTCTCCACCCAACTTGTTCGCAAGGGCAGTTCCCCTTACCTCAGCCTCCTGATTAAGATCCCTAAGACAAAAGACGCTTAATTAAATCACATAGAGCTAGCCCATCAAACTATGTGATGCCGAGTATACAAAATGCCAAGTAGACATATAAAATAGAGGAGGGAAAGGATGGGATCTGCTTTCCTCCACCCATGTTCCCCCACCCATGTCAATGATAGCTATTAAATAACCTCGTTCCGTTCTCCCTCTCTCAATGTTCAAGTCTTCTAATCATAAAGCTTATCACAAGAGAAACACCCTCCACCCTGCAGTTTCAAGAGTATCATAATTTACAAAATATTAATGAAAACAACATACTAGTTATTATAATATCTCTACTGACTGTTGGGATAAGCATATAGCTAGACCTTGCAGTGCACCCTGCACTCTATGTTAGATGGAGCCTTCAATTTAGAGGGAAAATCACAATAAATACAAATTTCAGGGGTGTATATAGTCAAAGAGTGAGTTTAAAGGTAGTTGATGCCTGATAGGGGTATTTGGGTAAAACCCCCGGCTGCTTATGCTCTGCCATGGGCATCCAAACAAATGCCACCTCCCCATGTCCCCCACATCATGAGGGGATAAGATGTGGTACTTCCCCCTCTCCCACAGACAGGCAGACATGTCTGGATTTGAGAATGGTACATGTGGTATATATGAGGTCTTCCCCCCAGCTGGAAGTATATATATAATTTGGTGGCAGGTGGTGTGATTTCCTTTTCCTCCTTATTTCCTCTTTTTTTGTGTGGCCTCTCTATTTGCTGGTGGAGCGGATTTAGGTGAATCCCTGATCTATTGTGAACTTGTGATCTCCAATTATAGGGTTGTACATGGTTCAATTCAAATGGACAAATCAAACTGAATTTATTTTAGTTTTAAGCTGTGTGTCTATCGGTCTCTTATAGTGGTCAATTTTGAATGATCCTAGAGAAGCATTAATTTAAGTCCTGACCACATGATAGTGATTTAATTATGAGTTTACTAAAGAGTTTAAAGTCTAAAATTCACATCTAATTAACTTTTTATATCACTGCATCCCGAGGCATTTCTATATATCTATTGAACAGTAGTTAATTAATTTCCATGACCATAAATCTATGAACCATCATTAACTTATATGATCGATCGATAAATTAAACAAATTAAAGAGAATCTGAAAACGAGAATCAAGCCTTTGAAAGGAAACATTTTAGCAAACGATTACTTCAAACATAATTCGTTGGCAGAAGTAAGAATCTCTTCAAGCTCAGTCGAGCAAAACACATTGTCCTCACTGTCTTATATCATTTATCTTATCTTAGTACTAATAAGATGTAATAGCAAAACTAAATACATAAGGGCTCTCCAAAACATTTCTTTTCTTTTTAGGGTCTTGTGGTATATCTTAATTTTTTATGAAAATTGTAGTACTACTCCCCACTTGACAAATCATTGATTTCACAAAAAAATATGATACCAGTCACCAATGTGCTATTTTACCACAAAAGGGTAGCAAAAATATCAAAAATCAAGCACCTGAAAGTTGCATTATTAGTAGTCAATGCTTGTTCCTTCAGGTTTGATGTTATCTAGAACTATTTGGCAGACCATAAATGAAGTAACATAAAATACTGCAAAGACATATATATGATGAGACAATATGAAAAGTGTATGGTGAAAAGTAGAACTCTAGCTTGTTGAGCATCTATGTGTAGTCTTTGTATCTTTTAAACTTTCCTTTGCTAAGCTCCTCAGGACATTTTCAGCTATTCATTTCATGCTGCGCATACCCTACTCATTTGGTAGCTAGGAAAAAGAAGGGCTAGAGATGCTAGCTATTGCGGTTCTTTAGATAGCCACATAGCCTAGCTACTCTCTCTCTCTCAAGCATAAGTTTTCTAGTTTTATAGTAGTTAGGATGATAAGAGCACCAAGAACTTAATGACAAGTTGCTTAGACAAGCACCATACAGCCATTCAAGCACGTCTGGGCTCAAGTCTGCCCAGAGATGCAAAACCCTAACTGCAGGCCATCTCACTTATCAAAATACCAGTCTAATAAGTGATGCACCACCAGATGACCTTTTGCTAGTTGGGAAATCTATACCTTCACATGATTACAACTTAATGCTTCTCAGGCTAATCAGTGAGCTGGGTGACGCACTAGATGATTAGTGTCATGCACGTATCAAGCTGTCATTGAGCAACAAGACAAAGACGTTTTTGTTTAGTCAACTTTTGATATAAGCTGACATATCCAAGTGATGATATATAATATAAGCAAAAAAAAAAGTATATATATCTTTAGGTTTGTTTAGGTTTCTGCTAACGAGGTGCCTCCGCCTTTATCAGTTATTCTTGTTCAATCATGTAGCCACTCTTTAGGTCTTGCACAGGCTTCTCCTTTTACTATGTACAAATCAAGTACTGATGGACATAGGGCTTGTTTGCTTGATTGTAAAATTATACCAAAAAGTGACAATTTATTTTACAGTCTGTTAATCCCTTATGGGGTGTTTGGTTGCATTATAATTTTTTGTACACTTTCATGATAAAAAATTGTATTAAAATAAAAAGTGAACCAACTCATGACATAAAGTTATCATGTTTGGAGGGATGTGATTACAAAAAAAGAGTAACTACCACACATGACCAAACAAAGTGGGGGACCACAAGAAAAAAGAAAGAGGTGAGACCCTCTTTTTTGTTTAAGAAGAAAATCACTTTTAAAACATAAAATTGTCATGGTTACCAAACACCTTTTTTAACAAGTTTTCTTACAATTTTTAAAAATTAAAATAAAAATCTTCATTATCATGCAACCAAACACCCCATTAGTTTTTAATGACATTGAGTTCCAATTAATGGGCCCACCCAATGAATTTCTAGCCACTCCAAATGCCAAAAATAAGAAGAAAGAAAGAAAGAAAAAGATAGATGAAAGAAAGAAATCGTAAAGGATGGTTGAAGTAACTAAAAAACGGAAAAATGGAGAGTGAAAAAAAGGAAAGAGAACTGAAGAAAAGAAAAGAGTGAAATGGAAAGAGGGAGAAAAAATGGGAGGGAAGAGAAATAACAAAAAAGAGAAGAAGAAAGGTGCTCACGGTTTAAAAACACAATAAAAAAAGTGAGAAGAGAAAGAAAGACTTTTACATTAACTAGGGGATTAGTTTGGAGAAGTATTGATTAAATGGGTTCTATATTTTGTAAGTTGGCCTTCATCAAGACAAACAAGTTATTTCTCATGATAAACAATTTGTTCTCAAATTTTAAGAAGGTTTAACATTCTTTAATAGCCTCAAATGGGCCTAGTTACCCTTAATTCACATGTTAGGCTTATGTATGTATATATGGGCTTTTGATTTCACCAATTGGGCCTATGATCTCCAAGATTTGAGGGCCCAAAATCTCCTCCAAATGGGCGATACGAAATTCTTTTTGTAAAAAGATTTTGGAGGTTATTTTGTGTAATTTATCACTTTTCCACAAGAAAAGATATTAAACTCTATAATGCATTTACATTTTTCTCTCACAACAACCAAAAAAAATTGTTGGTCAAATTTGAGACAAGAATACCCTCACTCTCTCTTAAATACTAAAAAAACAAAAAAAAAATAGTGAACCAAATTTAGGACCCAGATGTCACTTCCTCTTATATTATAAAAAGTGTGAGAGAGCTCATTTGAGGAGAAAGGAAACATTCCACAAGGTTGCCAACGTGAAGCTCCAAACCACCTTCTCCAGGAAGGCTCCAAGAGGGAGAGTCATAAGGTGGCTCATCAAGGGAGATCAAGGCAAATCAATCAAGTATCAAGGCATCAAATCAATTTAGAAAATTCAAGCTCAAGGAAGAAGCTCAAAGCATCAACATTGGGCTAAGTCCCATGCCCAATTATATCAATTTAAGTCCCAATAAGCAATGAGGGCACGAATCATCTTCAAGGCCCATTAAACCGCACGAAATCCTATCTATCACCGTACGTGTGGAATCAAAGCAATGCAAGATCATTTTGAGAATATCAAGCCCAATTAAAAGAAATCAAAATCCAATTGAGTTCTAACACAGCAAATCATGGACCAACTTAGGGCCCATTAAGCCATGGGAGGTCTAATAGTAATTATCAAGTCAAGACATGCAAAGTTCATTTCAGGAAGAAGTAAGTTCAATTAGAAGAAGATCAGGCTCTAACCAAGTTGAACCACAAACCAACTAACTTAAGGCCCATTAAGCCATAGGAGGCCCAAAAATCAAGTCAACATATGCATAGTTCATCTCAAAGAGAATCAAGCTCAACTAGAAGAAATCACATGCCAATCAGTTGCTAAATAAAGACTTAATGGTTTGGCAAGTCAAGACCCGATTGATTACCACATCAAAACTTGATTGGTTGCCAAGTCAAGACCCGATCGATCACCAAATGAAGATCCAATTGGTTGCCAGGTCAAGACCTGATTGGTTGTCAAATGAAGATCCAATCAGTTGCCATATGATGACCCAATTGGTTGCCAAGTCAAGACTTGATCAGTTGTCAAATAAAGATCTGATTATTTATCAAGTCAAGACCTAATCAGTTGCCAAATGAAGACTTGATCGATTGCCAAGCCAATACCCGATTGGAAGCCAAATAAGATTCGATTGGCTACTAAGTCAAGACCTGACCAATTGCCAAGAAAGTTAACAGTCAACATGATTAACAAGGGTCAAACCAACCAACTCATTATCAAACCGGATCATTCGAGCACTGATTCAAGATTGAATGAGAGTTGACCAAAGTCAAAGCAAGCCTATTGGAAAGAAAGTTAGTTTTCAATAGGAGTCAATCAAAATCAAATCAAATAAACTCGGTATCAAACCAAACCAACAAGGTACCGAGTTGGGATTGAATGAGAGTTGACTGAAGTCAACAAGTGAAAAATATCAAGTAATGGATAAAAATTGCCCAAGTCCCACTAATTTTGTCAAGTATCGATCTGGAAAATACACGTTAGTTGATAAAAAAATTATCCAAAACTAATGAAAACTCACTAACTTGGTCAAGCCCCATTTGAAGAAATATTGGCTTCCAAATTTAGATTGGCCTAACTAGCAATAAAAGAATTCTAACCCATTTAAGTGGATTTCATGATTGGTTCAGCCAATCCAAATTGGATTATGGGTTTGGATTGACCTAATCAACCATAAGAGGGTTCTAACCCTTTTAAGTTGATTTCAAGGCTGATTTGGCCAATCTAATTTGGCTTCTGAGTTTGGATTGGCCTAACCGGTCATAAGAAAGTTCTCTCTTTTAAGTGAATTTCATGGCTGGTTAGGCCAATTCAAGCTTACTTTTAGGTTTAGGTTGTCCTAACAGGCCATATGAGGGTTCTAACCTTTTAAGTGGATTTCATGGCCGGCTTCGAAATTGGATTGGCCTAACCAGCCATATGAAGATTCTAACTCTTTTAAGTGGATTTCATGGTCAATTGGCCAATCCAAACAATCGGCCAATACTAGGGCTATAAACGGGTCGGATTCGGTAGCGGATTCACCAGAATCCGATTCCGATTCCGATAAGGGTTAAGGGGTTCCGATTCCGATTCCGATAATTTCAGAATCACTATGTTCCGATTTCGATCCGATTCTAATTCCGTTATCGAAATCGGAACCGAATCCGATAAAATCCGAAATGCATATTAAATATTAATTTCTATTCAAAAGTGAGTCAATAATTTACATATAATTAATAAATTTTGATATAATATTCTTAAAAGTTTATTTTTATTATTTTATCAATTTATATATTATATATTATAATTTATTTAACTTTTTTATTTAATTTTATTTATATATAATTATTTTTTATTGAAATCGGATTAACGAAAACGGAACCAACTGATTCCGATTCCGATTCCGATAAGCTACCAGAATATCCGATTCCGATTCTGATAGCTTATAGGATACAAAAACAAGTTCCAAACCCGTTAATTTTTATCGAAATCGAATCGGATTATCGGAATATCGGATTCCGTTTACACCCCTAGCCAATACAAACAACCTTTAAGGTTTAGATTGGTTTAACTGACTATAAGAGGGTTCTAAACCTTTTAAGTGGATTTCATGGCCAATTAGGCCAATCCAAATGGGCTTCCAACTTTGGATTGGTCTAATCAGCTCCAAATTGGCCTTCAAGTTTGGATTGTCCCAATTGGCCATAAGAGGGTTCTAGCCAAGGTAGGTGGGGTCGGGGGTCAAGAGTGGGTCGGTTTGGCCCAAACCAACCCAGGTCGGCCGGGGTCGAGACTTGGGTAGGGTCTAGGTCGGGTGGGGTCACATAAAATAAAAAATAATAATTTTAAAACATTTATCAGGTCGAGGTCTCATGGTCAAATCAAGATGGTCGGCCCAAAAACCAACCGGGTTGGGCCTGGGTCATAACCCAGGTCGTGACCCCACATTCTATGGTTCTAGCCATTTTAAGTAAATTTCAAGACCGATTCGACCAATCTAAATTGGCTTTTGGGTTACTCGTTAGGACAATCCAAACTGGCTTCCAAGTTTGGATTGGCCTAAACGACCATAAGAGGGTTCTAACCCTTGTAAGTGAATTGGCCTAATCTATATCTATCCAAATCTATATACAAAACCTATTTCTATTCCAATCTATACCAAAACCTATTTCTATCCAAACCTGATCTAGCTCTATCTCAATTTATATCCCAATACCGATAAAAATTTCCACCATAAGATTAATATGACATATTAAAAAAATGAAATTAGAATTATATCTATAAAAAACTTCAAGAAATTCATAAACTTCAAATTTTTATTTCTATTGGTTGAGTTGCTTGAAGTTGTACCCCTTCATTGATTACACCAAATGTTGTAGGTACATTAACAAATTGTTCTTGATATGGTTCTACTTCATCGTCACTCTCATTTTCCTGATATATTATAATAGTTACAAAGTAGAAATTTTACCAATATCACCCATCTCTTACTCATGTTATCATTTATTCAAAAAACTTATTCTACTTGACTTGCAAGTGCAAAATGGTTCATTGGTCCCTAATTGCCTTTGTGTATTCAATGACATAAATTCATAACCATTAATGTTAAATCCTCTATTCTTATTATACAAATCACACCATTGATATTTAAACAATATTAAACGACTATTTCCATCAAAGGATATCTCAACTATATATAATATTTGCTGTAATATCCATCACAACTAGATTGAAGTTCGACATGCACAATGACACCACATAGTTGACTTAATTTGGTAGAATTTAAATTCATCATTCGGAAGCTAAATCCATTGCATATGTATTTAGATAATGAAGATGCGATTCTTGAGAGACCAAGAGATAAAATCTCAAGATCCTAGTGTACTTAGAAGACCCTATGTTTCCCAATTCTCTAAAGTGTGCTTTGAATCAAATTGAAAAATTTTAATCTCTACTTTCTCCATTAATAAGAGTATCATTATGTTCTTAGCAGAAATAATTGATATCATCAATTTGATTCAACACATATGAGTGGATTAAATCTTGTTCTCTTTTCGTCAACATTGTTACTTCTCAATGGATGGCCAATTTATTTATTGAACATTTTTTTGATAAATTTTATATGTGCCACCATTATAGTTCCAATCTCTACTGTGTTCACTCACATCTTGATGTGTATAGAAATAAATTGTGTGTACTCCTCAACCAAATAGCCATAGGCAATGGAACCTTCAACTCATACCTTGTTGCCAACATAATTTTTGTGTCTCTTTAAATATCTTTTAATTGGATACATCTAATAGTATTGAACTGGTTCAGACATTCTAGTCTTATAAGCCAAATACACAACAAGGTGGATTATAACATTAAAAAATGATGGTAGAAATTTTTGTTCTAACTTACACAATATTATTGTAATCTTAGATTTCCAATCCCTTAAAATACTATTATCTAAAATTTTAACACAAATTACTTTAAAATATTGACATAACTCTACACTCAAATTGAGTATGTCCTTTGGTATAATCCCTTAAAATGCCAGAGAAATATTCACCATGCATAATGACATGATCATTATGACTTTTTAGTCTACGAATGGTTCTACTACTGACCCTACTCGAGTATTCTTCACAAATTCAAATATCTAAAATTTTTATTCATTGCTAAGTCTATAAACTACATTTGGAAATCTAGATGAACCCTCCTATGGATGTAACTCTGGATGGATTTTTAACTTTACCAAATCTTTTCTTGAATTCATGTTATCTTTATCCAATCCACGTATCAAGAATATTGTCATGCACATTCTTCTCGATATACATGGCATCCAATTGATGACAAACTAGCAAAAAAGTCCAATATGGAAGTCGCTTAAAGGAAATACTTCTTTTCTTTAAATTTTTATTTCTTAACAAATTCTTTTCAAGTTCTTTAATTTTTTCTTAAACAGTTTTCTAAATCTTATTGTGTTAATCTCTTGTTGTGGTCTCTATATTGTGTTCTTCTCACACCATCGGCCATCAAACAAATGCCTGTATTGGTGCTTTCTCCATCAATGCGCTATGGATAAGAATTGATGATGTCCTAAATAATATTATTTTTTACTATGAACTAGTTAAATCGAGTATTTTTCCTCATTATGAACTGGGCATGCTAAATTTTTTTGGAGCTCAATTTGGATAGATTAACAAACACTTTTTTTCTTGAAACATTATATGTCTCCAATTCAATTCTCCATAAGTACTTTAATTCATCCACCAACAGTTGTAAGTATACATCAATATCATTTTTGGGGGCTCTTGGACCTAGTATTAGACACAAAATCATTGTTTATGTGGTTTTCATATACATCAATGGTGATAAATTGTAAACCACTATAACGACATGTCACACATTATTATTTTTAGATATGTTACCAAATGGGTTAAAACTATTTGTGGTCAAATCAAGTCAAATATTGCGTTTCTCCAACGCAAAACTAGGATATATTTCCTCCACTCTTTTCTAAGAGGGAAAATCAGCAAATGATGCATTTTACCACTTGATTCATATGAATGTATCTCTTGATGCCATTTCATCTACTTAGCAATGTTTATTGATATAAACAAACGTTGCATCCTATCTTTTAATGAATAATAATATAATATTTTCTATGTCACATTCTTAATTCTATGATTAGGATTATTTTTTTATCTTTGAAGTTTTACATTGTGGACACATAAATCTATTTATATTCTCTTTACAAAAGAGAGCACAATCATTAATACATACATCTAATTTTTTCGTAATTAAGTCCTAAGTCATTACCATTTTTAAGTTCATATCAAGTCTTATGAACACTTGAATATTTAGGAAATACATCCTTAAATAAAGATAATATACCATTCATAAATTTTCTAGTTAGATTAGTTACTGACTTCAACTGAATCAATTTTAAAATAAATTTTAACTTAAATATTTTTATGCAACTTTCAAAGTGTTATCACATCTTTTAATAACCAACAATATTTGTGTACTTTTATATTCGGTCCACCCTTGATTCAACATGAATAAATACCTATTAATTTTTTAAAAATAGAATTTATTACCAATTTAATTTTATATGTGTCTACAATTTTGTATCTACTCTTTTATGTTCGTCAATATTATGTGTGTGTGTATATATATATATATTTATCCGCAAACGTGTCCACGCACCTGGTTGACGTACAAGTTCAACCATGTTTCGGTTACCAGATGCGTCTACATATTGTTTGCTCCTATGTCCGTTTTAAGACGTATGTCCTTACTTCCATGTATATACGTCCATTAAAAATTATATATTTCATATGCATGATATATCCCATATATTTAGTATACAGGTTGGCATGCACAAGCCACCATGTAATACAGGGTTTTTTTATTCGTGGCTACTAAAATCAAATTAGATATTTTAGTAAAAGAAGTTGCCACGGTAAAAATGATAAAATTAGACCAGGAATGTTTACTATTCGGTTCGACTCAAAAAATTAATTTAATTCAATAATTTTTTATGATTTAGTTTGACTTGGACCATCAACGGGTTCAATTTGATCTCAAAAGATTTCCAAACCAAACCAAAGTTGTAAATTGATTAATCTAAATTAAGTTAACAATTTATTTTAACTTAAGCGTAATAACAATGATAATTTACCTTTCTTGTGTGAAAATAAATGTTTTAAAAATTATCAAGGTAAAGTGATTGAATATGTACTATAAATTAATAAACTATAATTTAGAACAAACTAAATAAAACTATATGTAAATATATCCGTCATAAACTAAGAAAGCATGATTTAAACCAGATCGAAATAAATCAAGTTGATTTAATTTAATTTAATTTAATTTTGTCAGGACTCAGAAGTTATGTTTGTTTTGGTTTGATTATTTAATAAAATAAATTTTGAAAAATTATTTCAAACACACCCCTAAAATGTTGAAGTACGTCGATACAAATTTGTGCATACAGACAAATACTGTTAAGTAGGATCGCGTTCCAGCTAAAGCGAAACACAGAAGGTACTCAAAAGTAAATAGTTCGGCAGAGAAGAGATACTTGGCGACCATTCTTCCAGCCAGCCCCTTCCCATCGTGTGGCGCCGGCGGTCCCTACTCGGCTCCTCCTCCCTGCTGCGGCATGCCCTTCAAAAAGGTGCCGCAGCTCCTTCTCATGGCTGAGCTCTACTGTAGACCAGCCATCCATGGAGGTTTCCTCCATTTCCTGCGCCACCTGCCGCTGTCGCCCCTTCAAGGCGGCCGCCCTGCCGCAGCAATGCAGGTTGCATCCCTATGCACTGCGAGGTAGCCATAAAGCTGTCAATGGAGGCCACGACTCCGGTCGTTCTTGTAGGGGTTTTGTGGCTGTTCAGGCCATCGAGCGATCTGCGGATCTCCCTCCCGTGGATATCACCTGGGAAATCGCCGTCGGCACTTTAGGTACTCCTATTTGTATACAGTTTCTATTTTCTTAAGAGGTTCTGCGACCACGATGCTTTCTTGGTTGTTGTTTTAGTTGTTCGGTGAGTTCTTATTCATCTGAAAAAATTTTCAGCGGGAATCACTCCGTTTATCGTCGCGGGAATCGAGTTTGGCAAGCGAATTGTGAGTTAGTCTTTTGTTTGCCTTGCAGAAAGAATCGGTTCCCATTATGTTCGATTCTGATTCTCATTGTTTGTGTTGGATGGACTACTTCATTTTGCTTCTTGTTGTTCACCAATTTTGGCTTTATAACTTTTGGAAATTTCATATAAGACAGACGTATTGGGTCTCTTTTGATACGGGGATAATGAAGGGATAACCATGTTTATCTTTAAAATTAGAGATAAACAAGGACTGCCCCTTTGTTATCTTCGTACCAGAGAAGGCCCGAATACTTTTACCTGTAGGAGTTATTATTTACCTGATCCCGACATATTACTTTTGCATGCAGACTCATTGTATTTTGCCGTTTTGTCACCTACTATCCCAGAGAACACGTGCACGAATACTTCTATTTCGCAGAAATTTGGTTTCTTAAATAGATAGGGAGAAAATTAACATAGTTCTCGATTTTGGTTATGCTTTATAAAACCTTTTGTAGTAAAGTAGGTCATGTGCTAGCTTCAAGGTCTCTTGACCAAAGATATGCTTAGCCGCGAAGGGAAGACATACCACATTTTTCTTTTGGTGAAGTAGCCATATTCAGGGAGTGTATTTTGAATCATTCAGATTATACTCCAACTTGCTATTGCAGAACTGCTTAGGAAACATCGTTTATGTGCTATGCTTTCAGTTTCAGTGGATGCCTTGAGCATGGTAATGGAATATAATATCTTTAGGAACAAACTTTTGTAACTGCAGTAAGTGCCAAAAGATCAGATCTTGGTCGGATTGTACTGGACTGGAAGAAGATCCATGTCCCATCTGTATCTGGTAGCAAGCAGTAATGGGATTTATATATGCATGCAGATCCATTTTTTCATAGGATCTTCAAAGATACACAAACCATATTTGGGAGTATCCATTTGTGCTAGAACAAAAACAAAGTATCCATTTGTGCAAACCAGCTGAGTCGAACAGCATGCTACTTGAACTTTGCTTAGTTATTTATAGCTCAGCTTGATGCTGGATAAGTATGTCACACCCCGGATTTCCTAAACCTGCGCAGCGGAATAAATCCGGCAACAGGGCCGAGGAAATAACCCCTTAACTACATTGGTTTGGAAAATTTGAAAGAATACAGGTCCCATTAAATGAGACAAATGATTCAATCCAAAAATAAATCACACCTGGATTCAATATAAAGAATTCAAAAACCAATTTTCTAATCTTCTTCTGCACTAATCCGGTCCCAAGATCGGATCGGTCCGATTCAGGCCGATTCGTCGGAAGAAAAATCGATCCGGATTGACCCTTAAAAAACTCTAAAACACAAAAAAATAACTAAATAAGAAGGTAGATCGGATTCCGATCCGATCTACCTGATTTTGGGGCGATTTCGGGCCCAAAAGTGACCCGGAATTGCTGCCACTGTGACGTCTCCCCCCCTATCGGGCGGGGAAGACGGCCTTACCGGGTCCAGGACCCGGTAAGGCCAGGATCCGGTGACTTCCTCAACCGGTAGGGTTTATACCCTACCGGTTTGCGTATCGGATCCATAGGACCCGATATGTTTTAGTCACCGGATCCATCGCTACCGGGTCCCGATGAACCCGGTAGCTTCATCTTCCCTGCCCGATAGGGTGGGGAAGAGGGCCGCCGCGGAGGGATGGCCACCACGGCGGTCTGTGGGCCGATTCCGGCAAGGGAATCGCCGGAATCGATCCAGGTTGATTCTGGCACCGATTCCACCTACAAACACCGATCCAGACCGATCTTCTATCCGGATCGGTAGTTCCGCCGGGAATCGGATCGGAGAGGTCCGATCCGATCCAAGAATCGGCCGATCCCGATCCGGATCGGCCGATTCTGCAATCCATGGTTGTGATAAACTTAATTATCTGAAAAATGTTAAAGGAATTGGAATGAGTCACGCGGACTCAGTAGGATTTATACCCAACTTTCCTATTATATTAATTCACTTAAATGATAGCAATAAATAATAAAATCAACACGAATCAGATTATAATATAATCACTAAACTAATTATTAAAATTAAATTATTTAATACGGTCCTTTCCAAAATTGATTAACCGAATTAGTCTGACTCTACATGAACTTGACTGCCAACTAAACTAGTTTATATGTTCATGCTGCCTAGACCTGCATGTGTCTATCACAATTCCATTATATGTAGTCAGAGGCGTGAGGCGACTGAGGCGAGGGATCCCTCACCTCGCCTTAGGCGCTTGAGGCGGGCACCTCAGGTGCCCGAGGCGACATTTTTTATTATTATGATATTTATTTTCATAACTGGAAAATATATATAATAAGGTGAAAAAATATAAAAAAATACAGTGAATGTATCATAAATGCAAGAAATATATATGAAAATGCAAGGAAGATATTTAAAATTGCAGGGAAAATAAAAAATTATGTCCGAAAATGCAGATAAAATTATCTAAAAATGCTGAACATATTTAAAAAATTGTGAAAAATACAAAAATAGCAGAAATTACATTAAAAATGCATAAAATGATTACTACAAAAATAAGTTGAAAGATGTACCTTTTCTCATTTCATTTCCATCAACATGCTTAAAAATTGAACACATCACCAAAAATAAAGAATGCAATACATCAAGTAGACAACATTTGAATAATAATGATAAACTAAACATAGAAGTACATAAATAACGATTAGTTTAAAACATCATTAAAAGGTACATTCATTCAATGTTTCCAATTAGTTAACACAAATATCAATTATCAATCGGAAGAGTAAGAGTCATCATCATCAGTAACATGAACATGAATTTCCCCATCCGATTCTGAGGTATCTTCATCCATGGCCACACTCTTTCCCTTCTCAAGACTTTGCCTTTTAGAGGCCTCCGCTCTAGTGGATGGACCTTCCTCTTCATCAATACTGGCTGCTAGTTCAACTTCCCTCCATGTGAGGTCCTCTCCTTCATGCACATAGTCGTCGTCCTCTCTAGTGATCCACTCATCAGCCTCATCAATATCATCTAAAGAAATAGGATCATGATTGAACTTCTCCATCCTAAAATGGCGATCTTGAAGCCTTTGATTGTATTGGACATAGACAAGATCGTTTAGCCTTTTTTGTTCCATTATATTTCTTTTCTTTGTGTGCACCTATGATATAAGGACGAAGATCAATTTAAAGTATCATATGAAACATGCTAAACAATGAATGATACTAGTGCATACCTGCTTAAAGGTACTCCAGTTGCGTTTACAACTAGATGTACTACAAGTGACGCTCAATACCTTGATGGCGAACCTTTGCAATTGAGGAACCTTACTTCCCCAATCCTTCCACCAATTTGCTAAAAGAAAGATTGAGAATTAATCAAATTTAAAACAATACTTTGAAATGTATAGATAAAAAGTTTTAAAAAGTTAAATGTCAACCTGTAATGGAAGTTTTTCTTTGTCTAATGGCCATATCTCTACCAAATAGGCCCTCAGCATCTCTGTATGTATTTAGTTGCTTGGTAATCAAATCTTGCTCATCAGGACTTTCAATTAACCTCTCAATGGTATCATACAGTCCTTGTTTAATTTCTTCATCACTCTCAACATCCGGATTTGAGTAAAAGAATTGGAGGTTAAGATAATAACCCGCTGCATGTAATAGACAATGGAGTTGATTGTCCCACCTCCTATCAACAATGTCCCAAATTGGACCGTATTTGTCAAACTTATCATCCAAGGCACTCTTAATGCCTTCCTTTGCCCGGTCCATTGCTTCATCTATGTAGCCCATTGCTGGTTTCTCATCATCCACTAGGCGTAAGACAATCACAAGAGACTTGAAGATTGAAAGAGCATATGCTACACCTCTCCAAAAAGTTGTTTTTAAAATGATGTCACATGATTTCTTTCTCTCAGTTTGCTTAGCCCATCGGTTGCTAGAGCCAGTCCACTCTTCAGATGTAAACATCCTTCTCAATTCAGCCTTCAAGTTGTGTAGGCTCTCTATATTTAGGTAGTTTGTTGAAACCCTTGCACGAAAAAAAATAATCATGTTAATGGCATTCACTATCACAAGTCACAGTTCACAAACCAAATTAAAATATTATAAAAATACATTTCAAATTGAGATTTTACATTGTGACTGCTGCCCTACACAAATTCCTTCTATTGATGAACTTCCTCATCATGGCAAGAACTTTTGTATGCCTATAAATAAATGTCGTCACATACTTGGCATGCCTAATTGTGGATTTGATACCCAACAATTTAGAAATATCTTCTAGCATCAAATCAATGCAATATGCTGCATATGATGTTCAAAATAACGAGGATGCATAGACATCAACAATCTCCCTATAGCTATGTAACTTGCCTCGTTATCCATTACAATTTGGATAACATTTTTCTCTCCAACTTCAACAATTATTTTGTCCAACAAATCAGCCAACAACTTTGCATCTTTGACTTGTGAAGATGCATCTATTGATTTTAGAAAGACTGTGCCCGTAGGCATGTTGACTAAAAAATTTATCAATGTTCTCCCTCTTCTATCTGTCCAAGCATCGGATATGATAGTGCATCCATTATTCACTCAACTTCCTTTTTCTTTTTCAACTAATTCTTTAGTTGTTTGAAGCTCTTTCACAAGTAAGTTTTCACAAACTTCATGATATGATGGGCCTTTTAATCTCGGGCCAAATTGACCAATAGTCTCTAATATGGTCTGAAAACTATTCAAGCGTACGGTGTTGAAAGGAATACCTGCTTAGTACATCCACCGAGCAATGTACTGCACAACTTTTTCCCTCTTCCTTCAAATGTTTTTTTGTCTTTCACACTCTTCTTTTTGGAAACTTCTGGATTTTGTCTCATAAAACGGTCCATAGGATTTCTCAAACGAGAAGGCAAAAATGCTTGATCACAAACAAGTAATGTGTCTTCAGCTTCCATGCTTATCTCCGAAGTGTTCACACCAAGAAGGTTGTCTCTTCCTTCAATCTCTCTTATCACCACAACCTTTTCAAAGCGAGCTTGTTTAGCTTGCTCCATATGTTGTTTAACCTCTTCTTTGGCCTCCGATGTAGTTTTCTTGCAACTTGTGACATTGGTGGATAGACCGGCTATATGTTGCTTCAACCTATATATCCCACATTTGCAATCCTTGTTGCAAAACGAACATCTAACAAGATCTCGATTTTTTGGATCCACCAAAATTCTATATTTCCAACCAACATCCTTTGACTTAGGAGGATGTCTTAAGATAATGGGGCCCGATGAAGTTGTTTGGGTGTTTGACCCCGTCCCCGAAGCTTGCTCCACAATTTGAGACATCTTCATACAAAATACATAAACATCAAATACATTAAGAACAGTATAAATCAGAAAAAAATCAAAAACGGATCCACCAAAATTAGATTGTAAATGAAATATATTAAGAACAATAAGAAATCAGATTCAAAAAGTCTATTTTAAGCTATGTTATCCGAGGCGTGAGGCACCCGAGGCGAGGGACCTAGCGTCTCGCCTCAGGCGCTTGGGGCGGGCACCTCAGGCGCCCGAGGCGTTTTATATTATTTAATTATTTTAATTTAAATAATACATATATCTCATACAAATAGTTGAAATAAATCTAAAAAAATTCTTGTAATATTGAAATAAATACATCATTTTAATAACTATATATTGTGGCCATCACTAAATAATGTTATAGCAATAAAAGAAAGTCAATAACAAACATAACATCGTAACAACTAACAAGAGTAGAGTACAAATCAAATATAACATAGTATAACAACTTAATGAGAGTAGAAATCAATAACAAAAGAAGACAAATATCATAATTAAATTAAGAAATGGATCATGTTTGACCATATTTGTTTGACTTGGGCGGGGTGAGGCATTTTGGGGCGAGGCGAGGCGTTTTGCCAGTGCCTCACCAGTCTCAACCGCCTAGGCGGTTGCGGGGAGCGCTTCTGATAACTATGATTTTAAGAAATCAGATTTAAAAAATTTGTTTTAAGAAATCAGATTTAAGAAATCTATTTTAACTTTTAAGAAATCTGATTTAACAATTAGAAATCTGATTTAACAAAAACTCTGATTTAAGAAATCTGATTTAAAAAAATCAGATTTAACAATAAGAAATCAGATTCAAGAAATCAGATTTAAGAAATCTAACTAGTATTAACAACCGTAAACAGAAATAAACTTTGAAGAAAAACAAATACATTTCCGAAAAATCAGATTCAAGAAATCAGATTTAATGAACTTTGAAGAAAAACAGAAATAAAATAAATACATTTCCGAAAAATAATAAACATGTTATCCGACTACGTTGAAGTAATTTAGCCAATTATGTATGAACGTCTTAATCAAATATGTTCAAGTATAACAAAATAAAAGAAGTATGTATGAAGAAAACGGAAAAAAAACGTAAAAACCTTTCCGACAACGTCTGGGTTGTTCGGTAATCTTTGCAAACCCGGTTAACAATACCTACGCCTTCTACACGTTGCCAATGGCGTAATAAAAATATTGGAATCACATTTACAATGGAAAAAAAGAAGACAAATCAAAAGAACGTACCTTGTACGTCTAGATCCGGTCTTCTAACAATGTACACCAAGATAGAAAAAAATCAAACATAAGATAAGATTCTTGTATTAGTAGAAGGATGATGAATAAGAAGGAAAAAAATGAAGAAAAAAACGTGAAAACTCTAAAACTGACTGGTTGGAGAGCTCCTCTGATGGTCTGGAAAGTTTGGACAGCTTCTTCGGCGACTGGCAGCGGTGGCGGCGTCGTCTCCGGCGACTGGCAGCGGCGGCGGGGGCTTCTCCAGCGAGCAGCAGCGGCTTCACGGCTTGGGCTTCAAACACGTCGGACGGGAGAGAGAGAGAAGAGGTCGGGACGGGAGAGAGAGAAGAGGCCGCGAGGGCCCATGTTAAGTTAATCGGATCTGGCATTTGGGCCCGGATCCGATAAGCAGAGGCTGAGGCGTTCGCCTCCCCCGCCTAGGCGGCTGAGGCGGGGGAGGTGATCGCCTCAGGCGATAGCTGCTGGGTCGAGGCGGGGACGGATCGCCTCGCCTCACCTCCTCGCCTAGGCGACCGAGGTGGTCGCCTCTGATAACATAGATTCTATTTGTCTGAGTAGATTATATGCTCTACTTGGCGATACTCACTTCAACTCTAAATATATATATGAAATACCATACAGTAAGCTAAATCTCAAAGTACGTCTAGGCAGGGGCGTACTTAGGATAAACCGCGGTATCCGAAATCGAAGGTTGCACCGGATCAATCTAATTCCACCGCTGCCCATGGGCGATTCTATCATAGGCTGGAGGACATTACATGCATCATAACATCAATAACATTTCACAAGCAAACCATAGTTACTCAGACAATATCAATTCAATTCAATATGCCAATATACATGATTACTGAATCCAATATGCAAATTTACCAAAGCAGGTTTACACAATACCGAATCATGCAAACCATTCAATTAATGCAAAAATTCATGTAATAGACCCAATCAGGAACAATATGCAAATATACCAAGTTACGCACGTAATTCAATTATACTCTAATTCATGCAATTGACCCAATCAGAAAAGAATATGCAGCATAATTAGACTTGCTAACTTCAATTAATCATAATTCAATATCAATTTATCAAAAATTGCACTCTATAACTTTATGCCTCTAAGAATATCAGTTAACTAAATATGTTAAGAAATTATCAGGTCAATTCAAATTCTATTTCAATTTGTCAATTATTAATCTTTAAGATCATACGTAACATAAATCGGATACAATTAAAATCTTAATAGGTCATAACTCAAGTTTCATAACTTAATACAAATAATATAATTAACCTAAACCATGATTAATTATATTTATGACTAACTAAACCGGTTCATGAAAATAAATGCAACTACACATGAATGACCTAATTCACATTTTAGTAAATCTATATAAGTAAACAAATAATTAAATTACCATTTAATCACCAATTTCTAACTATTTATCTAATAAACACATTTTAACACTTTAATTAAAATATCAAGATGCTATGAAAGTCGGGATGCCTACCTCAATGAAGGAATGATCAATCCAAATCCGATAGGAGCTAACTGGATTATGATCACGGAACGGCAGCGACAACGGTAAACGACAATAATAAAACTAAGAAGATATCAATATTTTAATAAATTACCAATGTATATAAAAATCTCAAGATAAAATAGAAAATAGAAATGGCAGGGCTTACCTTGGCAGATCAACGGGGAAATGGTGCCAGCAGCGGCTGCAGGCGCATGGCAACGTCAAGGCGACGTAGCCGGGAGCTTGGCACGACGATGGTGGGGGTGTGCAGAGGCACGGGCAAAGGCGTGGAGGCTAGACGGCAGGGCCTAGGATGCAGTGCTGCGAGGCGATGAGGCGTGCGGATGGTGAAGGGTGAAGCAGGCGTAGGTGGTAGGCGGAAAAGAAGAGAGGGAAAGAGATTGAGATGGAGAGCGCGGGAGAGACAGTGGTGTAAGCAGGAGAGGCACGCGGAGTGCCACGTTCGCGTGGGCACACGCGATGGCGATGGCGACGGCGACGGTGAACTCACCGCGCAGAGGCGACAATGAAGAAGAGGCATAAGAGGTGGGGTTCGGCCGGCGCAATGCGCCGCTTGCTGTGGCCGCCTGCCACTGGCGGGTGCAAGCAGAGGCGGAGGGGAGACGGCGGTGTTGTGTGCCGTTGGCGCATGACCGCGTGGACGCACGGTCCTACTACCCGCATGCGCGGGCTCGCATGGCGCGAAAGAAACAAAGGGGGGGAGAGAGGAAGAGCGGGAGAGCGGTAGCGGCGGCCACGACAGCGGCGGCAGCCGCGGCTGCGGGCCAGGGAAAGAAGAAGAAGAAGAGCAGAGGCGACGGCGACGACGACCGCGGGAAGAAGAGAGGGAGATGGCCGCGGCTACGGCGGCAGGGGGAAGGAAAAATTAAAGGGGAGGGAGAACGGCGGAGGCAAACAGTGAAGATGGCAACGACTCGCGGCGGCGAGGCGATGTCGGTGGAGTCCGAAGAGGAAGAAGAAGAGAGCAAAGAGAAGGAGCCGGAGGGGGCTCACGGTGGGCATCGCGGACGGAGACGAGGAGAAGACGGAGCGAGGAGGCAACGACGTGATGGGGAGGGACAAGGGCGATGCACGCGGAAGGGGAGGCAGAGGTGACGAAGGGGGAGGCGGTGCAGGGAGAAGGAGAGGGGAAAGGTGGTGGAGGAGAGAAGGTACGAGAAGAGGAGGGGGAATGGCGGTGGCAAAGGCGGTTCGACGAGGAGGCCCTTTTTTTTTAAACCAGGCATTACAAAGTAGGCTAGACCTATGTTTGACCTTAGCTCTTTGAAGTTTGAACTACTTGTTTACTTGATACTTGATACTTGATAAATAGGCTTGACCTATATTTGACCTTAACTCTTTGAGCTACTTATTTACTTGGTTGAGCTGAGCTTAATCTTGAGCTCGAACATTATAATATCTACAAGTAAAAAAGAGAGAAAATTGACTCCCGATTCACTTTTCAAGTTCTGCTTTAGCACATTTTCTGATTCCTCAATTTGTTTAACGTCCAGTCAAATTTTTCAAATTTTTCTAGCATCCACTCTAATTTAGGCTACAATCGTTAAGGGAATATTAAGGATAGAGGAAATGATTCTTTTAGCTATATTTTGAAGGAAATGGGGTAGACAATTCTCCAATCTAGTGTAGAAAAGGGAACACCTGCAGTCTCTAATAAAAAAAGGTCACGTTACTCCTTCACTTAAAGCACTTACGTGACAGAATAAAAAGGTGTTGATGAACAAACAAAAGTCAGTTTTTTATTTTTGTGTTACTAACCCTTTAAATATAATACTAATCCTTTGCTTACATATAACACTAACTCATTTGTTCACTTATGAACACAGTATATTTTGTTACTAATCTTTATGATATATTACTAACCCTTATCATATATTATTAACCCACGATATCTAATAGAATATGAGTTAATAATTTATCATATGTTTTTTTTAGTTATGTATGTAAAGGGATAGTGATATATGCAATTAGTTATTAACAAAAAATTCGGAGGTTAAATAATGTGTGAAGGGTTAGTAATATATCTGAAGTGTCAGTAACCAGAAAATTTGAGGGGTTAGTAATATAAATGGTTAGAAATGAGAAATTCTGAAGGTAACTGTATGATTTTTTCAATTTTTTTCGTTACTAATCTTTTACATATATTACTAACTATTTATCTACATTACTATTCCCTCGTATTTTCTCGTTACTAACTTTTTATATAGTTATTACTAACATTCTCAGTTTTCTCGTTACTAGCCTTTTACATATATTACTAAACTTCTAGATTTTCTCGTTACTAACCCACTACATATATTGTTGACTGTTTATATATATTACTAATCTCTCACGTTTTTTAGTTACTAACTCTTTACATATGTTATTAAACTTTTATATATGTTACTAACTTTCAAAATAAATTGATATTAATCTCAAAAAATTCTAAAATTTTTTATAATAAGTTATTAACTCATATTCTTTCAGATTTTTTCATTACTAACTTTTTGCATATATTACTGATTCTTTGCCTATGTTACTAATCCTTAAAATAAATCTATATTAACCTAAAAGAAATATAAAAATCATATAATCAGTTATTAACCCATACTCTCTTATATTTTTTTAATTGTTAACACTTTATATATATATATATTACAAACTCATTACATATATTACTAACCTCTAAAATAAATTGATATTAACCTCAATTTTTTTTAAAATTATATAATCAGTTATTAACTCATATTCTTCTAGATTTCTTAATTACCAATTATGTACATATATTACTAACCTTTTACGTATGTTACTGACTCTCAAAATAAATTGATATTAATTATTAAAAATTCTAAAAAAATTATATAATAAGTTACTAACCCATATTGCTTTAGATTTTCTACTTATTAACCTTTTATGTATATTATTAACCCTCGAAATAAATTAATATTGATTCTGAAAAATTCTAAGAAAATCATATAATCAGTTTTTAACTTATACTCTTATAAAACTTCTAGTTACTAACATTTTACATATATTACTAACCCTCAAGATAAATTGATATTAACTCTAAAAATTCATAAAATTCATAAAATTATTTATTAACTCACGGTATGACCCACTCAATCACTTATTAATTGTATGTACTGATATGAAATGTACGTTAGCATTATATACATAAGGTTTATACTGATGATTAATACTATATATAAAAGGTTAATAATATATTTATAGGTTTAATAATTGATAACAGGTGGTTTATAATATAGTTTCAATGGTTTAATAATATGATAGGGTAAGTAATATATACCAAGGGTGGAAGGAGCATGGAGAGTCTGTGTTGGTCTACAGGGTGTTATCGGGAGATGAAAATGAATGTAAATGAAGAGAAACAGTGTGGCATAAACGACTAGAGATTATAGAGATTGAATCTGACGTACTAGACATTTTGCAAATTCAATCAATGTACTAATAATTAAGTTGACTTTGTAAAATAGACCGAAAATCAATTTTCAGAAAACAATGAAACTCATGTACATTCCCCCCATCTCTCTCTCATAACCCCCTATGGAATCTCTCCCCTGTGCAACGTGCAGCGGAACCGTCTTTCCTTGCCTTCTTCCCAACTATTTTGCTCAACCATACTCGCACGAGTTCTCCCTAGAGTGCTGCCAAGTTGCTGCAATACTTCCTCCATTTCTCCTTGCATCGTTTTGATTCGCTTCTATGCTTCCATGTAGCCCTGCTGCCCTGCGGCATCCCATCGCCGCTTTGCAACACCCCTTCGCTATTAGCCGTCCTCTGCTGACATTCTAGTGCCGCATGAAATAGTCTCCTACGCAAACGTGAAAGATAGCTGAACACCATAAGAAGAGAGACAAAGAGAAGCGCGTCAAGAAAAAACTTAAATGTTCGTATGTATTCCAAGAATACAAGTATTTATAAGGAGATACAATAAGAAGATAGAAATAAGATAAGCTTATAAATATCCATCTTTTAGACAACTTGATAAAGTTGCTAACCAACTTGATAACTACTTAGCCTAACAACTTGATAAGATAGAATTAAATGACTTTGCATCATTATTCAACATTCACCCTTATTGCAAAATCATTTACACCAAATAGTTTCTTCAATTTATAAAATTTTTCTTAGCTCAGAAATTTTATCACAAGATCTGTCAATTGGTCTTTAGTTTGCAATATGTCAACTTAATTGTTCCATTTGAAACAGTTTCTCGGATAAAATGATGGCTTATCTCTATGTGCTTTGTACGTCTACGCAAGCATGATTTTTTTGACATTGAAATTGCAGACTTATTATCACATAATATTTCAATTACTTCACTCCGAGCTTGTTGCAAATCTTCAAGAATGCATTTAATTCTCATAACCTGACAAGTTGTTGATGCAGTTGTTAGATATTCTGCTTCAATTGACGATAATGTTGTTGTAGCTTGCTTCTTCGATGTCTAAGAAACAACTCATGAACCTAAAAGAAATACATAACTAATAGTGTTTTTTCTCTCATATAAAGAACCTGCCTAATCACTATATGTATAACTTGATTACTTGAATGTGTTCTTGGAGTATACCATAACCCTTGTGAAATAGTCACATAGACGTATTGGAGAATTCTTTTTACAGCCCTTAAATGTTGTTTTGAATGATCATGCATGAATTTGGACGCTAGACTCTGTGGAAACATCAAATTAGGTTGAGTATGAGTTAAATAAATCAAACCACTAGTTAATCTTCTGAAATAACATACATCAACCTTTCTTGTACTATCCATTAACCTGACTTTCTCATTCACATTCATTAGGGTGTTAGGTTTGCAACTTTTCATGTTAAACATTTTCAGTAAGTCATTAGCATACTTCTCTTGGGATAGAAATATCATATTTTTTGTTTATTTAACTAGTAGTCCCAAAAAGTAATGCAACAATTCCAAATCTGTCATTTCAAACTTATCCATCATTTTCCTCTTGAACTCAACAACCAATTCAAGTGAGGAAGCTATATAGATGATATCATCAGCATGTAAATTCACAATAATAATGTTCTTACTATTTGCTTTTGTGTAGAAGGTTTGTTCGCTAAGACTTGTTTTGAAACCAATATGTGTCGAGTTTGCTATACCAAGCTCTTGGGGCTTGTTTAAGGCTATATAGAGTTTTCTTCAGCTCGTAACATTTTCTTCTATACCAAGGATAACATATCCTTCTTGTTGCTCAACAAAAACCTCTTCATCCAATATACCATTTAAAAATGCAGATTTAACATCAAGTTGATAAACATGCCATTTCATATTTACCGCAAATACCAACACAGTTTTAATTGTCTCTATTTTAGCAATAGGAGAAAATGTTTCATAGAAATCAATACATTCTTGTTGTTAATAACACTTTACCACAAGTCTTGCTTTGTGCTTTTAAATGTTGTCAATAGCATTATATTTTATCTTATGGATCTATTTTAAGCCAATCAGATTTTTCTCAATTGGTAGATTCACTTCCATGTATCATTCTTCTCAATTGATGCAATGTCTTCATCTATTGTTTGCTTCCATTTTTCATGTTTGACTGCTTGCTTAAATATTGTTAGCTCTGTTGAAAATAAGATAAAACTACAATATTCATAGATATCATGCAAAGATTTCATCTTGGTGAACCATCTAATTCACTATCTGATTTTCTATTACTCAAATTGTTACCTCTTACAAAGGTCTCATCTTGTCTCATTTCTGCAATTGGAGATAAATAATTATGCATTTCTTTATAACCTGTCCAAACTTAGTTCATCAAAGTTCCAAGATGTATTCTTATTAAATAGGACATCTCTACTTATAAAAATATTTTTATTCAAATGATTATACAACCGATAACATTTTGTTTCAACACTGTAACCAATGAAGATGCATTTTTCACTCTTTTAATCAAGTTTATCTCTTATTTCAAATTAATATGAGCATAAACAGTTGAACCAAAAATTCACAAATAAGTTATATTAGTTTTTTTTTACCATGCCAACCTTTAAAAGAAGTTTGATTCTATACTGTTTTTGTGGAAGATTTGTTGAGAAGATAGTATACAATTTCTACTACCTCAGTTTAAAATTTATTTGAAAGTTGTTTTGCCTTCAACATGCTATAGTTCATCTCTATGATAGTTCGATTTTTATGTTATGCAATCCCATTTTGATGAAGTGTGTAATTTGCTGAGTTGTCTGTGAACACCATTTACTTTACAAGACGAGATAAAGTTAATAGATAAAAACTCTCTTCGATTAGTCCTCAAAGTTTTAATGTTATGTTCACTTTGCTTCTCAACATAAGTTTTAAAAATAAAAAACTTTAAATATGTTTTTTGATTTGTAATTTAAGAAATACACTCAACTTTTATTGTTATAGTCATCAATAAATAACATAAAGTATTTACTTCCACCAAGCGATGTGGTCTTCATTATTCCACAATTATTTGTATAACAAGTTGAAGTAAAGTATGTGCTCTCCATGAACCCTTGAATGGAAATGACTTTCTATGTTGTTTTTCATATATGCAGCTTCACAAATATCATTTAACATGTTCAAAATGTGGTAAACTAATAACTATATGATTTTGATTCAATAATTTCAAACCATTGAAATGTAAATGTCCATATCGGTTAGGCCAAAATTGTGATAGGTTTTTGGTTGAAACATATAATGCATAATCACCAATTTTTGAAAAATTGAAAGGAAACATTTTATTTTTTGTTATCTTCACATTTTTAACTAATCTATCATTTATGTCGTGAATCTCACAAGAATTTTTCATAAATGTAATTGCATAACCATGTTAGACTAATTGATCAATGTTTAGAAGATTATGAACTAAACTACTAATGTAAATGAAATCATGTATTTGTCTTTTAGTACCTGATTTGAGCTTGACTGAGATAATATCTTTTTCTTTAGCTTTAACTTGTTCTCATTTTTGCCATCTTTTAAGATGTCTAATTTTGAAGTGAGTGTATGCTTTAAGGTGTTCTTTGCTGATATGTTCAATCTATGCATATGAGTTTGTAAGGAATCCATTAGTTTATTGTGAGTATTGAGAAAGATCGTTGGACTTTTTAATAGCTACTACAACTTGATCAAATTTAGAGGGTAAAGTTCTGATCAAGAAGTGATTCACCACGTGATCTGATATTATTAACTATAGATGTTGTTTTAACAAAAAAATCTTAAACAATTTCTTGCTTTAACTTGGAAGTTTGACAATAACAATTTTTTGAGAACCTTGGTATTTATATTTCAAATATCCCATGTCTTTTTTGATTAGCTGCTACAGAAATTCTAGAAAAGGCTGCATCACTAACAACTTGTTGAATAATCAACAACATTTTAGCATCCTTCTTCTGAGTTTTTTTCAACTTATTTCTTTTTGCTATTGTCATACGTAAATATTTACATTGCATGGTTATGAGAAGTCAGTATCAACTAAATCCCAAAGATCTTGGGAAACATTTAGGGTTCTCATTTTAATGCACGAAAAAACATAATTCTCTCTATTAAATAATAGAATCAAAGATTGATTTACACCGTAGAACCGTTAAGATGTACATTTAATCTCTCACAAAATTTTTAGCAACCAAGTGATGGAGAGTACCTGTCTACTTGTCAACCTAATGGAATCCTTGAAAACAAGGTCCTGGAATCCTTCAGAACACGTTGGCTGGCACTGGGGACTTTGACCATAATCAACAAGTGGGTGTGATGGAGGCAGATGATACTGTGAAGAGAGAAGGCGTGCAGGTCTCTCCTGCGATGGTGCGGCTGCAAGGCATGCAGATGCTTGTGGCGCTTGTGGGTCAACTTAGTATGGTTGACCTCCTCAAAAAAGGCTGTTACTATGGTATGGAAGCACATAAGCAGTGGCGTGGCAGGGAAAAAGAAGGCGCAGCGGCATGCAGTAGATGGCACCCTCGGTGGTTGGCGTGGCATAATGGCTCCCTTCTTGCATAGATGCTCTCCGGAGCGCGGTTGTACTTGACGAAGATGTGGTGTTGCACTCTCTTCAACACGCGCAGGTGTGGCTGCATACACATGGGTGGGTGGCGTGCTTCTGGAGGGAGTGTGCGGTGAGGGAAGAAAACTGGGTGCAGCACGAAGCCTTCCGGATGGCTCTAATACCACTATGAAATAGTCTTTTGCGCAAAAGTGAAAGATAGCTGAACACCACAAGAAGATAGACAAAAAGAAGTACGTCAAGAAAAAACTTGCATGATTGTATATATTTTATGAACACAGGTATTTATAGGGAGGTACAAGAAGATATGAATAAGATAAACCTAGAGATATCCATCTCTTAAACAATTTGATAAAGTTGCTAACCAATTTGATAACTACCTAGCCTAACAACCTGATAAATCTATCCCAACATAACAACTTGATAAGATAAGATTAAATAACTTTGCAGTATTATCCAACACCGCTGCCATCGTCAAGAGCTCCTGCCCCCTTCCTCCTTCCCAGCAAAGAAGGCATCCCACTGCCATCAGCCTCTCTTGCTATCATTGCAGCGATCACTTCCTCCTCCTCTATCGTGTGCCATCGACCCCTCCACTGGTTGCTTAGGATCTGTCCAACGTTGCCACCTTGTTCTCACCACGTAGGCCCAAGCTCACCTTGCTGCCTCGCACCATTGTTGCCCCATCTTCTCTTCTTTGCATCGCTGGAGACCCCCTGCTAACTCCACTGCAGCCAGCGCTGCCACCTCTTCCTCTTCTAGTGCAGCCTGACGCCTCATCCAAGACGCCCTCTGGTGAGCTGCCATTGTCGTGTGCCTTAGCATCGGGGAGCCTCCACCTCAACACCAGCTTGATGCTCCGATTGCCATCTCGACTCCCCCTTCCCTAGTTGCCGTTGAGATGCCCAGATGCCAACCCTCTCTCTCTCTCTCTCTATCCCTATCTCTCTTCTCATGGAAGCCAGCAATTGGCAACTTCAAACACCACCCAGTCATTTGATCGACATTACGATCATCACCTGATCATCTGACTATCAGCCGATTGCCTTCAATCACTCCATTAGCAACTCGGCCATTGTTCATCATTACTATATTGTCAACTTGCAACCTAATTTACCATCCGGTTTTTCGACCAGGTACTCAATTTACAATTTGAATGTTTGACCAGCAATCCAATAATTGTCAGATTGTCTGATTGGCAGCCGTGTCGATCGTTTTGGCATCCTCGATCATTCTACTTCTAACATAAGGGATCGCGACTTCAGAAACCGAATCGTAAAACTGATAGACTCTTTCTACTTATTTTTATTATGTCACCCTTTGTATTATTTTTAAGTATATATAATTATGTTAGTTATTCAAATAAAATATTTTGTATTGAAATTATGTGTTAAGAATATGTTATCATATGATTGGACTTGTAAGATAAGTGATTGTTTTAAAGAAAAATAAATATTTAAGTTTGAGATCATGGATGTTTGAGTTAATACATGTGAAATTAGTTAAGGCTTATACATAGGAGTTTAGATGTGTTTAGATTATGCTTTTGTATCCATTTGTCATGTATATGGTATTATGTATGTAAGTTAGATGTCTATAAACATTTGGATTGTTGGGTGCAAATGGTTTGATAGCATTTAGATAGTTTGATGCTTATGGTTAGAGCATGTAAGTGTAAAGTTTATTTTGTGATATAGACTGGAGTTGAAGTGAAAATGATTAGATTTGATAGTTTAATGTTAGAATATGCATGCATTAGATTTATTCCAAGTCTCAAGTTAGTCAATATTTGAGCAATATGTGTTTTTGATTTGCATTATATGGTTTATACAATGTGCTACATTCTAATTTATATTGCACTTACACCAGACTAAAGTTAGTGCCCGTAGGCGGCGGGGGTTAGAGCAATTCGGAATATCTTTCGATCCCGGATATCGTGATTCATTCTAAGTGTGTCATTGTCTAGATGCACAATAGGATTTAATTTAGTTATATGTTACGTCTATATATAATGGATCTGATGTAAATTCTGACATTGCTACATGAATATCTAGGTGTATGCTCTGGGTTTGCATAACAAAAATTCCTTTCCTTTTGATGTGTAAAAGAAAATGTTAGCTATGATATGATATTTTATATAAGTTTTTGAAGGCCTTGCATGTGTTGACATGGTAGGTCTATTGGAAGGTCAATAAATTTTGTTAAATATAGAATTTTTATATTTAGATTAGAGGTCAAAAGAATTTTTAGTTGCATATCATATTGATGTAATCTCAAAAATTAAACATTTTAAGATTTTGAAAATTTATTTTTCTGTTGGATTTGATTTTGACTTGATTTGACTTTAGTATTGACTTTGTAAGAAAATAGGTGATATTCCATAAAAGTATTAACTAGGGTCTATGATATGTATAAAATTATACATTGAGGCTGTTAGGTTCTTTGAAAATTGATTTTAACCTCTCCCCGTCGGATGGTGCGAAGATCCGACGTTAATTACATCGAGAGTACTCGAATACCTTTGATTATCCGTCATAGCAATCCATAAGAATAGAAGAACATGCATCCATAAAAATAAACATTCACACATAGTAGAAAACAGCCCCATGAACTTGATGGAATGCAAGCACTTAATTTGTTTTGAATTTAATTTGAATTGAATTGATTTGATTTGTTCTTGATTTGGTTTGATTGATTTGATTTTGTTTAGAATGAATTTGTTCAGAATTTGATTTGTTTTAAATTCAATTTGATTTGAGAGATTTATTTAGTAATTGTTTATTTGATTTGGGTTGAGTTTGAATTTAAAGGATTTGAGGTTTTACTCAAGAAATTTAGCTTGAAATTGAGTTTATTCAGTTTGATTTGCTTGGTTGAAATTGATTTGAATTTGGGTTTATTTGATTAGAATTGATTTGAGTTTGGTTTGGGGAATTAAATTTTTTAAAATTTAGGAGATTTGACTCAAGTTAATTGGATTTGGGGGATTTGATCTGAGTTTGATTTAAAAATTGAATTTGAGTTTATTTGATTAGGATTTTCCAAGCTTCTTTTAAATTTCCAGACTCGCAAAACTTCCTCAACTTTGGATTTGAGCTTGATTCATTTGATTTGAAAGAAAATTGATTCTGTTTAGTTTGACTTTAACTTAAGTTAAACTGGTTTGATGAACATGATTTTTGGGAAATCTGATCTGGCCATGAATTAAAGATCTTTATTTGTTCTACATTAGTTATCTTATTTTAGATCTTGATTCAAATCTGTTCTTAAATGTGTGTTTGATTTAATTTGATTTTTAGTTGGTTTAGATTTGTTTTAACATCTATTTTGTGATGAATTTACTGTGGTTCATGATTTGATAACTTTATTTGATTAAGGTTTGATTAAGACTTGATGTTATTTGGAGTTTATTCAAATTGATTGAAATTCCTTTAAGAATTTAATTTGTCTTGCCCGTTTCTTTGGATGTTGATTTCTGGGATTGATGAACTTGACACACAGTATGCATGGGAACCTGATTTTTATCCGATGCCACATGGCTCTGACTTCTCTCCTAAAATCCAGTGGATTCAACTGATTTGCTCGGGAAGTTTGATCTGTTAATTTCTTTATTCTGTTTGTGATTCTGGATTTAACACTGCTTGGTGCCTGTGGAAGATCTCCTTTAGGGATTTGTTTGAGAGAATTTGTGATTTGAGGATTTAGGTTGCAGATTTTGGATTTTGATGTCTGTTTTGAGATTTAGTGGGTTAAAACTTGTTGATCTTTCTGATTTGAGAATTTGATTCAAATCTGATTGGAATTTTCAGATTCTCTTTCGAAACTTTCAGATTTCATGTTTGCTTATGGATGTTCTTTCAGACTTACAGATTTTGGATTTTACAGGTTTTACCGCCCCCTTCTTCTTCTTCATTTTTTATGTCAGATTTACATATTTTACAGATTTCAGATTTCAGATTTTCGGTTTCACAGATTTCACAGATTTCAAATCTTACAGATTTTACAGATTTCAGATTTGCTTGAGTTTCTTTTTTTTATTTTACATTCCAGAAATTCCATGTGGCTGTCTCCTCCTTGTAGCATCAATCTATGCACCGAACATGAATTTTTTTTACTTGCTCTCTCAATATGAGACATGATTTACAACTTGACCAGAAATCTGGTCTCCTGAGTCCTTGATGAATTTGTCAATTCATGGGCGGCATGTACCCGGTCTTGATAGACTTATGGGTATCTCCCACTGTTTTGATAATTTCACTAGCATATGACCGGCATGTCGGCATATTGATTATGCTCTAGCCTTGCATAGCTTGATAAAAAATTGTAAGACATTAGGGTCATTTTATAGACTTTCGTATGTCTACCTTAAGGACGTAAGGGCGGATGATTAGTCAACCCTCCAAGTAGTCCGGATTTTGATTTTTTTAAGGTTAAGTCGAGACGTAGGGGCGGATGGTTAGTCGACCCCCAAACTAGTCTTGATTTGTTGATTAAAGAAGTATTTTTTATTTAATTTCAGTTAAGGGTTTGTTTTAAAATTTTTTTATTAATTGCCCCAGTTTGAGTAGTGTTCGGCTGAAGAAGAAATTTTCCTGTTCACTGTTTGGGCTCTGTGCAGCCGAAGGCAGGGCCTAGTCCATTGTTTGGACCGGCCGGGGCATCCTTGTACCGGCAATTCTTCTCCATGGGGCTGGCCAGCTTCGTCCATTTGGCTCCTCCTTTTTTTTAACAAAACAGCTTCCGGTGGGCCCCGCCCCTTTTCCACCATGGACTATAGTCGGGGGGACATTATTTCCCCCCGCTACTGTTCATCCCAACGGCACCGGCACCCTGACGCAGCGGAAGTGACATGCCGGCGACTGCGGAAGCCAGCGGCTCCTCTCGATGACTTGTCCGGAGGAGGGAAGCTACTCCGGTGGCTCCTATCAGAAGAAAGGGGACTCCAGTGTCTCCGATCGGCTCTGTGAGACCCGCGGCGTTGCTTGAAGGCAGAAAAGGGATCTTGCGGCGCAGCCGGAAAGAAGGAACGGCTTCGGCGCTCCAATAGCTCCGACGAAGGGGTAGAGATGCCTTCGGTGACCCCAACGGGAAGAGAGGACGACTCCAGCGGCTTTGGCAGGAAACAGAGAAGGCCTTGGCAGTGTGAGCGATCCCAACGGGAAGAAGAAAGGAGAGCCCAACGGACCCGACGGCTCCGGTACCTTTCCTCTTGCTTTCTCTTTCAATTTCCGACTCCTCCCCCCCTTTCTCTCTCGATGGCCTGCCTACTGTTTATATAGGTCTTTGCCCTCCCCTCTGTCGTCGAAAACTTTTCCGCAAAAGGGAACCCGGCTTTGAGACGGACTCGGAGGGGTGACGATAGCCGGAATTGTTTTTCTTCCCTTCAACGGCTCCGTCCGCCTTATCTAGACAGTCTTTCTATGTTTACGGGATTCCTTACCATCGGAGGAATCCAACCCAGTGTGGGAACCGATTGGGAGGATATCCTCCTGCCGTGGAAGCCTTGGAATGCCCCAAAATCCTCTCAGATTTGCTTGAGGTTGGCGCTAAATGTGCTTAGTAAAGCCTATCTTATGGCAACTAATTGACGGATTGTCAAACACGCCTTGACATGGGCTTATATTGCTCAATAAATTTGGGCCTGACCAAAACATAGCCTATTCACCCCCTGGAAGGTGATCCGAACAAGTCATTTGGTCTTGAATCCTTTTAATTGGATAATCAACTTAATATTTGAACTGTCGAGTACACTTTGCAACTATGATCATGGGACATGGTGCCTCCATAAGCCTAAGCAAGGCCGGCCAACCCCCTTTTTTTTGTAAAAATTGCGCGCCAACACATATATGTTAGTTTTTTCATCTAACTAAGCTGAAATCATGAAAATGTGCATGAATGCTTGATTTAGGGTTAAACCAATTACTCTTGAAATCATTGATCTATGATTATTTTGCTATACTATCATGCGTGGATGTAGAAGATATTATTTTTTGCATGCTTGGTATTTGGTAGTCCGGTAAGTAGAATTATGGTGGGGTGACATAGTTGTCAAGGCATATGCCTAGGTGGCACCTAAGCATTAATGTGTTAATTTGTGACTGCTTGGGTCACATGCCTAATCGCAACCCTAAAAGGTGTGTGCCTTGTCCACCCAGGCAATCGCCTAACCACTTGGCCTTTTGAATTGGTGAACCGATTTGCACTCAAACCAGTTTACTTAACTAATACCCCTTACTTGGTCCCCCCCACTCGATGAACAGAGGCCCCAATGACATTTCGGCATTCTTAGTCGAACAAGGGCCCGACATACATACCCTGCATAGGTGACCTTGCTGCTGCGCTTTGTCGCTCGTCTCCATCCTTTGCTGGTCAGTGGAGGCTTCTTCATCTATCATAGTCATCCTTTTCCTCCGATAATCTCCTCTTTAAACATTTCTCTGTCAATGGACAATTTTAGGGTTTTGCTTCTTCTATCGGTCTTTGTTCTTTTTTCTTTTCAAGTTTCTCCTCCTAACATCTAGTAGAGATATTTTAATCTTTTTATATACTATTAACACCTCAATGTAGCATTTTTTAATTTTTTATATATTATTTATGAGATGTAAGACTTGTCATTTTATATCTTACTCCATACCTTATCTTGTTGTTTACATGGCGCCTAGGCGGATGTCTTGTCACCCAAGTTGTTAAAGGCTCTTTGAGTACTTTGGACACCTTGTTGCCTTGGCAACTATGGGAGCCTACTGAGTTCTTATGATCCATTCTAATCTTTTAACATTTTCAGATAATCAAGTTTAGCATAATTTGAGTTGATGATTTGGAATATGAAGAGTTAAATGAGATATCATTATGTATTTTAGTTTAGTATTTGAACTGTTCCGTCATAAATCCATTCTGTTATTTGGATAGAAATAAACCTAATTTGAGCTTGTTTTCTAACCCAATTTTAACTTGAGTTTAAGCTCAAATTAAATCAACCTTATCCCATTTAATAGGCTCAATTGACACTATATAACAATTGTGTGCACTTAATTTATTTATTTCAAACAAATATTTAAACAAATATTTAGTTAAGTTGTTCACAAATTTTTTTTGGGTAGAGGATAGGTATACTCTAGCTCAGCTTATTAAAGTCACTTTTTTTTTGCTTGCACATGCTTACTCATTTAACATAATAGACAAGCTGAATTTAGCTTTTATCTGAGAGTTTGGGGTTATATACTTAGACGATTGCATTGACTCATTTGCACCCCTGCTCCCCATATCCAAGATTAAGATGCCAAAACGTGTACGACTGTTAAAGCATAGCTGTGACATCAACACCTTCGGTAGGAGGCAGTGGGCATTAAGTGTGGATAAGGTAACCATTTGCTTGTTGAAGGATTTTGTCAAAGTAAACTTGAACCACAGCTGCAATTTTGAATGCTTGGTAGGTACATTGTACATCCCTTCGTGATTCTTTTTGAAGGCTACCCTAAAGGGCACATTTTATTAAAGCTATAAAAGAATAATAAAGAGAGAAACCGACACAAGAAAATCTATCCTGGAGATAGATCTAGAGCACCTACAAGCACAAAGGAAAACACCAACATCACATGGATACAAATACAATATCAAACAAAGTTGCCCTGACAAGGGACAAGCCAAGTAAAGAAAGACCTGCTTCTTTAATATATCGATTAGTGGCTCCATGTCTCGAGATGATAAGCTTTCTTCCACATCCAAATCTTGGAGAAGCATGCAAACATGGAAGAGAATCTGAGCTAGAGGCTGAAAATCCTTGGCAAATCTTCTTCTTTTCTTTGCTGTCCAAATGCTCCATATGATGGCTGGCAGTAGGCCTTAGATCATCTAGCTTCAAGCATTTCCAAACAAGTCTTTGGCACTTTGATCGATTCCTAATTGTTTGTAGGATAGTCTCGAACAAACATGCCACAGCTGATGAATGACGCTACATTTCAAGAAAAGATGATTTTGGTTCTCCATGTGAATGTGCCACAAAAGGAGCTTAACTTTTATTTGTTTTTATGAATTCATTTACTTATAACTATTGTAGGAATTCTTTCCAACGTGATCTTTGACAGAAAAAAGTCTTAATTTTAAGGGTATGTGCTTTGTCCAAAGTTCCAAACTATCTCAACCAAATCAACTTGAACTCCTCACAAAACTAGAAGTTGGGACACGGAGCTGCTAGAAAACTTGCACTTTAGTCAAGATGTGGTGGATACTACCACTATAGTCAACTCTTACCATTCTGCTCTCCTTGTCTTGATTACTAGTCAAGATGTAGTGGATATTACCGCTATAGTCATGACTTTCATATTTTTATTTATGATTTATATTTTTTTGCATGGATGCTACTGCTAGTCATAGCTCTCACCATTCTGCTCTCCTTGTTTTGGTTTCTAGGTGGCACAAAGAAAATGCGAAGTATGTGGCGGTTCTGGGCTTGCTCAAAGAAATGGTCAATATGCTCGTTGCCCCGGGTGTGGTATGTATCTGAGCCTCACGTATTAAGAGTTAAAGAGTAAAACATAACTTTACATTTTATAGGGTTTGCATTTGCAATAAACTTTACTAGACTAAACATAATGATAACTCATCAGTAACTTAATCTCCACTGAACAAACCTTATGTTTCTTACAGGTGGCTTTCTACCATGGCAGTCGTGGAAGAGATTTTTCACGGGATAAAATAATGGTCAATCCTAGCTCCAAATGTCATGGTTGTATCTTATGTTAACCCACACATGGTAAATGATAAGTTCCAGTATTCTACACAGCCTGTTATAGCATGTCAAAGTACACAAAAAGTCATCATCATTCATTATAAGTAGATCAGGCAGTACATATTTTCAGCGAGACTTTCTTTCTAGATCATGCTACGCATGTAGAAAGGAATAGAAAAACTGACAGTTGCATGCAATTTTTAGTCAGATTTTATGTTTCTTTGATACAGCATTAGTGATGGCATCCTCTAAGGAGTTTAATCAGAACTGGATGAGGCTAATCATATGTTAATTCTATTTATCAAGGATGATACTGGGATATGTTGTACATATGTATATCATGGAAGAAGTCTAGAAATGCCGAAAGACTTCATTATTGAGGTTGCAGTAAGTGGTAGTTCAGGCTTTCTGCTTCCTATCCTTTTGTCTAGGGGTGCAAACAAGCCGAGCCGAGTAGGGTTATGTTCGAGCTTGGCTTCACGAATAATTTTATCACTTGATACTCGTTGAGTTTTTAGATGTTTTGCTCAAAATCAGGTCAGCTCTAGCTCAACGAACTCGAGCTCGGCTTGTCAAACAAGTTAAACCCGAACTCAAATAAGTGTTTGGTTTGAACTTGAACTAGACTCGTATGCGACTCGTTTTTGGCTTGTTAGGAAGGCTGATTGCTCCTTGGAGAGAGTTTTTTTTTCTCCTCCTCGCTTGCCCCGGAGGAGGTCCTCCAGCCTCTCCTTAACCCTTATTCCCCGATCAAACAGGCCTGTGGAAAGTGAGGCAATCCTCTCGTTCAAGCTCGATTATAGACACAGCACCAGGTCTTTTAGGTGCTGTTTGGTATAGGGATAACTTGAAGATAACCTGGGATAAACATGAGTTATCCCCAAAATTTTGGGGATAACCCAGGTTTATCCCTAAAATTTTATGATGCCAAACAAGCCCTTATAGTCCCAACTATGAAAGTTCAAATCTGCGTTCTCTTCTAACACATGCCGGTCTGGCTTGGTCCACATCTGATTTTTTTTTCTTCAAAATAAGCCACACTGAAGTGGGCTATCGAAGTGAACGGAAAAGCACTGGTCCAATTCAGTCAATTTGGTTCAATTAGAGGCCAACAATTAATTAAATATTTAAAATAAATGTATTGTATTTTAGTTCAAGATCTCCGAATAGACTGATCCGAAGGGGTTCAAATTGACACAAATTGGATTCCGGTTTGACTGGTTTGATGCACCCGGTTAATTCCAACCATTAGGGAGTCATCTGACAGCCTTATGGCCTGTTTGGTTAGAAAATCAAAAATAGTACTTTTTTGATATTGATAATTTTAGAAGATGGATATCAATATCAAAATTAATACAAGTTTGACGTAACATATGTTATTTACACTGTAAATTTTAATATTAATATTATTAATCAAACATCTCTAGATAATTATCATCAATATCTATTTTAAAATTGATAATGATATAGATGTCTAATAATGTTATCAAACAAGACAATAAGGTTGGAGATAACATAGTCGGTACCTGAGCCTGAGTTCGAGAAAATGACCCCTGTTCGGATGTTTCGCTTGTTGTGTTCGTGAGTGAGGGCTCATGGTTCACGGTCACTTCGGGACAAAAAGGAAGTTGAATGATCTGTCGTCAGAAATATTGCCAAGACGTCGAGTGTTTTGATGCGAAGTGACACCTTTTAAATGAGTGAGCAGCTGAATTTAGATCGGGGGCATTGGGTTTCAGATAATAGATTGACATTTCTTTTTATAGATTTCTGTTAAAATGGTCAGATTTCGGAGACTGATATTCTGCGGAATGTTGTTGGGGGGGTCTTGCGGCGGCGTCTGCCTTGCTTTTTCAATCAATCGTCCAGCTACAAGGAAAGATCAGAGAGGAGCAGCCTCGGTCAGATCAGACGCATGTGTGGTTGGAGTCTTTTGGCCGGAGATTTCCGCCGGAGGTGACCACTATGCTTTCTACGGCCGCCGGAACCGGAAGTGACTCCGCACGCCATGCCCCCCTGGTGATCATCAGTCCCTTCCTTCCAGGGGTGAGCATTAAATGGTTCAAACCGAAAAATCAAATCGAACCGGCCTGTTTGGTTCGATTCGGTTCGGTTTGAACTATGTTCAGTTTGAACCATGTTCGGTTTGGCCGGAGATTTCCGCCGGAGGTGACTCCTCACACCATGCCCCCCCCCCCCCCCCCCCCCCCCGTGAACATCCATCCCTTCCTTCAAGGGGTGAGCATTAAATGGTTCAAACCGAACAATCAAATCAAACCGTTTAAATTGATTTAATTAAAAAATTATATAAAAACTGTTATAATATTATTAAAAATAATATTTTTATAATTTTTATAATAAAATAATATTTATTTTGATTGTTTTAACTTAAAAATTATTATATATATGTAAAAAATAATTAATTAAAATATTTTAATATATTTTCGATTTAAACCGAACCGAACCGAATTGAAATGGTTTGGTTTGGTTCGGTTTGAGGGGTTGAATCGGTTTGGTTCGGCTTGAGAAAAAAATGGCCCAAACCGGACCAAACCGAACCATGCTCGTCCCTACTTCCTTCGGCCCGGAGTGCTTGGACTACAAAGGTAACGAGGGTGTTTGGTTGCATGGATTTTTATTTTAATTTTTAAAGATTATAAGATAATTTGTTAAAAGAGGTATTTGACAACCATGACAATTTTATATTTTGAAAGTAAACTTTTTCTTAAACAAAAGAAAGAGGATCTCACCTCTTTCTTTTTTCTTGTGGTCCCCCCTCCACTTTGTTTGGTCATGTATGGTAGTTACTATTTTTTGTTATCGTATCCCTTCAAACATGATAATCTTATGACATGAGTTAGTTCACTTTTAATTTTAATACAATTTTTATTATGAAAATGTACAAAAAAATTTATCACGTACCAAATACCCCCTATTACGAGATTCCAAGATTTTCGTTGTGTTCCGATAAAACTTAGCAGATTCAAAAGTATATTTATATATCTTATAAACTATGAGAATTAGAATTGAATATTATGGTGATTCATATTCAAAATCGGAACACGAAGCAATCAATTTTATGTGTGTTTGTTATCTTGTTTGAATTGAAATTTTAATATCTCTCTTTAAAAATTAATGTCTTTTTAAAAATAAAAATAGGCAATGCATAACATTTATTGCATTCTAATGACAAGAAGCGAAAGTATAATTTTGAAGGTATTAGATCAGTGTTTAGTGGTTACAGCGGCACTCGTCTTACCTCCTGCCCTTTCGTAACAAGTTTGGGAGACAACACTAGCTAGAATTAATATTAAGAAAAGAGCACCATCTTCAAATGAAGATGCGGTTTGTATTACAACCATATAAATGTAACTGGATGTTGGGAGACAGGTGAGAGTTGGGTACAATGACAGAAAAGAGCAATCTAGCTCAAAACGTTTGTCGGGAAATACACCTTGGAAAAGAAACTGATATTCTAGAATTTGACTTATTACTTGACACATAGTTGTCAAGACGACAAGGTGTAGAGAGTATCAATTCTGGTTAGGCGACAAGACAGTCGTTTAGGTGTCACTTAGACGGTCGAAACAGTAACATTGGATGTTTATATATACATATATATATGTATGTATATATATGCACAATCATATATATAATTAGATGTTAGTATTGTATATATTTATGTATACATACAAATATATATATATATAAATATAATTATATTTGTATATTATAATTGAATGTGTATGTTTATGTGTTCATATATTTAAATGTGATTTTATTTATGTAATTATGTATGTATAGGTATATATTTATTTTGAGAAATAATCAATCTTGATAAACTTGATGTGTGTGAGAGAGACAAGAGTCAAAATAGATTTTTTTATAAAATTTAAGTATGTAACGTATATTTATAATTATGAATCTTATATATATGTGATAGTATAAGTGATAGTGAAACATATTAATATGTTTACACTTTCATAAATGGGCTCTTGGGAATCGTGGATCGACCTATGTAGTCAGGTCGCAGGGGTAAAGGGGACAACGTCCCTTGTGAGGGGGGGGGGGGGCGTTATCAAGAAGGCAAAGTCCCCCGAAGAAATTTTTTATCATGTATAAATATTTGGGACGCCTAACTTGCGAACCTTGGGCGCCAAAGCGAGCACCTTGAGCACCTAGGCGGGTGCCTTGGGTGTCTTTTGGGCTTCCCAAAAGACGCCCTAGCAAGGCACTGGTAGAATAGCACCTTGCCACCTAGGTGGACATCTTTACAACTATGGTCAGATATGAATAGTTTAGATGCCCTCCAAACCTTATTTCTAAAGACTTAACTCTAGTATCTAGTAACTTTAAACTCGTGTCTAAAGACTTGAATATTCGAACAAGTCTCCAATATGATATATGGGTAAATATGTAAAACCCTTCAAAATGTTAAAACTTCGGAAAACCTGGCCATTATGATCTTGATCCTTCCTTGAATCCCAAGAAATTAATATTACACTTATAAGAATAAAACTTGCTCTTAAAGATATTGATAAAAGGTATATTTTATGAAATATTAAAGATCTAATTTTACTCCTTTTTTAGTGTGTTCATCGTTTGATTGGTCTTACTCAACTCAACTTAAGCCTAGTCCCAAAATATTTGAGATTGGCTATATGGATTCTCTTTCTCTACTCATATCAATTTTGAGTTACCTCTTGAGAAATATTTAAATTATCTAAATCATATTAAATTACCCTCCTTCAAGTTAACCTAGGTCTTCTGCATCCTTTGTTTTGAGTTACGCCAGACGTTCTGCTGTCAGGGACGTCTGGGAACACAAAAGGTTTCTTGAAGTTTTGTGCACCGGAAAGAGGTTCATGTGGGGACTGATATGATGACAAAGACTGAAACAAAGGGTGGCTCAAGCGGAGAGCCAAAATGTACTGGTTACGTAGTAAGCGAGGATAGAAGACAACAACTTGTAAGCAATAACTTTAAAATGAGAGTGCAATGTAAACAATGGAAATGAAAAACTTCACTTGGGAAAGGAAGGAGCAAACAATACTATCTCAAACACTAGTAGTCCCACCATGGTCATCAAAGTTGTGAGCAGGGAAATCATCCCCTCCCTTTCCTTCTTTGTAGTGTCCTCCTTGTCATTCCTTCCTTTTCTTCTTTTACACACTCATCTTAATCCCCAAACTTTCAACCCTTGATGTCACTTGGGCATCGAAGAGACAATCTGGGTCATGTGAAAGAAGATGGTGAAGAAAAAGGGAAAGGGAGAGTCAAAAAGAAAAAGAGAAATGAAGGAAAAGTGGTTGCCAAGAGCCGTAAACTCCAAAACTAAATGAAAATGAAATAGGGGAGATTTAGGTTTTTGATTGTGTACCTTCTACGGGGTGATGTGTTTGTGGGTTTCTACTTTCTTTTCTTCAACCGGCCAAGGAAAAGGAGCTTAAGAAGTGGCTTGCTTGCTCCTATAAAACCAAGTGAAGGCAAGAAAAGCACGTAAAAAAGGTTAAAACTAGATGAAGTCTAGTATCTTCATAAAACGAAACATTAAATTCACAAGAGAAATAGAACTAACCATATTAGGACTAACTCCCAACCCCTTTTGGTATTTTTTTTACAGTGTAAAATGGAAACTAAATGTATAGATGCATGTTAACATGAACTTTAACAAGAATGAAGGAGAGATGATGTGCAAAAGGCTAGAAGAAAATGGAAAAAGAACATGTCCAGGGGCCAAGTCCTATCCTATGGACACGCTAACATCCCGATAGAATGCACATCTAATGTCCTTGAGGCAGGACGCCTAATGTCTTGATAAAGGGGACGCCAACAACTCCTTAAGCCAAACTCCACCCAATCGGTGCTCTAAACTCCTCCAAGGAGGATTTCAAGTTGATGGCTCGCGTGCAGGACCTCCCAGGGGGTCCTTTTGACATGGGTTCTTAAATGGTTGCTTGAATGTAGAGGCCCTCAATAGCTTGTAGATGGTGATATAAGTGAATAGTGAAGGGAGATGGGGATTTAGTGGTGGTTTGGGGTGTTCTTTAGTGAGAGGGGTAGGGGAACTTTAAGTAACTCTCTTGGCAATGAACTCTACTGCTTAGGAGATTGGGGAACTTTAAAAACATTGTTAGGAGATCTCCTTTTATAAACATAGGGTAGGGACATTTTAGGTATTAAATAACACCTTCAGATGCCATCTGACATCTCGGTCGTCGAGACATAAGACGTCTGCCAGTCATTAAATGCCATTAAACGCGTCATGCCCAAAGTTGGTTGCTGGAGTTGGCTTCTACCTAGAGGTGTAAACAAAATCTGACATTTCGATATTTAGGTTCAATTTTGATAAAAAATAATAGGTTTGTAACTAGTTTTTGTATCCGGTAAGCTATCAGAATTAGAATCAGATATTCTGGTAGGTTATCGGAATCGGAATCAATTGATTCCATTTTCATTAATCTAATTTCGATAAAAAATAATTGTATATAAATAAAATTCAATAAAATAAAGTTAAATAAATTATAACATATAATATATATTGATAAAATGATAAAAATAAAGTTTTAAGGATATTATATCAAATTTTAGTGATTATATGTAAATTATTAATTCATTTTTAAATAAAAATTAATATTTAATATGTAATTCGAGATTTATCATATTCGGTTCTGATTCCGAACGGAATCGAAATCAGAACATAGTGATTCTGAATTTATCGGAATCAGAATCGAAATCCCTTAACCTTATCGGAGTTGTAATCGGATTCTGGTGATTCTGCTATCGAATCCGGCCCGTTTATAGTCCTACTTCTACCGCTATAGTGCTTGATGCCTTAGAGGAAGAGATGTTTCTGTACTATTCATCAATAAATGCAAGTCAACTCCACGCCGATCAAGATCAGAATTGTCGGGTTTTGGTTGGCACAACTGACGTCCTGGTCAATGGGACACCTAACTCCCTGACTCTCGGGATACTAGACATCAAGAATGTTAGGATGTTAGTTTTCCCAATGGTCTTTTTAATATGATTTTTTGGAAATCGATTTGTTTGTTTGAAAATTCAAACGTTATATAGAAAACATGAAAATATGTGTTATCATACTGATGATGGTTTAAAAAAGCTATCGCTAGTGCTTGTATAGTTACAATGGCTCCTCCTCAACCACAACAACTACTCTTATTTGAGATGACCTTTTTCCAAACATCCCTAATAGATTGTCCCAAATAACATTTTTTTCTTTTAGTGGTTATACACAACTACAAGGGTTAGAGTACCATAAAACTTATGCCCCGGTATCGAAATTAGTAATAGTTGGAAGCATAATCTCTATTGTTGCTATTAAACATTAAGATATGGTCCAATTAGATGTCTAGAATGCATTCTTACATGGAGATATATCCAAAGAATTTATATGCAGTTACCTTCAGGACATGTTTTAAACAATAAATGGTATGTTTGTTAGCTTGAGAAATCTATATATGGTCTCAAGAAGGCATCTCAAAACTAGTTTACCAAAGTGACTAACACCTGACACCTTGGATAGTCAAGGATTACTCCTAATTTCTTCACCAAAAGGATGATTTGAAAGCCATAGTCTTGATGTATATCGATGGCATACTGATAATTGGTATTGATTAATCATTGATCTTCATTTTAATAGATCAGTTAAAGAGAGTCTTCAGAATTAAATTTTGGGAAGACCCAAATACTTTTTGGGTATTGAGATTGCTAGATCATCATTCGAGATTTTTATGAATTAAAAGAAATATACCTTATACATTATACATGATTGTGATCTCACAAATGCCAAACCTCTTCCAATGCCATTAATGCAGAAACTCAAGAAGATATCGAAGATTGGTTAGAAGATTAATATATTTTAACCATAACTAGACCAAATATCTTGTTTGCCATTAACTTACTGATTCAGTTTATGATAGTTCCTAAGAAAGTACATGTGCGAACGGATTCGATCTCCTTGTGTTTTCGTGTCTTGAGTTTCCCTTTCCACTTCCGGAGTCCTTATGCACGCCTCCTTCTTTGAATGTGCTGGAGATATTGACGGGGATGTCTTCCCATGGGTCCATATTACCCCCCTCCTTCTTCTCTCCTTTTCCACACCCACCTTGATCCCCAAGCTAATGATCTTTGGTGTCACTTGGGTGCCGAAGAGTCGATCTGGGCTGTGTGGAATATAAAATGAAAAGAAGGATAGGGAAAAGGGGTGATGTAGCAAAGGAGGAGGCTAAGCAAGGAACCGAAAAGGAGAAAAATGGGGTGTGGTCTCCTGGAGTTGTGGGATCCAAATGAAAAAGGAAAGAAAGTGACTAACAATGTTTGAAAGAAGAAGAAGTTTGATCGGTGTACCTTTTTCTGGTGGGGGGGGGAGAGAATGTGGTTGTGGGTTCTATCTTCCTCTTCCTCGGCCGGCCGGGGAGGAGGAGCTTTGGAGAACTTTTCTTGCCTACAAGGGTTCAACATGAAAGCACAAAGGAACATGATTAGAACTAGACATAGTATACCATCAAATCCAAAATAACCATAAAGATGACAAGAGGAGTGGAATAAACCGGACTAACTCCTAACCCCTTACAGCTAATCTAGGATGCTAAAATTTTTTAATGATGAACTACACTATGCTACAATGGCATTCATGATGTAAATAAACAATAAATGAAAGAAATGAGAGTGAAAGAAGAGGGAGGCTGGAAGATTGGTGTGGTGCAATCTTTTGTGGAAGAACCAGGTGCTCCCCTACGGGGACACCTGACGTTCCGGTGACGGAAAGTCTTAGTGTCATGTAAGCAACTTTTCGCACAGCCTTCCCCTAGCTCTCATGGTTGTTGCTCAATGTTCCAACTTGGGGTGGCAGCTCCCTGAGGTTCCTCACAGTGTTGAGACAACTGTTGAAGCTTCCCCGGTGATTTTGGAGGTTGTGGAGTAGTCTCTATGGGTGATGGAGGTGAGGTGAGGATGGGTGTAGGGTGGAGGTTATGGTGGTTTTGGGGAGCTTGGAGGGTGAAAATGGAGGGAGGGAAGCTTCCAAGGCTTCTCTAAAAGTTAGGGCTTGTTGGGGAACGCTTAGGGGGCTATGGGGATCTCTCTCTACTCTTGACAATCTGGTCTCTAACCCTTAAACATTGGAGGGAAGTCCCATTTCATAGGCCTACGGGATGACTCTTGCACTTCTCTATCATGCCATTGGATGTCCTGCATCGGGAGTGCTGGATGGCGTACTACCAGGATGTTCATAACCGTTTTGACCGTGACAGGCATACGACTCTGATCTACACAGACAGGTGTTAGTTGTCATATTTGGTCTCAGACGCTCCTTAACAGAAATGCCAGGTGTTGCACCTATGGAGCATTCTAAACTGAACCTGAAAGATTCCTCTGTCCCCCTGCCAAGCATGATTTCAAGTGTTAGTGTCAGGAAATCTTTCTGACATCGCGATATTGGGACGCTTGCTTCTTAATACGGCACTACTAGTTGATTTGGAAGTCAAACAAAATTGGGCAGGAAATCTAGGTGCTCTGGCAGTGTGAAGCCAGGCATCGCCCATCCTGGACGTCAAGTTCTTGCCCTCTAATTTTTATTTGTTTTGACAATGTCGGGTCATTTAGCTAGAAAAGGCAAGTGTTATCTATAAAAATAAGAGTTTTGGTTCTCTTAATTAGGCCAAATTCGCGTGTCTACAGTACATATGACAACAACAATAGATGTGGTGAAGTATATTAAGTATGGCCTAGATAGTGGCATCTTCTTTAATTTTTTTAGTCACCCCTATCTTTGTCCATTTACACTAATATAGATTGGGAACATGCCTGGTCAAAAGGAGGCCTACCATACATAGCTTCATGAGAGACAACCCAATTTCACGAAGAACAAAGAAACAACATATATATACTATCTCGATAGTCTAATAAGTATGAGTATAGGGTTATGGCAAGTGGAGTTGCAGAAAAACAATGGCTCACATATCTCTTGCATGACTTAAGCATTTCAGTTGGGACAATAATGTTATATTGTGATAGCAAGGTTGTTTAAACACACGTCTTCTCTAATCCGATCTTCAGTGAGTGCACCTAACACATTGAGATCAATTACCATTTCATTGGAGAAGGGATAATGAAGTCACACATTCAATTGGAGCCACATACATAGTAACACGATCAAATTGTGGATCCTTTCACAAATGTTTGTTACATAATGATTAGTACAATTATCTCATTTCCAAGTTTGTGATAAGATTACACTCACCCACTCAAAATACTAGAATTTTTGATACATAACATTTTATGTGATACACTACGTAAAACACCTCTTCCCTAATAGAGTGCCTCTTATACTGGTCCCTATTGCCTCGACAATCCTTTTCTCTAAGAGTCCGGATCCCCTCTATCATGAACTGAAATTTAAATAACATACCACAACTACACAGCAAAAAATACGAGATGTCGTGACAATGGGAGGAATCCATCACTCGGATTTCACAACCCAAATAAACATATTACAAAATCTCCATTAAAGTCCAACTGATTCATGAAATTCCAAAATTGAAATTTAAATAATCCTTATCACAAGATCCATCAAAACAAGGGAATATAACCACATTATTAAGTCTAACAACCTTCCTATTCAAAACAAACCAACACAAACTACCTAAGTAGAAACTATCACTCATCTCCAAGTGCAGATAAGTCTATTTCCTTTCGTTCCACCTGAACCTCATCTTCAAGTTCCTAAATCTTCAAAACCTACTGAAAAATTTAACCCACAACGAGGTGAGTCTAGGGACTCCATAGGATTTACACTCGTTTCTTGCCAATCAAATAACTAGCATATAATCAAGCAATGATAGATAAAATATCTAAATCGAGATATAATACAAATGATAATAACATGTCTTCTATATCTATCTATAACCCATAACCAAACCATGATTATCTTTAAGGAAAAAGATTATGCCAATGCTATTCAATTATAGACCAATGCACACAAGATCATACAAGCTAGACAAATACCATCTAAATGACCTCAAGGCTTAACTTAACATGACCAAACTAAAATAAGACAAATATGATTTTTCTAACATGACATGATTTAACATCTATACATGACACACAAGTAACATAATTTCATATTCTTCCCAAACAAATAGCCAAATAGCAAGGAATTGGTCATCATGTTTCACATGTACAAAATGCTTTCACCAGCTTTAATATATATAGCAGTAATATATACTAAGTTAGCTCAAAGTGCACCTGGGCAGTGGTGACACTTAGAGAAAAACCGCGGTAATCCGAGATCTGTGGGAGGGCCATATTCATCTAAGTTACCTGCTACCCACGGGCAATTTGACTAACATAGGCTGGTGAAGTCTTCATAGCACGTCGTATCAAGAGTTCATAACATAAATTCAAATCATGATATACTTGACCATATCATGCATATACGACATAACCATCTAATTTCATAACCCTTCATGTAAGACATAACATTTATAACGAACTAGACAAGACATATGGTAACCTGACTTAATTGAACATGTTCTAAATGAAAACTCATACTAATCATGACCAAGTTGACATAACTAACCATGCATAGTATAGCCCATGATCTGAAATCAAACTAAACATATTTTACATGATCTACACACATACAATGACAAGTCGAACTAGACATGCTTAAATACATATACAAGACAATTAATCTAAATCAAGCTTGGCATAAACTAAAAAAATTAAGTTCTGATTTCATCATTCATAATCTGACCTAAACATGTTTCAAGAAGTGAAATTTGATGACCTATGATCTTTCTAAGCTTAAACATAATTAACATTCAATTCTTATTCCAAATTAGCATATAATCACCTACATAATTATCAAAAGATCAAATCTGATAGAAAAGGCTTCTACCCAAGCATAATCATGCTAAACATATTCCATAATATACAAAATACTAATTTCAAGTTTTTGATTTCAAAGATTTTGAGAATCTCATTAAGCATAAGTTCAAAGTTAAAATCTAGTCAACTTAAGGTCCATAAACTAAATCATGCATATTTTCTTATCTAAATGGGGTCAAATAAATAGACAAGCTTGAGAAACTTACCTGAAAGCTTATGTGAATTTTATAGATTTTATAGATTTTTTGATAATTTTTCTGACCTTTTCTTTAATTTTCAAAAATAATAAATCACAAAAGCTGAATTTCCTGAACCGTGTGGTTTGAACTGGCTGCTGGATTGGGTTGGACTGGGCGGTTGGACCAGAGCTGGGCCTGTGGCTTGTTGGTGAGCCAGGCAGTTGACCGGGGGGGCACGACCGAGGGTGCGTGCTCACGTTGCAGTGCTCGCGACAGGGGACGGCGGCCGGCGGTGGTCGACGACGCGGGGCAGCTCCCAACAACATCGGAGGGCATGGCGGCGACGACGATTGCGACTGGCAACAAGGAGGGTGAAGTCGGCAGCGACGACGAGGAAGAGGACTCCTCGCGGTGGTTCTAGCATAACAGGGGAGGGGGCTTGCGGCAGAGACCAATGGTGACGGGGCGGCTTCTGGTGGTGATCGATGACGACGGGGTGGCTCCCGGCGACGGCGGCCGTAGTAGTGGGGATGGACAGCGACCGACGATGATGATGAGGGAGGGCGGTGGAGATCGGTGGTGGTAGTGAGGGAGGAAAAAGAAAAGGAAGGTGGCGGCGACTGAGACAGCAACGACTGTCATGACCCAGATTTTTAACATGCACAATGGAAGATAATCCGGCGACGATATCGGTTTGGAACCAAATAAGACTAAAAATCACAATCCAGATTCATAATTCCAAACTTTACAACTTATTAACATAACAATCAAACATCTATCTAAACAAATTAAATACCAACATTGAACGATTAATCCACTAGCTCCTCGAATTCCCAAAACACCACTACGCTTCTGCTGCGCTAAACCTGCAATCCTGAAAATATTAACAACGGAAGGGGTGAGTCACCATAGACTCAATAGGACTTACACCCGAACTATCCTACTATACTAATGATTTCTATTGATATAAAATACATATTAAGCCTAAAAATCAGATTATAATACATAGGATTTAAGCTAATTATATATCTTCAATTAAGTGATTACAATGTCATTCAACTACCCCATATGATAACCAGACTCTATATGCACTAAAACCAACATATCCTACACATTAGGCTACTCTAGGTATGCTCATTACACACATAAACCTGACATAAAACCAAGGACACAACTAGACCACTAACATCTATGCCAAAATGCACAACTAAACACCTGTCTGAGTAAATATCATGCTCTATTTGAATAATGTAGTCACATCACAAAACTAGCACCAGATTTACCATATAGTAGGAAGTAACATATAGTAACTAAATCCCATAGTACCCCATAGGCAGGGGAGTACTTGGGATAAACCGCGGTATCCGGGATCGACGGATGCTCCGGATTGTTCTAATTCATCTGCTACCCACATGACCGAACTATAGTCTGGTGAAGTACATTTCCATCACAATGCATCTCACTACATTAACAACATTTCACACAATGCAAGCATATAAATAACTTAGACAGTAACCATGAACATGAAATTGGCAATCCAAACATGAAATACATAGATGAACACACATGGTTCTATGCACCACATATTTGCATACCACACCACAATCTAGCACAAACTAGATACGTATAAATAGAATCATGCAAGTTACAATCTAAACATATCAATCACATGCTTAAACAGAACTATCTATCACATAAAAGAAAATAAACTAAACTCTACCATCGCTATGCCTAAACCTTACATCGGTTTTTTATCAAATCGGGATATACATGTTTAAGATTTATCGTGATGCAAACATACTAAACTAGCTAGATTTAAACATATATAAACCTATCATGATGACTAACATACATGAATAACCAAATTAATCTAAGCATGCACGGTTTAAACAGATTAATCTATCTCTATCTAAACATGCTAATAAATCAAAACAGCCCATTAATTTCACTCTACTAATCATGGTGATCTAAGCATAATTTTTACGATTTAATCAAGTATATAGAGTGCTAAGAATAGCCGAGACGCCTACCTTTACGGTGACGACGAACGGCGCACGGAATTTCAAGGAAAGCGAATCAGGTGACGAAACTGCCGCGGTCACGACGGCGACGAAAAATCGAGCCGGATAGGTGTCTTGACAAACTGCCGGAGCAAGAGGATAAATAATTTAAAAGGGACAAATATACTAGAAGAGAGAGAGAGCGGCGATAGGAGAGAGAGGAAGAGAGGGTACCGCGGAGGGCACACGGCGCTGCGCGGCCGGACGGTGCAGGCGGCGCGTGGCGCGTGCGGACGGCGGGCGCCAACGCGGGGGGGGGGGGAGGCGGCTGGGTGTCAACGGGGAGCGACGCGGGCGGCGCTCGACGGCTGCGGCGGGGTCAAAGGGGAGACGCGGTCACGCGGCGGCCGAGGCGGTGGGCAGCGCCGTCAACGCGCGGCGGCGCACGGGGCTGACACGCGGAAGGCGGCGGCGTTGAACGGCGGGTGGCAGCGAGCGCGGGCGGCGGCGCACAAGGCCGACACGCGGAAGGCGGCGGCGTTGAACGGCGGGTGGCAGCGAGCGCGGGCGGCGGCGACCGAGCGCAGGCGGCGGGGCGGCCGAGGTGGCGGGGTGCACAGCGGGCGGCCACGAGGCGGCTGGATACGCGGCGGGCCGCGGCGGCGCTGAACGGCGGGTGGCAGCGAGCGCAGGCGGCGGCGACCGAGCGCGGGCGGCGGGGCGACCGAGGCGGTGGGCGGCCGCGACGCGGCTGGACATGCGGCTGGTCGCGGCGACACCGGGCGAGCGCGGTCGCACGGGCGGCCGAGGGCGGTGCGGGCGATGCCGTGGGCGGACGCACGCGGCGACGAGCATGGTCGCGCGGCCGGCAACCGAGAAGAGGGAAAATTAGGGCGTTCGGGGGGGGGAAGACGGCGGACGGGGCATTTCGGTGGGGGGGAGGAAGTAATCGAATGAGAAGAATAAATAGGGAGAGAAAAGAGAATAGTACTTAATAAAAATATAATTAATCTCATAATAATTATAATAACTATTTTTTTAATTATATAAATATTCTTGTCATTACGACGAGGATCCTAAGGAAGGGAGGATGGCCGGGGCAGGGTCGATAGAGAGAGAGAGATCAAAGGGGGGTGGAATAGGAAGGGGGCGACATATATAACTGGCGAGGATCGAGGCGGGGTGGTTATAAGAAGAAAATTGTTTTTTCTTTTTTAATTTTAAACCAGATGTTACACCTCAGACAGGCGACTGAAGGGACTTCCTCGTCCTCACATCCATCGGAGTGGGGTCTCATGTCCATCGCACCGGTGTGAGATCCACTCCACCACATGGGTGGGATCCATCTCATTGGATGTGGGACCGAGGGAGTTCTCTACCCGGGGAGATCCGGACTCTTCCTCCAGTATTCCCAACCTCCCACGGCTCGAACAGGCGCATGTATCACCGTTTTGGCTGCACCAGGTAGATCGGTAAATTGTACCTCCGCCGGTGAGGTAGCAAGATATCTGGGAGTAGTAAAGACGAAGAAAAAGAAGAGATAAGCGAGACAACAACAAAGACAGGTCAAACTATATATATATATATATCGTGCTGCAGCCGACGTAAACAGATAATAATTAGACACGTCCATCCACGTTTCTGTGTCTCCCGCACAACCTTTTGATACGCATACGGACGTCGGCTCTTCGTGTCCCTGTCGTGTCGGGACGTGGAACCGCGTCGACGACTCTTCAAGTCCCTCCCCCCCTCCCGTCCGGTCAATCATATATATATATATAGAGAGAGAGAGAGAGAGATAGAGAGAGAGAGAGAGAGAGACGTCGTCGCGTGTGGGCCACCGGCGCGTGAATCACCCTCCGCTTCGTGAATCACAGAGGTCGGTGCAGGCACGTTTATGTATATATATATATATAGGAACTAACATATTCGGAGATCTCATTATATTGTACTAGTCAACGAAACGTGCTACGCACGTGTACCGGTTAAAAATAGAGAATGCTATAACTAAATTATTTAAAATATACTTATTTTATAAACAAGTATAACTCAGATGAAATAAAAATTTGATGCCAAATATCATATTTTATAGAGAGAAGATTTAGATTGCTTTGGTGCATAATAATTTTTTATACATTTTGAGATCAATTTTATATTAGAAAAATCTTAGATAGAGAAAGTAAAAAAATATCATTTTTAGATAATAAAAAATGAAGACCGGGTACAACTACAAAAGATTGGGAAACACAAGAAAGGGCACATTTTTGTAAAAAAAATAATTATCAATTTATCTTGGAAAACCAAACACCCTATTAGTTAGTTTATAAAATTTTCATCCAATTGTTGTGTTGTTCTAAGACAAGTACTTGCCAAATTTTTGTTTCATTCAATCGTTACATCGTTCCACGGTGGTTCATTGATTTCTTGTAACAATATTAAACTTATCTATTTTAATCATCTTTTATTAGTATGGTTCATAAAAAATATGTTGATTTGTTATATTTCGTGTATGTCAAAGTTAACATTTGACTCTTTTTCTAATAAATTCTAAAATCATAATTAGTTATTTATGACGAGATAAAATGAAAATTTGCGTAGAAAAAAATGATTCTTTATCTATTTTAACCAATTTTTATTAGTATGGTTCATAAAAAACATGTTGATTTGTTATATTTTGTGTATGTCAAAGTTAACATTTGACTCTTTTCCTATTAAATTCTAAAATCAGAATTAATTAATTATTATAGAGATAAAATGAAAATTTGCGTAGGAAAAAATTGATTCTTTATCTCAACCCAAACAAATTTTATTAGATACTTGCGTCCTGTAATGGAATAAATATGCAGAATTAACTATTTTTTGTAACATAACAAAAAAAATACTATAAAAGTTACGTAATAAGTAATGACCAATGCATATTAAATATTATAACGTTGAACATGATAACATACGAAAGGATTTTATCTAAATTATAAAAAACTACGACATAAGTTTATAAATTTGTAATTAAAAATGTGTAATTAAAAAGACTAATGCGTAACAGTTGGACTATTAGATGTAAATCCTGGCCTTGTACGAAGAGATTGGATTCATTGGACTGATGGAAACTGTAAAAACAAGTGTTATATGTCTAAGGACAAAGAAAGCATGTCTATGAAAGTAATACACAACAATAAAGACTTTCAATGACAATGAAGGAATTAAATCTCCTGGTCTGCATAATGCTGCTAGAGGTTCTTGGTTTCTTCTCTCTGGGTTCAGGAATTTGTACCCCTTAGTCTTTTCACCTGCCCATGGTGGCTTTTTGACCATTTCCCTATTGGGATCTATCATCCTTCTTGGCAGGTGTCTCTTAGGAAGTTCCATTTTGAGTTGGCTTGGGGTAGGGACCTTCTTTTGATGATATGACTTCGGAGTTGGTGGAATGAAGATAGGCCAGGTGTATCGCCATTAGCTACTTTTGTGAGCAAACTGAAATTCGTATGAAAGCAGTTAAGAGTTTGGGTAGAGTTGAAGACAAGACGATCAAGAGAAGAAATTTGAAACTAAACGGCGGATCGGGAGGAGAGGCGGACGGCGGAGGAGCGGGGCCGTACCTTGAGAAGATCGGCGGCGTCGCAAGAGGGGGTGGAGGTGTCACGCCCCGGATTTCCTAACAACGCGGCGGAATAAATCCGGGTACGGGACTGGGTAATTAACCCTAAAACTACATCGATTTGGAAAGAAATAATGAATCACATGTCCCATTTCATTAAAATAAATAACTGAATCCCAAAAATAAATCATACCTGGATTTCAATATAAACAAATCATAAACCAAAACTCTAATTCTCTTCTACACTAATCCTGATCCACTACGCTTCTGCTGCGCTACCTGATTACCTGAAAAATGTTAAAAGATTTGGGATGAGTCACACGGACTCAGTAGGACTTATACCCAACTTTCCTAATATATTAACCAATCTAAATGCTATTTATAAGCATAAACCAGACTCATCAATTGCTATAGTATCATATAGGCTATTTATCATGTATATTTATTTATTTAAATGAGATTTCTTTTACCAAATTTCCCATTTAAACATGCCTCTACATGAACTTGGCTACTAACTAAACTAAACTATATGTGTATGCTATCTAGACCTGCATGAGCCAACTGTGCATACTTCCATACCATTTCCATTCCATAAGTCTGAGTAAATCATATGCCATACTTGGACTTCTCAACTCCAGCTCTAAATATATATAAGAAGTACCATATAGTAAGCTAGATCGTTAGTACACCTAGGCAGGGCGTACTTAGGATAAACCGCGGTATCCGGGATCGAAGGATGCATCGGATTTCACTACGTCATCTGTTGCCCCAGGACCACTAATGTAGGCTGGAGGACCTCAACAAGTAAAAGCCATATATTTACTCAGACATAACCAATTCAATCAACCAGATATGCCAATTATCAAGTCATGCACAACAATTTCATTATACCAACAATTCATGCAATAGCACAATCAGAACAGAATATGCAATATCATTCACATAATTCAATTTCACACTAATTTATGCAACTGACCCAATCAGAAAGGAATAGGCCACAATGAGACATATTAACTTCAATTAAGCACAATTTCATATCAATTTCTCAAATAATGCATTTTACAAGATCAGGTCACTATTAATATTAATTAACTACATTCCATAATTATTATGCCATCAATTTCCATTCCAATATAAGTATTAATGATTTAAAATCATTCCATACATAAATCAGATACAATTATAATCATAAAAGGTCTTAAATCATTTCCATATAACAATTCATGTCATTCATAATAAAAATCGGGTATAAATATAATCATAACAGGTCATATATCAAATTTTATGAATTAATACAACCAATCTAATTAATCATCACAATATATCTAATTTAATAATTTACTAACCACATTAATTAAAAATTGCATCTAACTAATGCAAATCATGAAACTATGCATGAATGACATGATAAACATCTAACTAATCATATGCAGACAATTAAATACATAACCATCATTTATTCATCATTTTCTAACTAATAATCTAATAATCATATTTTAACACCTTAATTACAATATCATGTGCTAAGGATGAGTTGGGATGCCTACCTCAATGAAGATAACCATTATCCGAAGTCCAAATGGAAACTTGTTGGACGAGGATCATGGAACGGCAATGTCAACGGCAAACGGCGATGACCAACTAAAAGGATATCAATATTTTAATAAATTACGAATATATATAAATATCCCAAGATAAAATAAGAAATAGAAATGGCGGCTCACCTCGGCGGATCAACGGGACAACGGCACCGACTGTGGCTACAGGTGGGCGAGCGCAATCAAGCGGCTGAGAAGGCTGGTTAAATGACGAGGCTAGGTGATGAGGCTGGGTGGCCGCGTGGCAGGGCAGCTGCGGCAGCGGCTAGCTGGCGTGAGGCCAAGAGAGAGTATGAGAGCGAGCGACTGGGGGGGTATATGACAGCGGCTTACGAAGGTCAGGTGTGCGACGGCGCATGACGGCGCACGCAGAGACGGAGGGGGAAAACGGCGACGCATAACACCGTCGGCGCACAGGCCGCGCGGAGGCGACCGACACCCGCACGTGCAAGAAACGGGAGGCGAAGGAAAGAGAGAGAGGGGCTAAATAGGAGAGAGAAAGAGAGAGCAATAAAAGAAAAGAGAGTGAGTGAGAGGGAAGCGAGAGAAGAGATAGAGAGGATAGAGCGAGTGGAGAGAGAGAGAAGAGTGCGGAAGAGAGAGTGCATGAGAGAGAGAGAAAGCGCACAGGGGGGAGAGAGTGCGGCAGGAGGAGGGAGAGATAGAGCGCACGTGTCACGACCCGGATTTTTAACATGCACAGCGGAAGATAATCCGGCGACGTAACGGGGAAGGATATCGGTCTGGAATCAAATAATACTAAAATCTCAATCCAAATAATAATTCCACACTTTACAACTTAATAACATAATAATCAAACATCTATCTAATCAAATTAAATACCGACATTGAATGAGAAATCCACTAGCTCCTCGAATTCCAAAATACCACTACGCTTCTGCTGCGCTAAACCTGCAATCCTGAAAATATTAACAACGGAAGGGGTGAGTCACAACAGACCCAGTAGGACTTACACCCGAACTACCCCACTATAATAATGATTCTAGTGGTATATAATACATAATAGCCTAAAAATCAGATTTAATACATAGGGTATAAACTAATTATATATCTTTAATTAATTGATTACAAAGTCACACTACTACCCCAAATGATAACAGGACTCTATATGCATTAAAAACCAACATAACCTACACATTAAACCACTCTAGGTATGCCCAGAACACATAGACCTGACATAAAACCAATGACACATCTATAACATACCATCTATGCCAATCTACACAACTAGACACCTGTCTGAGTAAATAACATGCTCCATCAGATAAATGCAATCACATCACAAAACTAGCACCAGATTTACCATATAGTAGGAAGTAACATATAGTAACTAAATCCCATAGTACCCCTAGGCAGGGGAGTACTTAGGTTAAACCGCGGAATCTGGGGTCCAAGGAGGCACCAGATTCAACTAACCTCCGCTGCCCACGGGAGACCAACGTAGTCTGGTGAAGTACATTTCCATCACAATGCAGCTGCTGCACTAACCACATTCCACACCATGCAAGCATATAATTAACTCGACAAGAAACAGGAATATTTAATTGGCAATCAAACATGAAATACATAGATGAACACCCATGGTTCTATGCACCACATGTTTGCATACCATACCACAATCTAACATGAACTAATGCATATGAATAAGATCATGCAATTACAACCTAAACATGACACTTACATGCTTAAACAGAACCATCTATCTAATAAAAGAAAATAAACTAAGTTCTAACCACATAATGCCTAAACCTTACAACGGCTGTTTATCAAATCGGAATATACATGATTAAGGTTATCGTGATGCAAAACATGCAAAACTAGCTAGATTCAACTATAAAGACATACCTAACATGCTAACATGCATAATTGAATAACTATCTAACATGATGAATAATCATGAATATAGGACCATCTAAACCTGTATGATTACACAAGCTAATCTAAACTCTATCTAATCATGCTAATAAATCCAAAGCAGCCCATTAACTACAATCTTCTAATCCTGATGATCTAAACATGATTCTTACGGTTTAATAAAAATATTAGAGTGCTAAGAATAGCCGAGACGCCTACCTTGACGGCAACGGCGAACGGCGCACGAAAATCCAAGGAAATAGAATTTGGCGACGAGACTGCCGCGGTTGCGTCGGCGACGAAAAACTGAGTCAGGTAGGTGGTTTCAAAATCTGTTGGTAGAAGAAGAATAATGAACTAGGGATTTTAATAGAAGATGATAGGAGAGAGGGCAATAGGAGAGAGAGGGAGAGAGATACCGCGCGGGGGAGAGAGGAGGCCGGCGCATTGCGGCGCACGGCGGCGGGCTGCACGGCGGTGGCGCAGGCGGGCGTACGGCGGAGGGTTGACCTGGCGGCGGCGGCCGCGGCGTCTCGCGCGGCGGGCGGCGTCGCGGGCGGACGGCCGGACGTGGTCGCACGGCGACCGAGGGCGGCTGCGACGACGCGGGGCCGAGCGGCACGTTGGGCGCACGCGCGGGACGAGGCAGGCGGCGGTCAAAGGCGGCGGCGAGCACTCGTACGAGGTACGAGGAGGCGTCGGTGGCCGGGCGGCGTCGTGCGGCGAGGCGCGGGGGCCGAGGGCGGCGGTCGCGGCACGCGGGTGGCGCCGGGCGGGTCAACGGGAGGACGGCGGCGGCCCTCGCGCCGACAGGCCACGCGGCAGCGTGCGGCGGTGCTGGGGGAAAGAAGAAGGCGGGGAGACGCGCGAGGGCTCGCGCAGGCGGCGGCCGAGAGGGAAAAAGAGGGGAAAAAAATAGGGTTTTCTGTGGGGAAGAAAAACGGCGCGGGTAGGGTTTCTCCCGGGGGAGGAAGGAGGGAATAAATAGGGGGAGGGATAAGAATAAAATAAGAATAAATATTTATTAATCTATTTTTTTTATTTACATAAATAACCGGGGTATTACAGCACGGGAGGGAGACAGGAGGAGAGAGAGGAGGGAGAGAGAGAGAGTGTTGGCGGGAGAGAGATGGCGCAGGGGGGGGAGGAAGGAGAGAGAGGAAGGAGGGGCGTTGCACCGCCCTCCCCTGGCGGCGCACTGGCTGCCTCGCGTGGGCGCGCGCGTAAAGGCCGCACGCGTGGCCGAAGACGAGAGAAAAGGGGGGAGAAGAGAGAGAGAGGCCGAGGGGGAGCACGGAAAAGGGGAGAGAGGGGCGCGGCGGGGGCGCGACACCGGCGATGGCGACGTCGACGGCGATGGCCACGACTGCGGCGGCGACCACGGCGGGAGGGGGAGCCGGAGAGAGGAGGGCGGCGGGGTGCGACGCCGGCCACGACGGTCGGCCCGCGGCGACGGTGACCGCAGCAGATCCGCTGGGCGGGGAGAAAAAGCAGAGAGAGAGAGGGAGCGCGGGAGAAAGGAGGAGGGGGAGCGCGGGAGCGCGGGAGCGCGGTGATGGCGGTCGCGGCCCGCGGTGACAGCGACGACGCCGGTAGCCCGTGGCGACGGTGGCAGCGACCACATCGCGCGGAAGGCGGGACGAGACGGGACGATGGATGGGCAAACGGCCGAGGAACGGGGCTCTGCCCTCATCAAACGGTTGTTAAAATCATGTGTTTATCAACGAAAAAACAAAAGTTATCGGACGGCTCACAATGGGAGGACGAAAAAACGCGATCCGCGCTTCTATATACTAGGTTAGATACTAAAAAGTATTATGAGGGTATTTAGTTGTACGATGATAGAAATTTTTATTTTAATTTTTAAAAATTGTAAGAAAATTTGTTAAAAGAGATATTTGACAATTATGACAATTTTATGTTCTGAAAGTGATTTTCATCTTAAACAAGAAAGAAGATCTCATCTCTTTTCTTTTTTCTTGTGGTTCCTTTTTTTATTTGATCATGTGCAGTAGTTACTCTTTTTTTATCACATTTCTCCAAACATGAAAATTTTATGTTTATTTTTTATTTTAATATATTTTTTTATCTTGAAAATGTACAAAAAAATATCATACAACCAAACATCTCATTAGGATTAAAGTTAGCTACTCTGGAAGCTTATCTGAATCGAGAGGTTATATCCGGTCGTCGTCTCCGTATTTATTTTCTCGATGATAAACAACATTTAACGTGTGTGTGTATATATATATATATGAAAATAGCTAGTATTACGATAGAAGTAGACAGATTGTTAAAAAAACATGTCGTAGAAAGCGATGAGAAAAGTTAAATAAGACTTTAAATTTGTTAAATCAAATTTTAATAGTGAAACTTATTAATTTGATTTTTTTTACAAATTTCAAAAGTTATCAAATTAATTATGCGATTCCAAACTTTGACACAATACCATCAAAATCGCGAACGGAAATGAGCTGAATTAATTACGTGATTCTGAGATTAATCTGATCGAAACTAGCTACTTATTGAATAGGAACTCAAAAATAAATAATATCGACATTAGTGGACTGATTTAGTTGTTTCTGCCAATATAAATATATATATATATCTAAGAGATGGATATGTCTGCATATAATTAATTACCCCTTTTTGAGAGATAAGCCCCGTGGAGGACATCAACAAAATTAAGGTGCATCTGGGAACTTCACTGAAGTACTTTTTTTAGAAGTACCTTCAGGGAGAAAGTGCTAGTCGATATGAGGATGACGAGATCAGACATGTTGATGGCAACTTTTTGCAACGGTGCGAGAGCACGACGGGTGTCATGGGAGTAGAGGTGTCAACGGATTCAGGCAATCTGTTACCTGATTGAAGTCCGAATTTATTTTCGGGTTTGAGACATAAACAAATATGTTTGATAGAAAAATCATTTGGATTCAAGCGTAGACAAGTCCGAAAATGTGTTTCTTTGGGTGAGTTTCGGGTGCCCGATATTGCCCCCCGATTCTTTTGTCGTAATGTCCATACTCGGTGTCCATCTCCATGCCCTCTTACCGACCTTCTTCTCATCTTTCGAGCGCCGCCGCTGTCCCTTCATTCCTCCATTGCGCTTGCTCCTCCTCAATCTTCAAGTGCACCCCCCGCTCTCATCTTGTCCAGTCCCTTTCCGTCTCCGTTTCTGCCATTGAATCAGAGGTGTCCCAGGAAGCTTCCGTCCTCCCCGCCTAGTACAGGGTCGGGGGCTCCGACCAGCCGCCGGCCCAGTCCGATCTGTTCCGTCCCAGCCCCAGCTTCTGCCGGCCGGCGCCGGCGCCGCCTGTCGCCGATGACGGCACCCCGGGGTTCCGATTTCGGCGGCGGCGAAGGTAGAAGGGGACGCCGAACATGAGGAGGACGCCGAGAATGAAGCCCGAGAGGAGGATGCCGATGGCCAGCGCCATGTCGGCGCCGTAGGTGGAGGTGTTCCTGAAGGGTCCCCACGGGTTGGCATCGGCGTCGGCGGCGGCGGTGGGGTTTCCGTTGCCGGCGCAGGCGCCGTCGCCCTCCGCCCTCAGCGGAGGCGAGAGCAATGACTGCCCGGATGGCCGCATCGGTGGCTTTGTCTTCCTCGGGGAGGAGCACCGAGACAGAGAGAAGAGGGGGCGGTAAATATAAGAAGGAAGGAACGCTCCGGCGTTCGACGACAAGCTCCACATTGAGCTGAGAAGATTGTGACGTGAACCCCAGCAATTCGTCTTCCCGGCCGACGACGGCGGGAGCTAAGGTTGGGCATCCACCGATTTCCGCTGGGCGGCACACAGATTGGATGGCTCCTAGCCGGGCGGCGGTGGGGGCAAGCTCCGATCGAGTCGTCGCCGTACGCCGACCCTGTACTCAACGGGGAGGACGAGGCAACACCGCGGCAGGCAAGGGAGGACGTGGGGAGGCAAGGAAGGGACGACGGGCGATGCAATGCGGCAGGATGGGGGGCGCTAGTCGCGTGCCGGCGGAGGGAGCAGCACCGGGCGGCAGTTGGCATGGTCTTGAACCCAAGGGGTGATCCGAAATCCGGTAAACCATTTCAGGACTAACTTTTTGAAAACTCCTTCGTAGTATTTCGGATTTGGATTCAGGTTACGTTAATCAGGTTCAAGTTCGGATCTTTGTGAATCCGATCCAAACTCAATCCATTGACAGGTCTACATGGGAGAGAAGAAATACTTACGGAGAGGACGAGAGTATTTTACGGTTAGCGGCGGAGAAGTAGGTACAAAAAACTTAGTTAAACAATTGTTTTAAAATAGGAAGCACTTCGAAAAGAAGTGGAAAAAAAAAAGTTGTTCTGGGCGGTTGTCAAACACACCCTTAGTCTCAACCCAAGTCAGCCCAACTTCTTGAATTTTCTACTTAGGCACAGCTCTTCTTGCCGTGCATGCATGGTTTATACACTTGTCTCAGCCAAGCAATGCACTTGTTTTATTTTACAGCATTTTAGTTATTCGACTTAATACCAGGTCTACATTATCTTTTGAAACGATAGATATTAATTACATGAAAAAGGGAGTGAAAACAACGCATTAATTATAGTTGTTAAACCATCTCGATCGTGTGATCTCTTGTTCTGTTTTTCACATCCACATCTCGTACAAACTCGAATAAACTTTCTTATTTTAAATTTAAAATAAATCTTATTTTTAAATAAATATTTTTGGAACAAAAAAATTACAATTGGACGGACAAAATCCGTTTTTACAAGATCGACCACATCTTCTCCTGCTTCTTCTTTTTCTTGCCGGCATGTTCAGGAATGAGCACGGTTCGATTTGGTTCGATTTAAACTATTTTTTCTAAATCGAACTAAATCGATTCAACTCCTCAAACTGAACCAAACAAAACCGATTTTAATTCGATTTAGTTCGATTTGAACAAAAAATATATAAAAATATTTAATTAATTATTTTTTATATATATATATAATGTTTTTAAGTTAAAAACAATCAAAATAAATATTATTTATTATAAAATTTTATTTTTAATAATATTATAATAATTATATATATTTTTTAATTAAATCGATTCAAACAATTTAGTTTGGTTTAAACCAATTTGGAAAATTTCCGGATTGAACTAAATCGTACATGGTTCAAACCGAATCAAACCGACCCGTTCAATTTAATTTTTCGATTTGAACCGTCTCATGCTCGCCTCTGCGCGTGTTGCAGGCTTCACCTGGGCGATGGTCGCATATTTGAACCCAGGACAGGAACGTCCTCCAGCGGAGGGAAGAGGCCAGCTGAGAGCTAGCGGTGTCCCCCGCTGCTGGCGAAAGAGACAGGACAGCACATCTCTCTCTCTCTCTCTCGCTCTCTCAGCTCGGAGGGGTCGAGGGTCGCCTCGCCGGTCGACCTTGCCCGGTGTTTGGCCGGTGTCTCTTCCGAACAAACGGACGGCGGAGGCCGGCGGCCAGGCCCGCAAGTCCGACGTTCAGACCATGCACGTAGGCGCCCACGGGCAGCTTCGATGCTGCAGTGCATCTGGGGGTGGAAAATTCCGATATTCCGTTCGATAAAAATTGACACATCTGAAATATAACTCTACCGTTGTGCAAATCAGAATGAAAAATAATAATTTTTTACCCGATTTCGACAAGAAATAATGTTATGATAAATACATATACATACATCGTGAAAATGTGATGTGTAATATTAAGTAAATAAAAATATGATTTAAAAGATATTACATCAAAAAATGAATAGTAAAATGAGATTTATTTATTACTTTTCGATATAATTAATATATATTATACATTTTGAAAATTATTCTGGTTTTCTATGGTTCCAATTTAATCGGATTGGAAATCTGGATCATCTAACTCTGATCTGAACTAGAATTGAAATAACACTCTGTGAAAAATCTGACCGGAAGTAACGGTCCAGATGAACTCGTACACTCTGACTTAAAACTCTACTCGATACAAAATCAACTCAGTTTATCATGTATGTCAAACAAAATAAAATTGAACAAAAAAATAAAACTCAATATCTAGGTTTGGTGAGTAACTTGATTAATGACTCAAATAAAGATCTATTTAAAAATTAAAATTTAAGTATCGATAATTATATAATGCCACTTAAATATATGAAATAAATTAAAATTTAATTTAATTCGAGTTTAAACATAAATCAAGTTCCATAAATAAATTAAAATTCGAATCTCACAAGTGAGATTAGACCGTGTTCAAGTTTCATAGGTAAGTTCATATCTAGTTCGAACTCGAATTTGAACTAAAACTTGTGTTCAAGTGTTATTTGAGCTCAAATTTGACTCGATTAACTAACTAGATAAAGTTGAATAATAGGGAGTTTAGTTGCACGATGATTCTTTGTACATTTTCATGGTAAAAGATCGCATTAAAATAAAATTTGAATTAACTAATCACATAAAATTATCATGTTTGCAGAGATGTTATAACAAAAAAAATGGGTACCATATATGATTGAACAAAGTGGGGGCACTGAAAGATAAGAAAAAGTGATATTTTTTTTGTCTGAAAAATAAATCACTTTAAAAATATAAATTTATAATGGTTGTGGAACATCTCTTTTATAAAAAATGTGACGAACGGGAGAAGGAATGCCTTTCTCCTCTTCTATTGATATCAATATATACAGGTAAACAATGCCTGAATAAGGCAAATACAGATGGCCAATATCCATCCAGGGAAGGTACAAAATAACACATACATACTATTCTAACACACCCCCTCAAACTCACGTTGGATCATAAAGAGAGAGTTTGCCAACAAGTTCCTGAAAACGTGAGGTAGTTTGTGTTTTGGTGAAGAAATCAGCAAGTTGTTCGACTGAAGAGATATGAGGAAGAGATAAGCTACCAGCAACATAGTGTTGACGAACAAAATGACAGTCGATCTCAATATGCTTGGTGCGTTCATGGAAGACAGGATTGCTTGCAATTTGAAGTGCACTTTTGTTGTCACAATAAAGAGTAGGAGACAACAAATGAATACCAAAATCACAAAGTAATCGTCGTAACCAAATGACTTCAGTAGACGTATCAGCCATAGCACGATATTCAGCTTCAGTGCTTGAACGTGATACAACTGCTTGCTTCTTACTTCGCCAAGAGATAATCGAGCTGCCAAGGAAGATGCAAAAACCCGTAGTAGATCGGCGATCATTTTGATCTCCAGCCCAATCAGCATCAGTGTAAGCACGAAGTTCTAAATCAGTAGTAGAGGAGAGAAATAAAGATCGACGAATGGTCCCATGTAAATAACGTAAAACACGAAGTAAGGCAGCATAATGAGCTGATGTAGGTGCACTGACAAATTGACTAAGAACATGCACAGCATGAGCAATATCAGGGCATGTGATAGTCAAATAAACAAGTGCACCCACAAGTTGGCGATAACGAGTGGGATCATCCAATGGTACTCCCTCTGATGAACGAAGTTTCAGATGAAGCTCCATAGGTGTGTCAGCTGTACGGGAATCAGAAAGTGCAGCACGTTGTAAAATCTCATGAATATACTTCTATTAAGAGAGAAGATAACCACGTGTAGAGTAAGCCACTTCTATACCAAGAAAGTAACGTAAAGGCCCAAGGTCCGTCATCTGAAATTGTTGATGAAGATGTTGTTTAGGAGAAGAGATAGCAAGATTATCATCACCAGTGATAATCATATCATCAACATAAAGAAGTAAGATAGCAATGCCTTGAGATGGCTCTCGAACAAACATGGCATAATCTTCAGTACTCTCTCGAAAGTCAGCAGCAGTAATAGCCTGATGAAAACGTTCAAATCAGGCACGTGGAGCTTGCTTTAGTCCATAGATAGCTTTTCGAAGGCGACATACGTGACCAGGTGGAGTAACAAGACCTTGCGGGGGTTGCATATACACCGTCTCAGAGAGATTACCATGAAGAAATGCATTTTTAACATCAAGCTGATGTAGTGGCCATTGTCGAATAGCAGCAACAGCAATAAGCATACGAACAGTAGTCATCTTGGCGACGGGGGCAAAAGTTCCCTCATAATCAATACTATATTCCTGAGTAAATCCTCGAGCCACAAGTCGAACCTTATGATGCTCAATAGTCCCATCTGCCTTGGTCTTAATCTTGAATATCCACTTGCAACTAATGGGTATAATGCCTGTTGGAGATTGAACAATATCCCAAGTTTGAGTTTCTTGAAGTGCTTGCAATTCTTTATTGATAGCATGACGTCATTCTAGTAACTTAATTTCTCGGTGATAACTCCGAGGCTCCTAGTGAGAATGAACAGCTGCAAGAAAGGTGGAAAACTGTGGAGTGTAGGAGTCAACTGTAATGAGACTGAGTCGGTCTGGAGGATGTCTGTTGCGCGGTGGATTTCGTCTTGGAGGATCCGCATACGTCATAATTGGCACAGTAGAAGGTGAGTCTTGTCCTGTAGGATCAACAACATCTCTGGGTGAAACACCATCTGTTGATTCGGGAGCTAGAGGAGGTGTAGTCGGAGCTTGAAAAACCTCATTTATAGGAATGCCAGGATAAACAGATGGTGGTGAAGGATTCGTGACATAGAGAAAGCTGAGATCCTGAGATGATGAGGAAAAATAAGGACTATGCTCAAAGAATGTAACTTTACGAGAAATGCGAAGGCGTCGAGCAACTAGATCATAACAACGATATCCAGAATGTTCTTTGCTATATCCTAAAAAAATGCACTTGGCTGCTCGAGGTGTTAGTTTGTTGCGCTCATGAGGAGGAAGAAGGACAAAACATGTGCAACCAAATGTGCAAAGAACTTGATAATCTGGAAGGGTTGTATACAACCGTTCATAAGGTGAAGAACCAGATAAAACAGAAGAGGGAGTGATATTAATAAGATAAACAGAGGTGAGAATAGCTTCTGCCCAAAATGTCGAAAAGACAAAGGCAGAAAAAAGAAGTGAAACAGCTGTGTTAAGAATATGACGATATTTTCGTTCAGCAACATCATTTTGTTGAGAGGTATAAGGACATGATAGTTGAGGAAGAGTCCCATGAGAAGACAAAATTGCACGAAGCTCAGTGGAAAGATATTCACGGGCACCATCTGAACGAATTGCTTTAATGCGACAATGAAATTGAGTGAAGACCATTTAAGAAAACTGCCGATATATTGATGAAAGGTCTGAGCGTTGCCGCATAAGAAACACCCAAGTGAAACGAGTACAATCATCAATGAAGCTGACATAGTAAAGAAATCCTGTTATAGAGGGTAACGGAGCTGGACCCCAAATGTTTGAATGTACTAAGTCAAATGGGTTAAGAGATACAAACTCATGATTAGAAAAGGGAAGAGCAGAATGTTTAGCAAGCTTACAACTTTCACAATTTATTAAGAGAAAAGAAGAAGATTGAGAACCTAGGACACCAGATTTGACCAAGGATTTAAGACGAGCTTCAGATGGGTGACCAAGGCGACGATGCCAAAGTTCAACAATAGGGAAAATCGAACCAGACATACATGATGGTGTAAGCGGAAGATGTAGCGATTCCAAACAGTTGAGATTGCCCATTCTACGACCTGTTCCAATCTTCTGACCGGTATGTGGATCCTGCACAACACAAGAGGAGGAGGTAAACAAAATGTTATATCCAGCATCAGCAAGTTTGCTAATAGAAACTAAGTTTAGTGAGAGTTTAGGAACATGAAGCACATGTGAAAGTGTAAGATGACCAGATGGGTTAGACTTTGGAGTAATGGAACCATAATGAGAAACATTAATAGGTATTCCATCTGCAGTGTGAATTTGAAGCTGGGTTGGCATTAAAGAACAATTTGTAAGTAGTCTACTGTCAAAAGTCATATGATGAGAGGCCCCAGAGTCAAAAATCCAAGTAGAGTTAGTACCAGAAGTAGCAGACATGGCTGAGGACTCAGAGAAAAGACCAGCAGACTGCAAGAGTTGTTGGAGTTGTTTCAATTGAGAAGCAATTTGACTTTCTTAAGTGACTGGTTGCGTAGTATTCTCCCAAGTAGATGAATCACCAGAAGTCGCTTGTGATGTGACATCAGCAATGGCTGCAGTTGCCTTATTTTGGCGAGCTGCTTGACGTTGTAGTTTATGACAATTTTGTTTCGTATGCCCCCATCGACGACAGCAACGACATTGGACTTGTGATTGAGGAGTGTTTGTTTCTTGTGACTGATATGCGGGAGTCTCCGAAAGAGCTTGAGTTTTAGCAGGTGCATGACGTGAACGGTAAGATTGCATAGATGCAGCAAGTACTGAATCTGAAGGAGTAACAGAAGATCCAATGGCTCGAAGACGTATTTCTTCAGCAATGAGTTCAGCAAGAGCATCATCAAGAGATGGTAATGGTAATCTATGAAGAAGTTGAGCCCGTAAAGTTTCAAACACAGGACGAAGGTGCATTAGAAAATGATAAAGCTATTGACGATCACGTTGAATATGACAAGAGCATTCACTAATACGGCCAGTAGCATGCATACTGTCAAGTTCATACCAAATACGTCGAAGACGAGTAAAAAATTCTTGAATGGTCAATTCTCTTTGACTGATACTATCAAATTCCTTCCGAAGTTGATATTCCCGTGCACTACTACTCTAAACATAACGTTTATTTAAATAAAGCCAATATCCTTGAGAGCTTGAAATATCTAATAAATCTAAACGAATAGCTGGATCTACTGAACGAAATATATATCCCATGATAATCTCATCAGTATCTCTCCATATATGAGTAGTTTTTAATTCATCATTTTCAACAATGATCGATCCATCAACATAACCCCATAATTTTACCATGCGAAGATTTGCACGGACAGTGGCTGCCCATACCGCATAATTGGTTACACCTGATAACTGAATATCCATCTTTGGAATGTCTGATAGTTGAATACTCATCTTTGAAATATCTGTTGATATAACTGCCATAAATAAAGAGAACAGGTAGGTGACAAGTACCTTAAGATGTGGGTAGTGACCACAATCAACCGGGGGGGGGGGGGGGCTTTAAGGGTGGTGACCACACCCCACAACACCCCAACGTAGTGGTGCCTTGGACTTGGACCCCTTCAGTCGCACTGGCCCACAACCAGACTCCCTTGGCGGCAGATCACGCAGCAGACAGAGTGGCCTCTTGTGCGCGGAACAGTGCGCCGGCGGTAACAGGAGACGGATGCTTTGTAATACCGTGGAAAAAAAATAAAACGAAAGGGGTTTAAAAAAAAAATTTCTTACCATCTGCCACGTACCCCCCTCCACCACCTCTCCGTTGCCGCCTTCCCGTCCCGATTTCTTCCGCCGGACGCCGCCTCACCGCCCTCGGTTCGCCATCGTCGTTGCCGCCATCCGCCGCCGCGGACATTGCCACTGCTCTCTCTCCCTCTTTGCTTCTCCTTCCTCCTCGGGTGAGGTCGCTGTCGCGACCGTGTCTCCTCCTCTTCTTCTTCTTCTTCTTCCGTCGTCGTGGGCGTCGCCGAGAGCCGCCGTCAACTGCCGCCGCAGTTGTCCCACTCTCCCGCTCTCTGTTTCTCTCTCTCTCCTCTGTGTGCGTTTCCCCCCGGCACAAGTGCAGCACCCTGTCGCTCCCTCCCCTTCTTCCTCTTCTTTTCCCTCCTCGTCCCGTCGTCACTGCCGTCGCGGGTGTTAGATAATGATTCAAAATAATTATGTTTATCCTTATCAGGTTGTTAAGATAGGATTAGGCTTATCTAGTTAGGATGTTTATCTTATTGTTGAGTCTATCGAGTTGTTAAAAAGATAGACTTCTCTTAATCTTATCTATATCTTCTCCCTCTTTGTATTTCCCTATAAATAGAGCATGAAATAAGAAAGGTGACAATCAAGTTTTTGGAGACGTCTTCCTCCTTTTTATCTTTCATAGTGGTATCAGAGCTTTTGGTGAAGGTCGTTCGTCATCCTGGGTTTCTGCCGCAGTGCATCGCAGTGTCCCTTTCTTTTTGTGGAGAAAGTTGTTTTTTTTCATCGACGTCGCAACGTCTGGAGTCTGCAGCCACGTCGTCGAACCACACCGCAGCGTCTGGAGTCTGCCTCACGGCTGGTTTTTGAAGAGGTCAACCGGCTGAGTTGACCATCACGTGGTCATCAAGCGTCCTGCAGCGTTTCTCTCCACAACGTTTTGTTTTAATCAAAGTCAAAATTGGCTTTGGTCAAAATTAAAGGTGCACTTCCCCTTTTCCACGCCAGGTGATTATTTGGACGTTAAAATTGATTTTTTTTGTCAATTTTGAGATCAACGTCCGCCAAGTCACGGTTCGGTCAAACAAGTATTTTTAAAAATTTGAAATTTGGTGAGATACAACATGGCACATCTCAACAACTCTTCTACATCTCAATCTTTGATCCCCTTATTTAATGGGGAGAACTATGTTTTTTGGTGCATTAAGATGAGAACTTTGTTTATTTCTCAAGATCTTTGGGATCTTGTTGATAATGGTTTTGTAGACTCATGCAATGATGAAGTTTTACGTATGACGATAGCACAAAGAAATGAGTTGAAAGAAAATAGAAAAAAGGATGCTAAGGCATTGTTGTTTATTCAACAAGCTGTTAGTGATGCAGTTTTTCCTAGAATTTCTACTGCATCAAAATCAAAAGAGGCATGGGATATTTTGAAAGGAGAATACCAAGGTTCTCAAAAAGTTATTGCTATCAAACTTCAAACTCTTAGAAGAGAGTTTGAGACATTAGCTATGAAAAATCCAGAATCTGTTCAAGATTTTTTTGTTAGAACTACTTCAGTAGTTAATGAAATCAGGTCACTTGGTGAATCTCTTCCTGATCAGAAAGTTGTGGAAAAAGTACTTAGAAGTTTGTCTTCTAAATTTGATCATGTTGTAGCTGCCATTGAAGAGTCTAAGGATCTTTCTCAATATTCTCTTAATGAACTAATGGGTTCTTTGCAAGCTCATGAACAATGATTGAATAGATCCACAGAGAACACTTTAGAGCATGCACTCACCTCAAAGCTTGACATCTCAAAAGATGCCAAAAAAGAGAACAAAGATGAATCAAGAGATAACGGAGGATATCGAGGCCGAGGAAAAGGCAGAGGTCGAGGTAGAGGCAGAGGAAGAGGAAGATTCAACTCCAGTGATCAGAGATCATCTAACAATGAAAGAGGTAATCAACACTTTACCAAATTTAAATGTCGATATTGCCAAAAACTAGGTCATATTGAGAAGTTTTGTTGGACAAAAGCAAAGGAACAAGCAAATGTGACTGAGGAAAAGAAAGAAGAAACCAATTCTAATCTCTTTCTTGCTTGTCTTCATGCTAAATCCTGTTCACATGACATATGGTTGTTAGATAGTGGATGTAGCAATCATATGACAGGATTAAGGGAGATGTTTAAAACCATTGATCATTCGGTGAAGACTATGATTCACTTAGGTGATGGAAAGCAAGTCAAAGCTGAAGGGAAAGGTATCATCTCAGTTAAGCTTAAATCAGGTATTGAAAGACAAATACATGATGTTCTTTTCATTCCTGGTTTAGCCCATAATCTTCTAAGCATTGGTTTAGTCCAAAATGGTTACTCTGTTAAATTTTTGGAAAATTCTTGTGAGATTCGAGACAAGAATGGTGGACTAGTTATAAGTGTAAAGATGACAGAAAACAAGATGTTCCCTTTCAGTTTCTCAAGCATTGGTGATTATGCATTGCATGCTTCAAGCAAAATTTTATCACAATTATGGCATAATCGATATGGACATTTAAATTACAATGGTTTGAAATTGTTGAATCAAAAGCATATGGTAATTGGTTTACCACATCTTGTACATATTGATGATATTTGTGAAGGTTGTATTTATGGAAAGCAACATAGAAACTCATTTCCAGTCAAAAGCTCATGGAGAGCACATACACCTCTTCAACTTGTTCATGCAGATATTTGTGGGCCAATGAGGACCATATCACTTGGTGGAAGTAAGTACTTTCTGTTGTTTACTGATGATTTTAGCAGGAAAAGTTGGGTGTATTTCTTGACTTACAAATCTGAAGCATATTCAAAGTTTTTGTTGTTTAAAGCATATGTTGAGAAGCAGAGTGGATATAGCTTAAAAACTTTGAGGACTGACAGAGGAGGAGAGTTTTTATCTAACAATTTCACCTCATTACGTAAAGCAAATGGTGTTCATAGACGACTCACGGCAAGCTACACACCTCGGCGAACGGAATTGCAGAACGCAAGAATCGGACTATCATGGAGATGGCCCGTAGCATGTTGAAGGCAAAGCAACTTCCGAATGAATTTTGGGCCGAGGCAGTAGGAACTGCTTGTTATCTTCTCAACAGATCTCCCACAAAAGCAGTACAGAATCAAACTCCCTTTGAAGCTTGGCATGGTAAGAAACCAAACATAGCTCATTTGAGAATTTTTGGCTCAGTTGCATATGCTCATGTTAATGCTGAAACAAGAGATAAGCTTGATCAAAAGAGTGAGAAATGTATCTTCATTGGTTATAGCACCGAAACAAAGGGTTATCGGTTGTATAATCCTGTGACGAAGAATAGTTTTACAAGCAGAGATGTCATATTCAATGAGAATTCTTCTTGGAGTTTTGATGCTGATCAAGTTTGTACTAGTTATAAAGAAATGCATGATTCTTTATCTCCAGTTATAGATACAAGACAAGGTGAGACTTCTACAGAAGATATTAATCCAAATGAGCTGGATGGATCTCCAAGAAAAATGAGATCTTTGCATGATATCTATGAGTCTTGTAGTTTTGCCTTGTTTTCAGCAGAGCCAACAACATTTAATGAAGCAGTCAAGCATGAAGAATGAAAGCAAGCAATGGATGAAGAAATTGCAGCAATTGAAAAGAATGACACTTGGGAGCTGGTAAATCTACCAAAAGAGAAAAATCTAATTGGTTTGAAATGGATCTATAAGACAAAATTTAATGCTAATGGCAGTGTTCAAAAGCACAAAGCAAGACTTGTGGCAAAGGGTTATTCACAACAAGAAGGTATTGACTTCTATGAAACATTTTCTCCTGTTGCTAGAATAGAAACAATCAGAACTGTTTTGGCATTTGCTGCACATATGAAATGGCATGTTTATCAACTTGATGTTAAATCTGCATTTCTGAATGGTATTTTGGATGAAGAAGTCTTTGTTGAGCAGCCAGAAGGATATGTTATTCATGATATGGAAGAAAAAGTTTACAGGTTGAAGAAAGCTCTTTAGGGCCTTAAACAAGCCCCAAGAGCTTGGTATAGTAGAATTGACTCATATTTTCAAAAATTGGGTTTCAAAAGAAGTGCTAATGAACCAACACTATACACAAGATCAAGTGGCAAGAACATTCTTATTGTGAATTTATATGTTGATGATATCATTTATACAGGTTCTTCACTTGAGTTGGTTATTGAATTCAAGAACAAAATGATGGATGAGTTTGAAATGACAGATTTGGGACTGTTGCATTATTTTCTGGGTTTAGAAGTTAAGCAGACAGAAAATGGGATATTATTATCTCAAAAGAGGTATGCAAATGACTTGTTGAAAAAGTTTAACATGGAAAATTGCAAACCTAGCAACACTCCAATGAATGTGAATGAGAAACTCAAGCTAATGGATGGTACAAGAAAGGTTGATGCTTGTTATTTCAGAAGATTGGTTAGAGGTTTGATTTATTTAACTCATACTCGACCTGATTTGATGTTTCCTGTGAGTCTTGTATCCAGATTTATGCATGATCCTTCAAAACAACATTTAGGTGCTGCAAAAAGAATTCTTCGATATGTTTGTGGAACTGTTTCACAAGGAGTATGGTATACTCCTAAGACTGATTTCAAGTTGACAGGTTATACAGATAGTGATTGGGCAGGCTCTTTAAATGATAGAAAGAGCACTACTGGTTATGTTTTTCTACTAGGTGAAGGAGCTATTTCTTGGGCATCAAAGAAGCAAGCTACAACGGCATTGTCATCAACTGAAGCAGAATATGTAGCAGCTGCATCAACAACTTGTCAGGCTATGTGGCTGAAACGCATTCTTGAAGATTTGCAACAAACTCAAAGCGAAGCAATTGAAGTTTTTTGTGATAATAAGTCTACAATTTCATTGACAAAAAATCCTTTCTTTCATGGACGTACAAAACACATTGAGATACGTCATCACTTTATTCGAGAAGCTGTTTCAGATGGAACAATCAAATTGACACATTGCAGAACTGAAGATCAACTGGCAGATCTCATGACAAAAGCTTTGAGTTTTGAGAAATTCCATAAATTGAAGAAATTACTTGGTGTAAATGATTTTGCATCAAGGGGGAATGTTAGATAATGATTCAAAATAATTATGTTTATCCTTATCAGGTTGTTAAGATAGGATTAGGCTTATCTAGTTAGGATGTTTATCTTATTGTTGAGTCTATCGAGTTGTTAAAAAGATAGACTTCTCTTAGTCTTATCTATATCTTCTCCCTCTTTGTATTTCCCTATAAATAGAGCATGAAATAAGAAAGGTGACAATCAAGTTTTTGGAGACATCTTCCTCCTTTCTATCTTTCAGCAGGCACCGCCACGGGCGCAGCCGTCGCCACCGTTCTCCCTCTCTCCTCCCGCCGTCATCGTCGCCGACGCCGATGTCGACGCCTCCGTCGCCGCTTTCGCGGCCGGCGCCGTGCTTCTCTCTCCCGCCGCGTCCCTCCTTCTTCCTCTCTTTCTTCTTTTCCTCCTCTGGCCGCCGCAGTCGGCGTCGCCCTTCCCCCTCCGCCACGCTCCCTCTCCCGCGTTCTCCCGCTCTCTCTCCCTCCTCCTCCGCACGCTCTCCCTCGGGCTCCCTCTCTCTCCCCTCTTTTGCGCGCGTGTCTGCATGGGGGCCGGTGGCCGCTGCGCCACCGGCGCATGCGGCTGTGCCGCAGGGTGGGGCGGCGCAGCGCCGCCCTACGGCCTCTCTCTCCTCTCCCCCCCACGCGCTCTCTCTCTCTCCCTGCTAGCGCTCTCTCTCTCTCCCTCCTCTCTCTCCTCCTACCTCTCTCCCCCCTGCCGCACTCTCTCTCCTCTCTCTCTCTCTCGCACTCTCTCTTTCTCTCTCCTGATTAACTCTCTCTCCCCCCTAATTGTTTCATTAATTAAATTGGGTGAGTTAATTAACCATTTTATCATTTTTAATGTCAATAGGATTGGAGGATACCCCGGAGCCGCAATCGACTCGGTTACCTCGTGATTAAACTGACTTGGGTTTCTTGGATTCGAAAATTATCGACCTCATTGAGGTAGGCATCCCAACTTTTCATAGCATCTTGATATTTTAATTAAAATATTAAAATGTGGTTATTAGATAAATAGTTACAAATTAGTGATTACATGGTAGTGTAATTATTTGATTGTCGGATAGATTCATTTAAATGTCATTCATGTTATTCATGCATAATTTTAGTTATTTTCATGACATGCATTAGATAGTAGTAATTATGTTTGATCATGGGTTAGTAATTATCAGGAGTTAGTTAGATATGATCATGATTAAATGTGTTGATTGTATTAAATTATGAAAATGAAATTATAATTCTTTTATGATCATATTTATATCCGATCTATGTTATGAATGACCTTGATTTATTTAAGTTAATGGAGATAACTTTGGAATTGCTTGATAATGAAGGAATATGGTTGATTAACATTAATAGCTGCATAATCATGTAATATGTATCATTTTATGAATTGATATTGAATCGTGATCAATTAAAGTTAACATGTATAATTATGTTGCATATTTCTGATTGGGTCAATTGCATGAATTTAAGTGTAATTGAATTATGTGCATAATTGCATATTGTTCCGGATTGGGTTTGTTGCATTGGAAATATGAATTGGGGAATTGTTCTGCATGACTTGATATTATGTATATCTGGTTCAGTGAAATGGCAAATGTGATTCAGTAATTCTGGTTATTTGTTCTGACGAATTTATAATGTCTGAGTAATTATATGGCTTTTACTTGTGAAATATTATTGATGCTATGATGCACGTGATATAATATTTACTCCTCCGGCCTATGTTAGTGGCTCGTGGGCAACGGAGATTAGATCAATCCGGTGCATCCTTCGATCCCGGATACGGCGGTTTATCCTAAGTACGCCCCAGCCTAGACGTACTATGGGATTTAGCATTACTATATGGTACTTCTATATATATATTAGAGCCGGAGTGAGTTCTGCCAGGTGGAGCATATGATCTACTCAGACCGATGAAAATAAATAAATACATATAGGTCCAGGTTGCATGGACATGTAGAGTAGATTAGTTAGTTTAGTATAGTCAGTTTGGTTCATGTAGAGTCAGGCTCATTCGGTTAATCGATTTTGAAAAGGACCCAACTAAGTAATATAATCTTGATAATTAGTTTAGTGATTATGATATAATCTGATTTGTGTTGATTCCATCATTTATTGTTACCATTTAGGTTGTTTAATGTAATAGGAAAGTTGGGTATAAGTCCTACTGAGTCCGCGTGACTCATTCCAAATCCTTTAACATTTTTCAGGTAATCGGGTTTACCACAGCAGAAGCATAGTGGATCAGGTTTAGTGCAGAAGAGGTTTAGAGAATTTGGTTTATTGAAATCAAGGTATGATTTATATTTGGATTGAATCATTTTTTTTTATGAAATGGGACCTGTTAGTCTTTAATTTTTCCCAAACCGATGTAGTTTAGGGGTTAAATCCCCAGTCTCGTACCCGGATTTATTCCGCTGCGCCGGTTAGGAAATCCGGGGCGTGACAAGTTGGTATCAGAGTAATAACCTAGTCGGAAGGTCTATTTGACCTGCCTAGGTATAAGATGTCAGTTTGGATGAATCAAAATCGGTCCGTTTGGAAATTGATGATCTTAAACATGAATGAGAGTTTGAATTATATATTTGAGGTTTGAATTTTAATTTGCCAAAGGATACTGATATTGGATGGTCGGATCTTGATCAATCCCGCGTCAATTTGAATTTTGTAGGAGGATTAAAGATTATTGGATTTAGATGATATCTAGTGGTTCGGATTAAGGATAATGTATTGAGTTGATCTGAGTTAGAGAGATATGATTCTTTTAAGAGATTAGGTGGTTATGATAAATAAATTTGATGTGGATGGATAGTTAGATGATAGGTGAGTTAATTTAAGAGGTTAGTAGTTGGATAAATACTGGAAGTATGATAGATATGAGAGAGAAGATAAATAGTTATATGTGCATAGAGAATTGATGATTGGATAAATAGTGGGAAGAGGAATAAATCAAGATTTCGACACAAGATAAAATTTTGAGGTATTTCCTTTGACGACATATATGGAAATAATTGAGATTCTCTACAAGATTAAGAATATGAGATGTCATAGAGATTTGATTTTAAGATTATTGGAGGACTACATTGAAGAATTAATGATATCATTTTATGATGATCCAATTATTGATCTTGAAGTTTAGATTATTGTTTATAGAATAAGATTATCAATTTGGATTCATTTGATTTAAAACATTAGATGGTAACCGGATCATTAGATATTCAAATTGAATAATTAATATGTGATAACTGATTTTTAGAATTGATCAATCTCTTGGTTTAACTTGATGAAGAATTGTTTTTATCAATTTCGAGACGAGATTCTTGAATTAGATATATAGATCGGATTATGAAATATTTGATACGTGATGGTTGAATATTATTAGATCGGTGTATGCTTGATGATGAATTTTCAGATTTAACATGTTTAGTATTTTGAGTAGTTGGTGAATTTAATAAGTATAAATAGAATCATGATATCATAGAATTAGCAAGATAGATAGATAGATTGATTGATGAATCTTTGGAAAATCTAATTGGATAGCTTATGTGAAAAAATTAGAGTGAATTATTTTGTGTATATGAGATTGAATCTGATATATCATTATATGTTATTTGGAAGGAATCTGATTTATCATTATATGTTATTTGGAGGGAAATCTATGTGTGATAAGAGGATAAGGTAACCTGTGTTAATCAAAATTTGGAATTGGATGTACCTTAGATATAAAGTGAAATGATAATTGTAGTATTAATTACTTGATTTTATAGTTTTAATGGAAAAGGAACTGGATATGAGAATGAGATTATTAATATGAGATTTCAAAGTATGGATTATGATGCAAGATTTGAAGAAGAGATATTTAGTTGATTTATCGTAAAAATTAGAGATGGTTTGAGTATGATGATAGTTATGTGCATTAGGGTATAAGCAACTAGTTTGAAATTATACGCATAGTTTCCCGATCATGATCGCTTACCTTCATTATCCAATTTTGAACTCATTTGTCTCTTGTCTACGTAATTTAGCCAAATCCCAACGTTAGATAATTTTAATTATCTGTTATGTCTAAGCATAAGTTGATCTTATGTGAGGATTAGACCTTAGCTTATTCGTGATGATCTCTCAAATTAAAAGATGAGATAAGGATAGTTGAGATTTGTTTTGCTAGTTGTGTGGAAGTGAATGGAATATAAAATATAAATTTGTTTTAAGGAAGGAATGAGAACATATCAGATTTAGAGAATAAACTACCAATATGAATTTTGGAATAGATTATGAAAATATAGACATGATCATAAGATTTTCAATCTTTTGATGTTGAGGATGAGGATTATATAAGATGTTAAAGGATAGACAATTATCTAGACATGGTCATAATTAGTTTTAAAACTTTGGCAAATTTTAGAATATGATCATATCATCCATATTATCATTTATTATTGTTGCTCAAGAAATTTTTCTATCTATCATGATTCGAGTATGACTTACTCCATTTGAGAATTCTTCTCTTCGAATCCTGATTTACAAACTTAGCTAGGAGTAGACTTTAAATTCTCAGATTTAGACTTGAGTAATAATCAATTGATTTTCGGATTATGATTAGTTGTAGTAGACAAATTGGTTAGACTGCACTTTACAAGAAATGATTTTCAGATAAGGGAATGTAGGAGGAATGATTAAGGAATTTCTATCTTCCTATTGTGGACTAGATGATCATTGTTTACAATCCTACAATGAGATATTTTCATATTTAGTGGATCTCATTACTTAGAGTAATGGTGATTGGGTATATCAATCCATATATAAGAAATTGGGTGGATTAATTGAATTTTTGATATTAGATCATAGTAATTAGATGAGTAGTTAGATAATTAGACTATGTTGCTGATAGCATTAAGTAAGTATGTTGTGGAATTAGATCTTGAGATCTAGTATATTTGAACAATTTTAGGTAAATAAAGATCGAGTTGTCAAGTTTGGACGAGATTATTAGATTTGATCTATGTGGAGACTTTGCGATTATTAAATACCGTTGAAAAGGATAATTGATCTATATTGCATTAAACTACAAAACATTTAGATATAGAATATCAGTAATTTGGATTACTGATCATATCATGAGATTATATACTTGTAAGGTAAAAATGATATATAAGTAAGTTAAATTGCCAAGATATGTGGATAAAGAGATAAGTTAATCGATATCAAGAGTTAGTCTCATAGTTGAATTTTGGAAAGATTCTACGATAGATATGAGAATAATTAGAGTAGTTCATTTTATCTACATGAGAATAATGGAATCTGGGGATATATGTGATTCTAAGAAGCTATCTATATGATATGAGAAACTTTCTCAAATCAAGAATGATATGAAATTGGATCTTATTATTGTGTCATAATTGGATGATCAATCTGAATAGGAGAAGTTATTGTTAAACAACAAAGATTGCAGGAATGGATGATATCGGTGGATAAGGAATATCAATGTTTTGGAAGTAGTATATATATATATATATTGAAATTTCGAGGACGAAATTTTATTTTAAGAGGGAGTGAATGTAATACTGTGGGAAAAAATAAAACGGAACGGGTTTAAAAAAAAAGAAAATTCTTACCATCTGCCACGTACCCCCCTCCACCGCCTCTCCGTTGCCCCCTTCCCGTCCCGATTTCTTCCGCCGGACGCCACCTCACCGCCCTCGGTTCGCCATCGTCGTTGCCGCAATCCGCCGCCATGGACGTCGCCGCCGCTCTCTCTCCATCTTTGCTTCTCCTTCCTCCTCGGGTGAGGTCGCCGTCGCGACCGTCTCTCCTCTTCTTCTTCTTCCGTCGTCATGGGCGTCGCCGAGAGCCGCCGTCGACATCGTCGCCGTCAACTGCCGCCGCGGTTGTCCCACTCTCCCGCTCTATGTTTTCTCTCTCTCTCTCTCTCCTCTGTGTGCGTTTCCCCCGGCACAAGTGCAGCACCCTGTCACCCCCTCCCCTTCTTCCTCTTCTTTTCCCTCCTCGTCCCGTCGTCACTGCCGCCGCGGGCACCGCCACGGGTGCAGCCGTCGCCACCGTTCTCCCTCTCTCCTCCCGCCGTCTTGTCGCTGATGCCGATGCCGACGCCTCCGTCGCCGCTTTCGCGGCTGGCGCCACGCTTCTCTCTCCCGCCGCGTCACTCCTTCCTCTCTTTCTTCTTTTCCTCCTCTGGCCGCCGCAGTCGGCGTCGCCCTTCCCCCTCCGCCGCGCTCCCTCTCCCGTGTTCTCCCGCTCTCTCTCCCTCCTCCGCCGCGCGCTCTCCCTCGGGCTCCCTCTCTCTCCCCTCTTTTGCGCGCGTGTCCGCGTGGGGGCCGGCGGCCGCTGCGCCATCGGCGCATGCGGCTGTGCCGCGGGGTGGCGCGGCGCAGCGCCGCCCTACGGCCTCTCTCTCCTCCCCCCCCCACGCGCTCTCTCTCTCCCCACTAGCGCTCTCTCTCTCCCTCCTCTCTCTCCTCCTACCTCTCTCCCCCCTGCCGCCCTCTCTCTCCTCTCTCTCTCTCGCACTCTCTCTTTCTATCTCCTGATTAACTCTCTCTCTCCTCCTAATTATTTCATTAATTAATTTGGGTGAGTTAATTAACCATTTTATCATTTTTAATGTCAATAGGATTGGAGGATACCCCGGAGCTGCAATCGACTCGGTTACCTCGTGATTAAACCGACTTGGGTTTCCTGGATTTGAAAATTATCGACCTCATTGAGGTAGGCATCCCAACTTTTCATAGCATCTTGATATTTTAATTAAAATGTTAAAATGTGGTTATTAGATAAATAATTAGAAATTAGTGATTAAATGGTAGTGTAATTATTTGATTGTCGAATAGATTCATTTAAATGTCATTCATGTTATTCATACATAATTTTAGTTATTTTCATGACATGCATTAGATACTAGTAATTATGTTTGATCATGGGTTAGTAATTATCAGAAGTTAGTTAGATATGATCATGATTAAATGTGTTGATTGTATTAAATTATGAAAATGAAATTATAATTCTTTTATGATCATATTTATATCCGATCTATGTTATGAATGACCTTGATTTATTTAAGTTAATGGAGATAACTTTGGAATTGCTTGATAATGAAGGAATATGGTTGATTAACATTAATAGCTGCATAATCATGTAATATGTATCATTTTATGAATTGATATTGAATCGCGATCAATTAAAGTTAACATGTATAATTATGTTGCATATTTTTGATTGGGTCAATTGCATGAATTTAAGTGTAATTGAATTATGTGCATAATTGCATATTGTTGCGGATTGGGTTTGTTGCATTGGAAATATGAATTGGGGAATTGTTCTGCATGACTTGATATTATGTATATCTAGTTCAGTGAAATGGCAAATGTGATTCAGTAATTCTGGTTATTTTTTCTGATGAATTTATAATGTCTGAGTAATTATATGGATTTTACTTGTGAAATATTATTGATGCTATGATGCACGTGATATAATATTTACTCCTCTGGCCTATGTTAGTGGCCCGTGGGCAGCGGAGATTAGATCAATCCGGTGCATCCTTCCATCCCGGATACCGCGGTTTATCCTAAGTACGCCCTTTCCTAGACGTACTATGGGATTTAGCATTACTATATGGTACTTCAATATATATATTAGAGCCGGAGTGAGTTCTGCCAGGTGGAGCATATGATCTACTCAGACAGATGGAAAGCAATAAATACATATAGGTCCAGGTTGCATGGACATGTAGAGTAGATCAGTTAGTTTAGTATAGTCAGTTTGGTTCATGTAGAGTCAGGCTCATTCGGTTAATCGATTTTGAAAAGGACCCAACTAAGTAATATAATCTTGATAATTAGTTTAGTGATTATGATATAATCTGATTTGTGTTGATTCTATCATTTATTGTTACCATTTAGGTTGATTAATATAATAGGAAAGTTGGGTATAAGTCCTACTGAGTCCGCATGACTCATTCCAAATCCTTTAACATTTTTCAGGTAATCGGGTTTAGCGCAACAAAAGCGCAGTGGATCAGGTTTAGTGCAGAAGAGGTTTAGAGAATTTGGTTTATTGAAATCAATGTATGATTTATATTTGGATTGAATCAATTTTTTATGAAATGGGACTTGTTAGTCTTTAATTTTTCCCAAACCGACGTAGTTTAGTGGTTAAATCCCCGGTCTCGTACTCAGATTTATTCCGCTGCGCCGGTTAGGAAATCCGGGGCGTGACACGCTTGGCGGCAGAACGCACAGTGGACAGAGCGCTTACACGCGGAACGGCCCGCATGCCAGCGGTAACAGAGGACGGACGCCGGACATCACCGGAAGACAGAACAGCGCGCACGACGGACGCTTGGCGGCAGAACGCACAGCAGACAGAGCAATTACGCACGGAACAGCCCGCACGCTGGCGGTAACAGAGGACGGACGCCGTACGTCGCCGGAAGACGGAACAGCGCGCACGCCAGCGTTGAGACAGAGGACGGACGCCGGATCAAAACCAAATAACAGGCGGTAGCCAAGTCGCGTGGAGGAGAACTAAACGTAGGCGAGGGGGTGGCCAGGTCGGGGGGGGGGGGGGAGAACTAAACGTAGGTGCCACCCAGAATTAGGGGCGGCAATGGACAGGGCTGGCCCGCGGGCCCTCGGGCCGGGCCAGCCCTGGGCTGTGTTTCGGGGCAGATCTACGAGCCCTCAAACGTTAGCCGGGCCAAGAAAACAGGCCCGCGGGCCTTGTTCCACGGGCACGCGACGGAAGGACGGCGGCGTCCCATCGATTCCGGGGAGGGGACGGGCGGGAGAACGGTGGAAGCTTCAGTCGCGCAGCCGGCGCGCGACGGCGCGAGGACGGGAGCGTGCATGATGGAGCGTTCTCGCCCGCTGCCGCCGCGTCGTCGTCGCCGGCGCCGGCGCCGGCGCCGCATCGGGTGTGAATAACGGGGTCGGGGAGAGGACGGTGACAAGATGTGCCGGCGGGAGGGGAGGCGAGCCGGCCCGCCTCCCCGTGGGCTCTCCTCCGGTCCGGCCATGGCCGTGCCCCCCCCCATACCTCTCCGACGACGACGGCATCTCGGAGGCGGAGGCGGAGGCGGAGGATGCAAAATATGAAAAGTGTATAACCCAGTACAAGTTAGAATTTCTTTATTTACGTATTAAAATATAACTCTTGTTCAAATTAAATTCAGAATTTAGCGAGCCGAGACCGGATAAATAACAAGTTGGATTAATCCCGTACCGATATAGTGTTGTGCTTCTCGATCACTCCGCCGCGATGAATAAGAAGTTTGGGTGATTTCGATTTCGACTCCATTGTTATACGAATCGAGATTGGATTCGACGATTTTAAATAATTTTTTTTTACCTTGATACACCATAAAATAGCTTTTGAAGTCAAGATTATTTAAGGAAACAGAATGTAACACCCCCAGTTTAGTGATCACGTTAGTAGATGAATTAAAGCGGTCTGCTATCGACAATTTCGATTGACCATTTTCGATGGATCGAGTCGAAAGAATTTCAAAATTAAACACATAACAAAATGTAATTGAGCGTTTCATGCGGGTAATTGAATTAAATACTATATTATATATTTATTTTTAAAAATTAAATTATAATTATTAATAATTATATGTTATCACTCAAATATATTAAATAATTTAAATTTTAAAATATAACTTATAATATGTTAAAAAGAACGGGCCGGGCCGGGTCGGGCCGGGCCAAACTTATATTTTTTTTGGGCCGGGCCGGGTCGGGCCGAAATGTAATACGGGCCGGGCCGGGCCGGCCCATTATATATGGGAGCGGGCTTTGTTGGGCCGGCTGCGGGCCGGGCCGGGCCCGGCCCATTGACACCCCTACCCAGAATAGGATGCACACCGCGCTCTGATACCATGTGACGAACGGGAGAAGGAATGCCTTTCTCCTCTTCTATTGATATCAATATATACATGTAAACAATGCATGAATAAGGCAAATACAGATGGCTAATATCCATCCAGGGAAGGTACAAAATATAGCATACATGCTATAACACATACATACTATTCTTACAAAAAAATATAAAATTCTAGCAAACTTTAATTTACCATGCAAGCAAACACCCTCGTAAGAGTTGAGCTTACCCATAAAAACCGAAACTCCAACTCTAACTCGTGTGAAACAATCATGTCAAACTTAAATAACATGCTACTTAGGTGGGCTCTAATGATTTTGCAACTCCCTACCAAAACCAAGCCTCACAAGATTGAGATCAAGATTTCTCGGTCGGGCGACGGAAGGAACTCTCTCCATCACATACACAAAACACTCAATGAAACTCACTCTATCATGTGTGTCTCACAATTAAATCAAGACACATCACCATTCCCATCAAAGTGTTTTGCATTTGTGGTAGAGAAAATTTTCTCTATCGTCCAACCGATGGATCCCGGTCAGCACAAGATCAAGATTGCTCTCCCCGGCAGCACTTGCGTCAGCATGACACCACGCTGATGATAGACAACCGAATCCACCAAGCGACCATGCATCCAGTCAACGTCTCCAAGTCAACAGTCCGTGGCTCCCCCTTTGAATCTCCAGAAGCACAGGTACTTGGGTTTTGTACGGACGCGAGCAAAAGTCCTCCCTCCCATCCATCCCTTTCACCTCCACCTGCTCGGCATTTCGTCGAGCACCGCGCACACGACGGTCAAACGGAGAGCTGCTGCAAGGCGATGAAATTTCCACTGCAGTTAGGAGCTCTGCATCATGATTGACTTCTTCAGTTCAGCCTTGTTGACCCCCCTATTCTTCTCTCTCTGTCGTCTTCCCAGAATTCTCCTTACACTTAAATCCATGCGTGTCTCGTATATTATTATCATATTCATGTATGCATGCCATGGTCTTTCGCGGCGTGTCTTTTTACCTTCTTCTTCTGATATGTATGTACATAATATTGTATGGAGGACAGTCAGTCACTGGGTTTCTAAGAGAGACGAACATGGTTTCGGAATTATCAGGGATCAAAAGGATAGCGTCGCATCAGTTCTCTTTAATTCCTATATGTGTGTGTGTGTATATATATATATCTCACTGATCTTCTGATATATGTTACACGAAATACATCACTGATCTTTTGTTATTCTTCTTCGCTTCACGAACTGACCTGTTCTCCTTCTCGTCAGCCATTTAGTATCCCGGCCCCAAGGTCTTCCTTTGATGGGCAAGTGGTTTCTGCTCCTATGACTTTTATTTTTATTTTTAAATTTTTTAACATGACTAAAGAGTTTGATGCATCTTCTTTAACGTAGTTAACTGCTACGAATTAATGTAGCTCATCACGATATATTTGACTATTTACAAGAAAAAAGAAAGCATTTTTGTCATACCTGTCTTCAGTAAAATGTTTAGTTTAAATACCAGATATTATTTCGTTCCCTTGGTTTCCACTATATTAATCGGATATATCGGAGTAAACTTACATAGACTGTGAGGGTCAATTTGACCCCAGTTTAATTTGGTGATAAATTTGGTTTATCCATCAATTAATATTGTACCAAACAGACCAAAAAAGTAGGCCAATCACGATTTTGCTAGAGCGGTTCATTAATATATATATATATATTATCAACAACAACAATGCTTACATTTTATAAAAGGATATTGAAATTGTTACAAGTACAAACATAATAAGAACAAGAGAGTGTAAATTAATGACAACAAATAGGGAGTTGATTCACCTGGGTCAAGCACACAAGATCTTGGTCTGCCTCAAAGTTGCGTTTATATGAGAAAGAAAGAAGAAGCCATTTGATACTCAAATCAAATGGAACGATGAAAAAGCCATACATATATATATATACGAATAACAATTAAAAGCATTATACCTCAGATCTGTTGTTAGGTAAAGTACATATATATATATATATATATATATAAAGAAGGGAAGAGGGGGCAAGATATAACCACCGGCCCCACATCGATTAAATGAAATGGCCCCATTAGAGAAAGAAAGAGAAATCTAGAAGGGCAAAAACAGGATTCAATTCCCTCTCTTCACTTTCTCTCTTCTCCTTTCCCACAGATTCCAAGCCCAAGCTGTGTGCATGGCCGTCGCTGACAGTGAAGAAGAAATATTAATTAGGAAGGCTGATACTAGCTAGAAGAAGAAAAGCATAGGATTGAGTGGAAGGAGGATAATTAATTGTAGTAAGAGAGACTAGCCTTGTGTGCCTTCCAAATATATGAGCTAACTGCTAGCTATATTCTTCTTCTTTAAGAATATATATGTATGTATGTATGTATCTTCCGGCAGGAAGTGGGTTCACAGCTGAGTGAGGGGAAGAGCCACTTAGAAAGCAATGAAAAGAAAGCTGACAAAGTGGGAAGATGGAGAGGAGCATGTGCAATGGAATCAATATAAAAGCAAAAGGCTAGCTAGACATGTTTTTTTTTTTACTCATGTTGATTCTGTTCTTCCACAGGAATGAACCCAGAAATTGCTCACCCGAGAGAGAGAGAGAGAGAGGGGGGGGGACCCCTTTATGAGAACAAGGGCCTTCCGGTGGGGAAGAATTGCTCGGTAAGGGGAGTCCTGCCCAATCTCGAAGACAACCACCGGGAGGGAGGGGTAATCCCGGGAATTCCTTAAGCCCGGACCCACACCACGTGATGTCCACGTCACGTGAGGGGCCGCGGGGGCAGGAAGCAACGGCGATCCGTCGCGAGGCGGACAGAACCCGTGCGCCCCGCGGAACCGCGTGGGTCAAAAGGCGGACACGTGGCGGTTGACTCGCGGCAGAAATATTGACTCGGGAGGAGGATCCGACTCCCACAATGTCCGTGCGCCCCCGGTTTTCGGCCAGCAGCTGTGGGCCCCACCCGTGGCACGTCTGGAAAGAGAAACCGTACGCTTTATGTTCCTCGAAAGATTGCAGTATAATTAGGTAATTATTCTAGCATTTTAATTTTGTGCAGTGATATTATACGAATGTTTCTCAAAAAAATTTTAATGCACAAATGAATTACATGATCCAGAAACTAGTTAGAATCGAACATATATATATATATGCTTGAAATACGAGGGATGGCATTAATCTTGACGGAAGCAGGATTCTTTTTTTCTTTTCTTTTTTTTTCAGGAAGTGGCAGTTTCGTAGTTTTGAGACAGGACGGACCCATTTATTGTTGGGCTTCCTATTAATCGCCGAGTGGCAGCCGCGACCTCTAATTCTTCCCCGGATGTCTCCGAACAGCCGAAAACGGAAAGCCACGGCGCTCCCCTAGCTGAAGGTATTTCATGTCTGGCCGACTCCCCCGTTGTTTCAGATTCATCCCTTGATCCTCTTCCTTGGTTGTCCGATTACTCGTTCTTGCCTGTTCGTTCTCCGGCGAGCGATACGCAGATCTTGTATCTGCGGGTGTTTGTGCGCTGAGAAAAGGGCTGCGCTTTGGCTCCTAATTTAGCTCCGTTTGGCCCGCTTAGATGTAATTTCGGTTTTCGGTTCGTAGGTCTGCTAGAAATCTCTCGGACTTCGTTCCGGCAAAGTCGAAATTGTTCCATCATCTCTCTTCCCCACGTGGCTGGTGGGAAATGCTTGTTCTATGTATGCTGCTTTCCTGGTTTCCTTTCTGTCGTTGGGGAGCATGAGCTTCGTTCAGGAATGGACACTATTAATGACCCGAAAACGTCGTGCAGTTTATTTTAGGTTCCTTTTGCCTCACCGTTCTTTATGATTGTCGGTGGTGTACACCTGGTTGATTCTTCAGTCAAAATGTCTTGAATTACTAGGTACTTTCAGTGGTCGTCTACGGTACCCCCTAGGGCACAAACACGCACACGAAAGAATTAGGCAGTGTTTTACCATATTAACGAAAATTAAAAGGTCGGAGCTGGATGTTCATGGCGTTGTTGCTGATTTCCCTCAAAAATATTGTGACTAATTTAGTTCCTGAGTTGCTAGTTTATTTTTTCCCCTTTGAAAACTGTATGACTTGCTCTAGCATGTCTTGATGCTAATTGATGCAATTAAAGGAGGTGTGAGGACAATATCCTGGTGCGTGATAGGGTATCCGGGAAACTCTTCAACTGTTGTTGCCAGTTGTCACTGTTTGTGATGAATTTGTAATGGGCATCTCCCGTTGATCCTTCACTGCAATACTACGTGCTTGATAGTCATGGAAGACCAAGTAACTCTTCAGGAAGTGTGTGTAAAATTATATGTTATCAAGGTACCTAGGATAGTTTACCTTGAACTATATAATTAAATGTGTTAATCAACTCTGTAGTTCCATCTCCAGTTTCCATTTCAATAAAAAAAATTTCTTGATTTCTCTACTATTTTATTCCTTCATAGTCAAAATACAAGAGGTAACACCGAAGGGAAAATATATTGATTTTATCTAATATTGTTTTCCCTTCGATGTTACAAGAGGTAACATCGAAGGGAAAACTTTATGGTATTTCAAGTTTCCCAGTAACAAAAATCTAGAGGCAACTTTAGAAAACTTGTTTGTGGACATTTATATGGACTGCTTATAGGACATTTTTTAAGTTACTGGACAAAGTTCCTTGTAGTGAGATGAAAAATATACAGCAATATGAAGTTTTCCCTTTTAATTTGTTTATAATAAAGAAATTTTCTGGAAGTACACGGTTTCAGTGGGATATAGTTTTCTTTCTAAACCAGCTTTTTTATCATTTAGAAGACAAATGTAATTGTTGTCCTCACTCCTCAGTTCAGTTGCTTTCTATATTTTCTTGTGTGGGATGGGTGTTTTCTTTCTTTTCCTTTGTTTTATATCTTTCACATGCTTTTAGAACTCATGGGGTTTTTCATACATGCCTTTGTAAGGGAAAGAATTCATATTATTGTCAAGAATTGTGTAGACTGCAGGGAATGGAATTATGTTTTTCAATAAACGTCACTATTTTTCAGGATAAAAAGACTAAGATTATTGCATCTTGTACTGGCCATTAATATGTAAATTATGTTTGGATATCCCTATTTATCCCTGAAAGAATATTTTAGTCTGTTAGTCCTCTCTATCAAAATCATCTATTCTAGGTTAAAATCAAGAAGAAATCCTTGTATTTCTCTCTAGATATGAACATGTGTTCCACTTATTCAGTCTTTACTTTAGCACTTACCCAGTGAATACGTGTGTGCACTGTTTGAGTGTATTAGTCATCTTTAATTGAAACAAGGGAAAGTGCCAAGTGAGCACAAATGCAAGAATTAGGTAATTGTTGCACCGTTCTTTTAGAATGTAAAATGTGGTGAACACAAGATAGTAGATTACAGGATTGTACATGCCAAATCTTAAAATAAATTTCATCTTTGATGCACTTCTTTCCCCAAGGAATGGTTTGTCGTGTTCATATCTAGATTATAGGATTCTAGCTATGGTTATTTTTTTAACTTGTTATATTTACAGCTAAAATGAAAGTATAACATGTATTTGGAGTTCGGAGTGTGGTTAATCTGTGTGGTGTAACGGCTTGCAGTAGGCTGCAATTATTTGTTACATACTACTTTCTTTTGTGAGGACATAATTCATTTTTTTTCTTTCAGATACTATCTTTCGAGGTTTTTGCTTGGACTCATTTAAAAGCCCAGACTGGAGGGCGAGCTTTCTGGAAATCATGTGGCTTTGTAACTCATCAAATTTTGTGACAGAATTCTGTGCTGTTTGAAGGTTCACCATTCAGTTCACTTTGGTATACCAGTTTCAGATTCAGGTCAACTTGTTGGTTGTTCATCTATGCAAGCTTCTAAGAAGTACAGCACTTCGGATGGTCCTGAGGATTTGTACTATCAGCATAGTTCTATGCCTATGCAGGGGGTGGATTTTCATTATGCTTCCAAGAACGTTTCTTCTCTAAACCAGATATATGCAGATCAGGGATCTAAACTGTCTAGTATACCCGTTCAGACATCTCAGGAACAGTACTGCACATTAGAGTCTTCTTCAGCATCTTACACCACCCACCACTCGCCAGCCTCCCAGAGTCTCTCACCTACTAGTGGAAGCCCTGGGTTTCAGCAAGATTGTAGCTCGGATCATACTTATGGATCTCCAATAAGCAGTTCCTGCATAACAGAGGATCTAAATGATCTCAAGCACAAACTAAGAGAATTGGAGAATGCAATGCTTGGAACTGACTTAGATTTTGTTGACTGCTCTGAAAGCAATTTTCAAGGTCAGTTTTCTATGGAACCTGAAAGATTGAGACAGATAATCGAGATTCCTCGTGGGGACTTGAAGCAGTTGCTCATAACATGTGCAAGGGCTTTTGCAGAAAAGGATGTGTTCATGATGGAATTGTTGACAACAGAGTTGAGGCAAATGGTCTCTGTATCAGGTGACCCAATTCAACGATTGGGAGCTTATTTGTTGGAAGGCCTTGTTGCTAGACAGGCTTCATCTGGCAGTTCTATCTACAAAGCTTTGAAATGCAAAGAACCCTTGAGTTCTGACCTCCTTTCCTACATGCACGTCCTCTATGAAGTATGCCCTTACTTCAAGTTTGGTTACATGTCTGCAAATGGAGCTATTGCTGAAGCTTTGAAAGGTGAGAGTAGAGTTCATATTATTGATTTTCAGATCGCAATGGGGACACAGTGGGTAACTCTGATCCAAGCACTGGCAGCAAGACCTGGTGGTCCACCCCACGTACGTATCACTGGAATTGATGATCCGGTGTCTGCATATGCCCGAGGTGGTGGCCTCCATCTTGTTGGTCGCCGTTTGGCTCACCTTGCAGACACATGTAATGTGCCTTTTGAATTCCATGCTGCTGCAGTATCTGGGACTGAAGTGAAACTTGAGCATCTCAATGTCCTACCTGGAGAGGCCTTGGCAGTGAACTTTGCATACCAACTACATCACATGCCAGACGAGAGTGTGAGCACAACAAATCATCGTGACCGGATTCTAAGAATGGTTAAGAGCTTGTCACCAAAGGTGGTAACTCTTGTGGAGCAAGAATCCAACACAAACACAGCCCCATTCCTGCCACGTTTTGCTGAGACTCTGGATTATTACACCGCAATCTTTGAATCAATCGAGGTCAAGCTTCCAAGGGACAGCAAGGAACGCATCAACGTGGAGCAGCATTGCCTGGCAAGAGACATAGTCAACATCATCGCTTGTGAAGGTGCTGAGAGGGTGGAGCGTCATGAGCTTCTGGGAAAGTGGAGGTCACGGTTTACAATGGCGGGGTTCACCCCCTACCCATTGAGCCCTCTGGTGAATGCCACCATCAAGTGCCTTCTGGAAAATTACTGCGAGCATTACAGGCTCCAAGAGAGAGATGGAGCTCTGTATCTTGGATGGAAGAACAGAGCTTTAGTCGTATCTTGTGCATGGAAATGAAAGTCTTAACGCATCTTAGGTACTAGGTAATACTTCAACTTATTTGAATTATGACCCAGTTGGTAGACAAGGTATTTTGTCATATCTAGCGGTTAAAATGTCGAACCATGAAGCACTTTTATGTATCTGAAAATTCCAGTTGTAACTTTCGTGTGCTGAACTCGAAGGGTGAAGGTGTACTGATGACCCGCATTTTGTCTTTTTAGAGGTTGCGTTTCTATGCTTCAATATGCATTTTCTTTGGCGGTGCAATGCATAACTGCAAGTGGTTGATTTAGTTAGAGCATCAAAAATAATATTATATTAATTTTGATATTCATATTTATAGAAAATGGAGTGCCTAAATTAATCCGAGTGGGCACTTGTATTATATGTCAATTTTTTGTTTGGGTTAGAAGTTTGAATATTGACATTGATAGTAAATATTAATTTGAAACCTGATAGTGATGGAGGCGTTCATTATATTTAGCCACTTAGCCTTATATAATTCCAGTGAACTGATCCGTACCTGTGACTTGGGTGATAAAACGAGGTCCAAGGAGCTTGAGAATTCGGTATTTGTATATAATATATCATGGAAAGAAGGATCGGATTTTTGGTCACCTCATCTAATGTTGAGTTTGATCGACTGATCCAACTCAACGGATCGTCATATCGGACAGAACGAGCACGATGGGTAGCTGCGATCGTAGTAGAGCACACAAAATATAAAGAAGATGATTAAATCTCTCTTTGATAGTAGAATCATCCAAAGAACACCATGTTTGAGAGCATGGTATGCCGGGTCGCGACCCGGGTCGCGACCCGGCCCCGACCCGGTCGGGTTTAGGCCCGACCGGCTCGGTCGCGACCCGGTCGGGGCGACTCCCCCGGCCGGGTCGCGGAGTCGTGGCCGGGTCGCGCGAGTCGCGCGACCCGGCCGACCGGGTCGCGCGACCCGGCCGGGTCGCGCGACCCGGTCTGGCAACGGTCATGTGACCGTTGCCAGACCGTTGGCAACGGTCATATGACCGTTGCCAACGGTCTTGGGGGGGCGCAGCCCCCCCATTCAGCCCCTTGGGGGCTATTTAAAGCCCCCAAGGGGCTCTCCTTACTCCCACCCCCCCACTCTCACTCTCAACCTCTCATTTGTGCTCTCATTGCTCTCATTGCTCAAATTTTTTGTCTCATTTACTTAATTATTTCATCAAGCATTGGATTAGTTCATTTAGTATATTTATTTAATATTAGTTCCATTGATTAGTGGGTTAAGTAGTTTATTCATTTTAATACTTATTTGCTTACTTGCATAGTTAGTTAGCTAGAAGATTAGTTAGATATTTAGTTTAGTAGTTACTTAACACATCATTAGTTGGAAGGTATAGTTAATTACTTATTTAATTAGATAATTAGTTAGTCATTTATTTTACATAATTAAAAGATTACTTAGATTAGTAGTGACTAAGTAACGTCATTACTTAATTTTTTGAATTTTTCAAAAAAAAAATATTTAAAAAATAGGGTCGCGACCCGGGTCGCGACCGGGTCGGCCTGGGGGTCCCGCGACCCGGTCGCGACCCCAGACCCAACCCTCCTTGTTTGAGAGTACTCCCTGTTCTTCACATAAGCCATCAAATTAAAGCATCTAGGATTCTTAAAGTGTTCCTCAAATATTCTTCTATTCTGGGTTTTCAAGATAGACCAAAACATTGTCGGCAAAATGAGTTTCCAAACTAATTGACAGAGCCGAGGGCCATGAATTAATAGCGGACCAATTTTGCAATATAGAGAAAACAAGTTGGCGGGCTCCAACACTGTAAATATCAGCACCTGAAAAGGACATTCCACAAAAAATTGATGATTGTTGAAATTGATACAAAATTAACAATAATTAATCTCTGATTATAGATGGACACCATTTGAGAAGCTTCTGCTACAAACATCTTCTAGAAGTGCACCTTCAATCTGCTCTATCGGCCCTCTATTCCGTCGGGGCATATTCGCTGTAACGATATGCAATTGTAACCATTTTTGTCATTCTTTCGCACAATGCATTGTCAACCTTGTAATACATTCATCAATAAGATTTATAAATAGAGGTGCTTGGACCATCAAGGTCACAGCATGGGTATTTGCCCATCAATCTGCACGTCTCGTCCTCATCTTCCATGGTGTGCACGATTCATTATCTTCAACTTGGTATCAGAGCCCAGGAGTGCCATGGAAGGACTCGAGAGTAACACGCCAACATCACAAAATGTTAGCAATGACCAAGCAACACTGATCAATAAAATCAACAACCCATTCTACCTCAATTCGTTCGACAATTAGGGTATCGTCTTGGTCTCCGTTTTACTCATGAGAGAAAATTTCATTTCGTGGCAAAGGGCCACGGTCATGGCTTTATTCTCAAAGAACAAGCTTGAGTTTGTGAATGGATCCATCGTCAAGCCTGTTGAGAATAAAATCATCTTCAAATCATAGGAAAGAGTCAATAACATGGTGATATCGTGGTTGTTGAACTCCATTCACAAAGAAATTGTCGCTTCAGTCTTATACATTGATACAACCTATGAGATGTGGTCCGATCTTAAACAACATTTCTCCACTACTAGTGGTCCCAGAATGTACAACTTGAAGCGCTCGATATCCACCGTCAAGCAAGTCAATGAGTCAGTTACAAATTATTTCAATACTCTCAAAGGATATTAAGACGAACTTGCCCAACTAGAGCCATTGTCAAACAACTCAAATTATCTAATGTAGTTCTCGATGGGGATCAATGACACTTATATGGCAGTGAGGAGCCAAATTCTTTTGATGGATCCCTTGCCCTTCATTGGCAAAGCTTATTCTCTTGTGCTTCAAGATGAAGCACAATGACTCATCCAAGCACCTATGATACATGAACATTCAACTATGATATCCAAAGAAAACACAAAACCAACAAAATTAGGAGATAGAAGAGGATGGTGTTCCCATTGTAACATCGGAGGGCATGTCAAAGAAAACTGTTTCAAGATCAATGTAGCACAACACACATACTGTCAGATTCCTAATCATACTCAAGAACAAGGCTACAAATCAAGGAAGGCTGGGTCGCGGGTCGCGACCGGGTTGCAAGACCCCCAGGTCGACCCCGTTGCGACCAAGTTGCGACCCTATTTTTCAATTTTTTTTGAAAAATTCAAAAAATTAAGAAAATGCGAAAAAAATTTAAAAAATTTACATAAAAATTGGAGAAAATAAATGACATGATTTAAACAAATAATACATCAACTTTATTCCAATGTGACATGTTCTACATTTTGTAGGTAGTTGATGTACTCTCCCCATGTCATTTGGGTTGAGTACATAGCTTGATACATGTACACATGACGCTCATATTCGTTAGTCTCTCGGGAAACTATCCTAAGACTTGATCCAAACGAGTCACCATAACTATAGGTCGATTGGATCGAAGTATCCGATGACTCCACATAATTCATTCCATAATACTCTTGATCGTATGTAAGGAACCAAGAGCCTTGGGATGAATCATACACATAGTCAGAGGCATCGTGGTATTCTGCTCCAACTCCATAGCTATGATGACCTCCTCTACCTTGTGGCCTTCTACCATGATCGGCATCTTGGGTCGCATGAGTATACTGCTCCTCGCCGGTAAAACGTAACAACGTTGTTGGAGATATGGGAGGATCTGGGATCCCTTGTACTTGTAAAATGTCTGCGCCCCCGTATCCAGCACTATCATAACTGCTACTCTTTGATGAAGAATCCTCGGACGTCTGGTACTGCACTCGGATGTTCAGCTCCGGCATATCTTCTCGATCGTCTTCAACCGTATCAACATCTGCAATATCAAAAGGATCAATCGTAACTTGTTTACCTTTTCTCCTACTTTGCGTACCTTGACTAGTTCCTTCTCCGATTTTTTGTTGCTTTGCTAGATAGGGAGGGATCTGGAATTCTTCGGCCAAAGGGACATCGTCGAGCACTTCTTCAGCCCATTGTCGGTCTTCTAGGTTGAACTCCGGTTCTCCTAACCCTTCTCGGTCGTTGACCCAAGCTTATAAGGAGTTCTTTTCGTAGAATATTTGATCCAAATCAATGTCCTCCTCTTCAATTTGCAGCTCCTCGACCGAACATCCCGCCGCTTGTTTTTGTTTCGTTTGGTTCTGCTTCATTCTCTCCAAATTCCTCAACTTTAACCTCATATTGTAGTGACAATACACGAGGTCTTCAAGTCTCCTTGATGTCAACCTATTTCTTTGTTTCGTGTGAAACAAGCTGAATGTAGACCAATTCCTCTCGCAGCCCGAAGCCGAAGTGGTTTGACTTAGGACCCTGATGGCTACGTCCGCCAAGTCCTCGCACCCTGGTACTTTACCATGGTCCATCCACCAATCAGCTGCATAAATTGAATGTCTCTCATTATTATCTAAGTAAACTTTGATTAATTAAGTGATGAAAAATATTGCTACGTACCCGGACTTAGTAGCATCACAGTTCGTTCAACTCTGCTCGTTCCAAAGTGAAAACACCGCATTCTGTAATCGTACATCTTGTTGCAGGCAATACTAGCCAGTTGTCGTCACCAAGCAACCGTCGGATGACGCTCTTCATCTCATCTAATAGCTCGTTGGTTGCCTTGAACTGTGGACTATAACAATACCTTGGGTTGAAAAAGTAACCTATGAACCAAATAACATTAGTAAATAACTTATACATATCCGACATTAAAAAAAGATTAGTAAATGTTTAAGAAAACATACCTGCTTCATGTATGGGTTGATTTAACGTACGTTCCCAGCGGCGATCTATGATATCCCACCACTTAGCGAAGTCGGACACGGTCTTGGAGATTTCTTCCTTCGCTCTCTCAACCGCATCATATAAATACTCCATGTCTGCTTTCCTATCTCCATCAACTATCCTTAGTACCTTCACTATGGATTGGACGATGTCTAACATCTTCTTTACAACTTTCCAAAACTCTCCACTCTCTATTGTCTCCTCTACTTTTCTCCCCTTTCTCTTATCCGATGGGTTACATCTAGCTATCCAACTACCCCAACCCGGTGAAATGACCATTTGAATTAGAGCTCTCCTTTGACTCAATAAACTTTCTAACAAAATATAGTGGGAGGCGAACCGAGTTGCACCGGGCCGTAACAACTCTTGCCCCTTGGTGTATTCCCTCATAAGTGCAAGGACAAAGTTGTGGTTGTAAATAAATGAAGAAATAAACTGGGCTAGCTTAACTACCATGTCTATTTGAGGATCCTTGCATATATCCTCCAACATTAAATCTAAGGAGTGGGCAGAACAAGGTGTTCAATACAACTTTGGTCTTTTGACCATAAGCATCTGTTCGGCCGCTTTGTATGCGGCCACATTGTCTGTGACTACTTGAACTACCCGGCTCTCTCCTATTTCTTCTATCACTCCATTTATCAATTGGTAAAGATACTCCGCATTCTTTACCTGTCCTGATGCGTCGACCGACTTCCAAAAGACCGTGCTGGCTTGACTGTACACTAGGAAGTTGATCATTGTCTTCCTAGTTATACATGTTAAGTATAAGATATTAATTAAGTTATACCAAAAAGAATGTTTATACATTTAATATAAATGAGTAAAAGAAAATTTACTTACCGGTCCATCTGTCGGTCATTAATGTGCAACCTCGTTCCTCCCATATTCGTTCAAATGATGCCATGTACTTCTTTATTTCTTGCACTTCCATAGGAAGATATACATTATATATCTCCTTTGGATTTAGACCAGGCACTCCCATCCCGACATCTGCGATCGTGTCGATCATGTTCTCGTAGTATGGTCCCCTCGCGGCATTTGCCGGAATGTTGTGGTGAAAGAACCACCTTGACGTTGCCCGGCCAATCTTCTCCTTACATAATTTTAGGTTCTTCATTGCCGTCATGATTGTCGTTTGACGTTGTCGTGGTCTGGTGATTACGGGATCCATGAGACCTACTGCCGGGTAGTCGTCTTGGGTGAGATCATGAATCTCATCTTGCGGTTGGTTGTTGGATCCTCTTCCACTTCCTCAACCACTCTCACTTCCAGACCCTTGACCTATCATTTGGCCAGTGCGTCTATGCAACTCTTCGTCGGCAAATGATCTTCGAGTTGCTTCCATTCCCCATAAGAGGTCATCTATTTAAGAAATATTCAAGTATTCAACTACTTAATTATCTTTTAAAATAGAAGAATGAACTACGTTTATGAGTAACACCTCCCATACCTTCGTACTCTTCGTCTCCAAAAATATCCGGCCTCTCTTGTCCGGTCTCGTAAATGTGTACGGAACGTCTCTCCGATTGTAGCAATTCTTCTCGGACGGTCTCCTTATGCCGTTTGCTAGTTCCCTTCGTTTGCTCCATCGCTTGTAGGTGCCTACGAAATTGAGCTCTAACCTCCGGCGGAGTCCGTGTGCAAGGAAGAACGTTTCCCTTCATGCCTGCAAGATGAAATTTTGAACGATAAATACCACCGAATATTACTTTGTCGCATAATTTACATTGCACTTTTCTCTCCGCCATGGAGATTAAGTTGCAATGTAACCAAGCCGGATCACTCCGGGTCGCGTCGGTAGTTTGAGTTGTTTGGCTTGAAGAAGACATCTTTTTTAACTAAATAATTACTTAAGTAAGTAATTAACTATTTAAAAAAGCTAATGACATTAATAAGTGACTACTAATATAAGTAAACTTTTAATTATGTAAAATAAATGACTAACTAATTATGTAACTAAGTAAGTAACTAACTATATCTTCTAACTAATGATGTATTAAGTAACTACTAAATTAAATATCTAACTAATCTTTTAGCTAACTAACTATGTAAGTAAGTAAATAAGTATTAAAAAGAAGAAACTACTTAACTAGCTAATCAATGAAACAAATATTAAATAAATATACTAAATGAACTAATAAAGTGCTTAATGAAATAATTAAGTAAATGAAAAACAAAATGAGTGCAATGAGAGCAAAATGAGAGCTTGATGGTGAGAGTGAGGAGTGGGAGTAAGGGGAGCCCCTGAGCTGAAGGGTCACCCCCCCGACCATTGGCAACGGTCATATGACCTTTGCCAACGGTCCAATGGGCCAGGTCGCGCGACCCCCGTGACCCGGCTGGGAGAGTTAGCCCGACCGGGTTGCAACCGAGCCGGTCGGGCCCAAATCTGACCGGGTCGGTGCCGGGTCACGACCCGGGTCGCGACCCGGCGAACCATGCTATAAATTACATGGCTATCCACAAAACAAGAGCAACTTTAGAAAATTTTAAAACAAGCAACCAACCTCATCGGTGAATCAATATGCTAGCCTTATAAAGTTGCTAGAATCAGGTAGTTTTTAAGCATCCTTACATGCCAACATTGCTCCATGGTTTGGTTTTACTCACAGAGATATATGGGAGCTGGATTTAGGGGCGACCACGCACATCTCAGCGAGTCTCTTTGTTGATGACCCATTCACACAGTCCAACAGATCCACAGGTATGCAACTTCTAGATGGGTCTCATATTGAAATATTTATTTCAAAACCTATTAAGCTTAACCTAAACATCAATTTGAAAACTGTTTTCCATGTGCCTTCCTTCAAATACAATCTTCTTTTTATTAGTAAAATTACTTATGAAAATCATTGCTCAGTTACCTTTTCCCTTCCTATTGTGTCTTATATTATCTGAGCACAAGGAAAACCGTTGGTCGGGGTCATGAGATAGGAGGACTATTCTATTTTACCAAAGAATTGCAACCATATTGCTTGTCTTATGAGATCAACAACTGTAAAATTTGGCATATAAGACTAGGACATCCTTACTATAACTGCCTGAAGGTCTTTAGATGTCCTTACTTCTCTTCCACATCCCACCTACAAAAGGATAAGTTTGTTGCAAGGGGACAACCATGTATATTTTTAGGATACCCTCCTCATAAAAAGACATACACATTAATGAATATTGAATCTAAAAAATATTTACTAGTTGAGATGTGATTTTTCATGAAAGAATTTTCCCATATAAGTATCAAAAAACACACCCCAACTCCATTAAAAGAAAGACACCCATTCCATATCATGTGGCAGAAACCAATCAACATCACTTTGTTGGCACTCAAGAACCCACATCTTCTCATGAAAGGAGTGAATCTCCCACCATTGAAGAGCAACCTTCCACTCAGTATGTTGACAAACTTGAGAGGACCAAACGTAGACCAGATTACCTCCAAGACTTTGTTGTTGATCTCCATCACACCCCACCTTATCGTTTATCCAATTATACTTCATACCAAGAATGTCCCCAAGAGCATCAAGCATTCCTTATGTCTCTTGACAAGAAACTAGAACCGGCAACCTTTGCTAAGGCTTATCATATGAAGTGTTGAAAAGAAGCCATGGAGAACAAGATTAAAGCTTAAATCAAACTTGGGTGATAACTACACTGCTAGATGATAAAGGACTGTCGGATGCAAATGGATTTTCAAGACAAAATACAACGCAAATGGGATAGTAGCTAGACACAAAGCTAGGCTTGTAACTAAAGGATACACAACTAGAATGAGTGCCATGATACCTTTTCCCTAGTGGCTAAACTTCTGTCAAATGTCTTCTTTCCATTGCTGCCATCAAAAATTGAAAGCTTCTTAAATTAGATGTAAGCAATACTTTCCTCCATGGAGAATTAAATAAAGAGGTATATATGGATGTACTGCCTGGTTATAAAAAGTAGGGGGAGAAGCTAGTCTAGAGGACTTGGTTCCAGAAGCTAACTTCATTTCTCCTTAGCATTGAATATGAACAATCAAAGGCAGACTATTCTCTTTTCATCAAAAGAAAGAAAATAGCATTACACTTGTGCTTATATATGTAGATCTCCTGATTACTAGAAACTGTCTAACTCCATTCATTTGTTGAAAACTAAGTTGTTCAAAGAGTTTCATATGAAGGAATTAGGAAAGCCAAGGTAGTTCTTGAGCATTGAGCTCACTAGATCACAACAAGGCATATTTTTAACAGAGAAGATATGCTTTGGATATTATTGAGGATGTAGGCATGACAAATGGGAAACTAGCTAACATTCCAATTGAATATAGTGGGAAATGTTCGAAAAAACAACCACTACTACAAGACCTGGGAATCTTCAAATGATTAGTGAGAAAATTAATGTATCTGACAATTACTAGACCGGATATAAGGTATGTTGTAAACCTTCTCACTCAATTCATGTCAAATCCTATGAGAACACATGGATATTGCATTACAAGTGGTAAGATACATAAAAGGAACTCCATGCAAAAGTATGTATTACAGTTCTTCTTCCCCCCTCCATGTTCGGATATAGACAAATACTGATTAGGCTTCATGCCCAATCACTAAAAGATCCACTACCGGTTACATTATATACATTGGCAGTCATCCCATTTCCTGGAAAACAAGAAAACATCATACAATTTCAATGTCTTCCGCTGAATCATAGTATAGAGTTATGGTTATCAATGTTGTCGAAATCCAATGGTTGGATTTTTTGTCTATTTTGGGATCGATATTGAGCTAGTAGGATTGTATTGTGATAGCAAAGTAGTAATATACATTGCTAAAAATCACGTGTTCCACGAAAGAACAAAGCATATAGAGATTGACTGCCACTATTAGAGAGAAAAACAAGAATGGAGTGATAGAAACCATACACACAAGGTCGGCTAATCAAATTGCTGACATTTTTACAAAGGCACTTCCAAAGGATCAATTTCATATACACAAGGTACAAGATTATCACTCTCCAACTTGAGGAGGAATGTTGAAATTGATACAAAATTAATAATAATTAATCTCTGATTATAGCCAGACACCATTTGAGAAGCTTCTACTACAAACATCTTCTAGAAGCACACCTTCAACCTACTTTGTCGACCCTTTGTTTTGTTAAGACATATTCGCTGCAATGATATGCAATTGTAACCATTTTTTTCATTCTTTCACATAGCGCATTGTCGATCTTGTAATACATGCATGAATAAGATCAATGAATAGAAGTGCTTGGAACATCATGGTCATAGCATGGGTATTTGCCCATCAGTCTACACATCTCCTCCTCATCTTTCGTGGTGCGCGCTATTCATCGTCTTTAACTATGTTTCCACGTTCTATAAAGTGGCGATACAAAGTTTCATATTTTCCACCAAAGGAAACATAGACTAAGAAAATGTTTGACAAGATATTGTGGAGATATTTAAAGTCGAGAGATGATTCATAGAAATCTTCCAAATCATCAACCTAATTTTGATTGGAACATGAGACCCCCATACACATGCATGCAATGATACTTTCACCCAAGGAAGGCAGGGTCGGGGGTCAACCCAGGGTCGGTCGGCTCCAAAACCGACCTAGTCGAATGGGGTCGCGACCTTGGGTCAGATGGGGTCGCGACCTCAGGTCAGAAGGGGTCTGATGGGGTCATATTTTATTTATTTTATTATAAAAAAATATATAAAAATAAGAAACAAATAAAAACAATAATTTTTATGTCATATATTTATGCATACATAAAATATATACATAAATATAATTATATTTTTATATTAGAATTGAATATGAGTGTTTATCTATGTATACAAGTAAATATGATTTTTTTGTGATTATGTTGTATTAATATATGTTAGGAAAGAGTTAATCTTAAGTGAGAAGGTAAAGAGATACTTAACAAACAATTTTATAAATTTTAAGATGTATCATATATTTATAATTATAAATTTTAAACATGCGTAACAATATAAATAATATTAAAATATTATTTTACAATCAATAAATGGGACACTCAAAAAATAATTATTCTTGACGAATTTGATGATGTGTGTGAAAGAGAAGAGATTTAAAATAGATCTTCATAAAATTTGAGTATATAACACATTTATGATTAAAATTCTTATATACATGTGATGGTACAAGTGATAGTGAAGTATTGTTATACTATTATTAAATGCGACGCAGAGTAGTCGCAAATCGACCTGCGCGGTCAGGTCGTGTGGTCAAGGGGACAGCGCCCCTTGTGGGGGGTATCAGGGGGCAACGCCCTCAAAGGAAAAAAAATTTAATTGTGGTAACGAGGAGGGGGAAGAAAAATTTTAAGTATATAGTAATAGTATAACAAAATTTGACCTAGGCCGGGTCGCCCCGGGGTCGGGCGACGCGAAGTTGGGTCGCGCGACCCCCTGTCAGGTCTGCTTGGAGTCAGCCTGGCAGGGTCGTTTTCGGGCCGATCAGCCTGGAAATCGGCCGGGTCGGGCGACTCGGCCGACCGTGTCGCCGACCAGGCGAACCATGCTTCTACAATGATTAAGAATCATCAGCAAATTGGAGAGATCCACTATTTCCTCATCCTTAAAAGCTCTTATGAAAGAGATACTCTATTTTATTCTAGCATCCCAACAGCTAAAGACATTTGCCCAAGAGTTGCATGATACTCCGAGGGAAACAAATCAATAAGTGGGATGTGTCTAATCCATTGGTCACTCCAAAAGTAGGTCCTCTTACCATTACCATAACCGATACAAGTTAATACATTACATGGTCTATGAAGAAGATACATAGATGAACATTAAATACCACAACTTCACCAACCATTTATAGCGTTCACTTGAAACTTTGAAGTTTGAACACTAAATCATTTCTTTGAAGTGTTCATGTGATCAAATTTTCATCTAATGTTGACTTTGTCTCCATAACCTTATGCTCGTATATTGACAAACAATAGGTGCATTGGAGTAGGAAACATCTTTACACATTACTACCCAATTAATATCAAACAATACAAAGCCACATGGTGTAGCTCGGACAAGACATTTAGAAATGGTTGAAGGGAGCAAAGAGAGGATCAAAAGGGTGATCCACAGGGTGGGAAGGGCGTTTTGACCACACAAAGGAAATGAGGGTAATCTAACGGTATTGAGGAGGAAGGATTGTCATTCATGAGAGGGTGAAGGTGACCCAGAAGGACAGAAGAAAGGAATACATGAAGAGGAGAACACCGCATAATAGAAGACGTCCAAGAAAGAAGGGTCAGGATGAAGGCAAAGTGTAAAGTAATGGAAGAGGAAGGAAAGCTAGATAAAAGAAGCCAAGAGCATTAAGACCTCAAATAGGAAGAGGGGAATAAGATTACAAAACATATGTTTTTCCATGAGGAGTGCACAAGATTGAAATGCTTGGTAGGTTTCTCTGCGGTTGCGCACCTGGTTCAGTTGTCAACATGATGTGAATGCATTACATTTTTAGGTTGTATGAAATCCATCTGGAAAGGATTGGTCAACATGCTGCATCCTTGTAAAAATCGCTTCTTATCAGAAATCAGACCCTTTTGAATGACAACGATCCTACCATGAGGACTTTCGATGAAGAGAATGATTCGAGATGATTGTGACCTCCACACTGGAGTTGCCGTCTCCTAGCTCTGGAGAACGTACGTGGAAATCTTACCACCAACTTATCTTTGCAGTGACAAAATTGAGGTTAGATGGGGTGATGCCTGTCGAAATCCCCTCGAACCTACTCGTAGCCCATCAAATTGGAATGATGAAGGAAAAAATTTCAAGAATCAAGAAAAAAACAAAAACAAAATCATACTAAAGGTAGAACAGCAGAGCAACTTGCGCTAAGATATACAACTACAAACCTTTTTTAGTTCACATCACAAACGTCTCTCTCCTTCAACAAAGATTGAAATTACTTCTGCTCGATAAAAATGCAAGTTTCATTGCTTATAAGGATGTCAACGACTACTGATTATCTAATTATTCGACATGTTCTTTAGTTAATGAACAATTAAAAGATATTTTAAAATTTTCGATTAAGATATCCATGTTCATTTATCGATCAACTGTTATTTTAGCATATGCAATCATGGTACACCATAAATTGAACCCAAAAACCATTATCTATATTTGATAATCAATATATACAACGACTCACATTCTAGTGCATACATATGTCCCATCGGAAAAATCTTGGTCCTTAACTCTTTGGTTCACCCTCCACCCTCGAGCCTCGACATTGGACAAGTCTTGCTCTGACCTTTGACAGCAACATCTTCTTTCTCTCCCACTTTATGACTGTGTAATCCACATTCACGACGATAACTCCTTCTCCTCCCTAGTTTACCTACCGCTGAATTTGACATCTTGAGAGACCTGCCATACTACAGAAACCTGTCAATTGTGTGATCCGCCGGATAGTCGATAATAACATAAAATAGGAACAGACACTATAGTCCCACTAAAAGGTATTTCACTTCTACCGTAGATTGACTATCTCATGTTTTATATTGAGCATGTATTATTTTAGACATGTAATTGAGAATTTTTTTCTATCTTATATTCTATGTTGGATATCTAACTATTTACCGTAGATTCAAAAATCAATTTTATTACATACTTGTAAATCATTTTTTTCTATCTCATATTTTGTGTTAGGCATGCAACTAAGAATCTTTTTCTAGTGCATTGATATAATTGAATTTTAATTGTAATATATATTTTTATATGTTTCTATCAATAAAATTATATTTAAATTTTTTTGTTGGATTAGATCATACAATTCGTTAACCGTCCGTTATTTGATTTCAAATTGTTTTTAAGCGAAAAGAATAGTACGATTCGTGGATAAACCTGATACCGATAATAAATGAACAACAAATGAATACACTTCTTTCTTTTAAAATATGGATACAAATAATATTATTATTCAACCTGTATCTAACCTATTGTCATCCTAACTCCTGAAGCCTAATACCTTGGTAGAACCTAGAAGTGGTCTCCTGTTAAAACACTACGCTCAAAGGTCATCCCTACAAAATATCTTCGTTGCAGTTTATAAGGTAAGCCATGGGAAATATCGCTTGAAAGTTGGATGGACAACATCGGTGAACATGTAAAAATCAAGCAGAGTTAAATGAGCAACTCAAGTTTGTTGTTGAAGTGCAAGAGATTCTAATAGCACACTGATTGCAAAATCCTACTGTAAACAATTTGTAACAACATAAAATCATAAAAAATCTACATACTTTTTGGTTCTGTTGTACACTGAAATGATTAACAGCGTAATTGTGTGCACTTCTCAACTCACATTCAACAAGATCTTTCACTAGACCTGATGCATGACGGTGCAAAAGGAACAAGCCATTTTCGACAGTAGATTTTGTTAGCATATTGGACGAGCATCCATGACTACAATGCCTAAAAGTATTGAGAGTCTAGAAGAACATATATAAATTTGTCCCAAAAGATTGTAGGCTTCTCGGGCCTGTAACAAGGCCAGACAGTGGCCTAAGATCTAAGAAATTCGCGTGTAATGGTGTTAGCAGTTTAGTATAAACACTGATTGGATGGTCAAACGCAAAACAAGCTTCTGGGCAAAGAGTCAGGGGTACACGAGTAACTGTTCACCCTATCAAGGTAGAACCACAGTTTTACAAGGGAATCTACAAACTATCAAACTGCATTACATGAATACTACATATACAAAAGCAAAGGGTCAGACGTGTCTTCTGCAGTGTCAATGGTCTTTTATTTTCTCCTCGAAATAGTCATCAACAAGTCACATGGATGTCGTTGATGACCCAGATAATTGCACATAGAGCGAACTTATGGGCCCATTAGCAATCTCCCAATGTTGGTTTGGTATGCTGGATAACTTAATGGAATTGCCCTGAAGCTAAAGCTTTCCCCTTGATCTTCTCTAGGTCTCATGCTATTATTTGCATGATTGTAACTAACATAATATGCTGGAGTTGATGATTGTTGCACCACTGGATTACTGCAATCTGTACAAGCCAACTGTTGTTCTGAGCTTGGGGTTTGTTCTGATTCTGGCAATTGGAGATTATCAGTAGATCCATTTTCATATCTTGGACTAAGCCCAACTCCTAGGTCCAAACTGATTGCATTAGTTTCTTCCATTTGTTCATATCGATGCTGAATAGATCTTACTGCATCATAACATGGTAACATTCCATTTACTGTCATTGGAATGTGACTAGTCAGTGCGCTGCGATCATTTACAGGTATTGTTGAACCTGTATCATGGCTACTGGTTCTCAAGGCAGGCACATCGTGATTGTGCTTTCCTTCATATGTAGTTATAACTGCTTTTGGATCATGAGAAGCCCTTTCCACATGTTTTCTGACAGGGCACCCTGCGTTGGTGCACTTGTAGTAACTCCTGCAATGGGCACTTAAATGCTTAACAAATAACAGCATAATTCAAAGTTTTGAATGAACTCAGAAGATAGGTTCAAGATATAAAAATGGCTTGAGACGCTGCAACCAGAACCCAGAAAAAAATATAGAAAACCCAACCTTATCCAATTAATTTGACAGGACTGGGCATGGTCAATTTCTTAACATAGGTACGGTTATAACATAGAACAGAACAAGAGCACTGCCGACAGACATGCAGGGTGATACTTTCATTGTCCATTCAGGGCTTTCTTGCTTGGACTGCCACCTTCCCGCCATGCAGCAGAGGACCTTTGCAGTGTTGTCATTTGCATTGTCTTGCCCCACTGAAAGCTGTGTGTCAATAGCCAATACCATCATACATTCATATTCATACAACACAAGTACATTTGACCCACGTGCATCCTAATTTCATATGGACTTAAGATTGATTCTGATCACCTCATTCCTGTCTTCTTGGTCAATCTGGTCAGTACCAACTAATGTGACAAGTATAAGTTCGATTTCAGTTTCAATTCAGGGAGTATTTTCTTTTTGGAAATGTCAATTTTGCCCAATTTCAGCTTCAATTATCATGTACAATCAGGTAGCTTGATTCAGCTATTGGCGTTCTTGTAATCAGAAAAATAAACTGATTAAACTAATATATCTAATATTTATTCACAAGTAAAAGTGAACTTTGAATACAGTGCTCTAAGGGTAAGTTTATTCAGTCGGACAATAATGTAACTTGTGACAAAAAAATCACCATAATTTCCACACAGCATTTGCTCTTCTGGAGGCCAGTTGTGAATTTGTGCTGTAGTACCACATCAGAGCCATCTTTTTTTTTTTGAAATTGTAGTAAGAGAAAATGGGTATCAAGATTAAAAAAAGATGAAAATATTTACATGCAAATATAGATAGACATACAGCAACAAACTTTTGTTACTTTACACAGCTTTTATTTGTTGGCTTATGCAACCATCCGCTTCTCCACCCGCACAAAAAAAAAAGAAAAGAAAAAGCATTCTGTAGACCAATTCCAAGAAAACCGAACTAGTAGTTCAGTAGTTCATCAGAGTGCTTCGTTGGCCAAAATGCACAGGGCATCAAGATGGGATGAAAGATGGAGAAAGCATGAGAAGAGTAGACAGAAAACTCAGAGAAAGAGAAAGTTCAAAAGAAAGCATAAAAATGAAAGAAAGGATGAAGAGTGAAGCCTTATTAATGTTTGGTTGCATAACAAGTTGAGTTTTTATTACAAAAATATGTTTTTGTAACAAAACTTGTTAAATGGTGTTTGGCAATCATTACAAAAAATAGGTGAGGCCCCTTGTCCTCCCCCCCCCCCCCGGGTTTTATAATTACATGGTTCCCACTATTTTTGTTATCATATCTCTCTAAACATGGCAATTTTGTCTTTAGCTATCTTAGATTAATTTTAATGTAGAACTTTGTCATGAAATTGTATAAAAAAATATTGTGCAACCAAACACCCCAATCAAAAATCACTGGATTGAAATCGGCCACTGGATCGGCCAATGCTGATTCCGATCTCAATCTGGATAGGATCGGAAAAATTGGTTGATCCCATGAAAAAAAAATGATCCAGAATCAGTTTGGATTAGTTCCACAAAAAACCAAAAAAAATCACAAAATTGGCGCCTAAATCAGATTCCAGTCTGATCCAATCTTTTAGAACAGAAATTGGTTCCAAAATGGGAACCTCACAAAGCCCGCAGTGGCGGCACCTAGGATTCCAGTCTGATTCTATGTTTAGGAACAGGAATCCACACCAAATTGGGCCCCTCATGAAGCCCGCGGCAGCACAGCACAGCCACCGGTGCCGTGGGGGACAATTCTGGCAAGGAGAAGCTGGAATGGGCTGAATCAGTCCTAATCAATGCCGATCTGGTCTATTCCGGCAGATTCCAGTGGGAAATCAGGAGTGGATCAATCCCTAAAAAAATTTGAGTCGGCATCTTCTGATCCAACTCAAAATCGGCTGAGTCCACAATACACGCATCCCATTAATCTATAATTATTTGAGCCAGCTATATAGATTCTCCATCACAACTACAAAAATTTTTTGGGTACCTTGAAACCTTTAAATCATATTAAGCATCCACTTCAAATCAATCTAGGTTTTTCTATCCTACCTTTTTTTCTGTCAATGCTTTCTACTATTTTAGTGGAGTTTCCTCAAGTCTATGTAATATATTTAAACCATTTCAATATATTCTCGCAATTACCCTCTATTGACAATATTTCTACCTTACATCCATAATTTATGACAGATCTTATCTAATATAGTACATGGTGTAGAACAAAAGTGCTGAAACTAAAAATATGACGCTAAAAGCGTCTAGAACTAAATGGAAATGACTGTAAATTGAATCTGAACACGCTAAACCGGTTTAAAACAAAGTGAACTGATCTGAAACTGATCGAACCAGCTTGAATCCATTGAAAATCGGCTTAAACCAGGTTTGAGCCGGTCAGGTCAAACTGCATAAATTGGGTTGGTTCGAGGAGGGCCAAAACATTGGCCAGGCCTGTGTAGACCGAGTGTTGACTGGGCTGCCACGAAGAGTGGCTCGTATCGTATCAGATGGCTGGAACACACGCATGAGGGGCTAGTTTGATCACATGAGGGGAAGCTCGGTACTAGAAGATAAATAGCAGAGGATTAGCCCCGACAAGCATGCATCTAAACCTTCTTCAGGTGCTACCGTATATCAGTAGGCGATAAGCCAAGGAGTTATGCAATTCCGCTTTTTATAGTAAAATTGATAAAATAACATATATAAGAGTGACGACATAAAAAGTAATAAATAGCTATTCCGGTATGATCCACCATATTGCAGGAATTAGTCAATTCAAACTAAAAATGTCTCGTTCCCGGCTGATTCAATCTATTACATAGACAATTCCGTGAATGGGTTGGTCCCCCCCCCCAATCGGGTCAGCTTATGCTGATCCGATCTCGAATTTGGCCAATTCCGCGAACCATGAGATTGAGATATTATGATCAACACTGGAAGTAGAGGTCTGAAAGTGGCTAGAGGGGTGGGGGGAGAGAGAGAGAGAGAGAGGACGGGCAATGTGAGATGAAAAATAAAATCTAATACATGTCTTAGGGCAAGGCACCCAAGCCTTAACTAGCCTCAGGCACTTGAGCCAAAGTAAACTTACATATCTTTTATTATTTTACATACTCAACTCAAGTCGAACCTTAGTCCCAAATTACTTAAGGTTTCTTTCTTAACTCATGTCAATTTTGAGTTACCTCTTCAAAGATCTTTCGATCATCTAAATCATATTAAATTACCCTCCTTCAAGTTAACTTAGGTCTATTGTTTCTTTTATTTTAATATTTTCTACTTTTCTTACTGGAGTCTCTTTAGATTTACATTTAATATGTTCAAACCATCGCATTATCTCTTATTTCAATTTATCTACAATTGTTGCTATTTTTACATTTTCTCTAACATATTCATTTCTGATTTTGTCTAATCTAATATGATCACTCATGCATCTTAACATTCTCATTTTTGCAACATTTATTTTAGAAATATATTTTCCTTTTGTTGTTCAAAATTCACCACCATTCAACATTGTAGGTTTTAAACTTGTACGATAATTTTTTCTTTCAATTTTATTAAATTACATATACATCAATAAATCACTAATAAAATTGTAAATTTAAATATAAAATATAAAATAATAAATATATAAAAATACAACCAACTTTTATACCAAAAATTGAGAAAAGTTAAGGGGTCTGCAAGGATCAAAAGAGTGAAAAAAGATAAGGGGGTTTAAACTAGTGGAGCAGGGTTAAGGGGCAGAGGGAAAAGCGAGTTGGAAGAATGGTTTGCCATGTCACATGATTCTCGCAAGACTCGTAGTCTCGCGAGCCCGCGAGAACTGGAACGGCTGTTCTAGGTAGACAGTCACATGGTGTTGTGTCTTCCCCACCTGGGGATCCGTGCGGACCCAGTACCAGCAGATCCGATCACTCCAGCATGATATCACATATTCGATGATTTTCGGATATGATGGATAATGACCGAATCCACTATGAGGATCCGTACGAATGCCTTTGGAAGATGTTGCATTGTGCACTGCAGTGGTGGTGCCGCTTAGGGCTGGAGATTCAATCCCAGATGGGTTAGATTGGACCGGATCCAATGTAAAATGTTTTTTCGTGTTTCTGATTTAGATTTCTACGTAGAATAACTTCGATGTAGATCAACTATGAGATCTGATATCTCAAGATTTTTCCAATATTCTGGCAAGATCTCTTCTCTTTCAACAAAGAAGAGATAGGAGTGAGGGAGGGAGGGAGAGAGAAACCAAGAAGGATAGGAGCTCCGAAAAAGAAATCCCCCCCCATAGGATCCCCCCCCAAAGACCAAGCCAAAATCCAATATGGAAATCCTGGTCGGAATGGGGGGAGGGAGGGAGAGAGAGAGAAACCAAGAAGGATAGGAGCTCCGAAAAAGAAAGAAGCTATAGGAAATGTACGGGGATGGATAAGGAAGAGGTGAGGTTAACTTGGGTTTCTTACCTTGTTCAGATATGATCAGATTTTTTATCCGATTTGGGTCAAATCTGAGGCAAACAAAGCTGGTGAGGCAGACCATGTGATTGACTAGGCAAGTTAAGTCATAAACAAGGCAAAACGAAATGCCCTGCCATTGTCTCGCCTTATTGCCTAAGTAACTAAGACAATCACTGTTGATAACATAGAATCTAATAGAATATTAATAGGCTAACTTAGTCATTTTATCACCATTAACTTAGTCATTTTATATTGAGATAAAAAAATCAAAGATGTATTTCCCGGGTATTTTTGGGAGGGGGAGTGGGGGGGTGACACAAGAAAGTCTGTGAATAGGCTTCGGATGTAGTCTGTCATCAGTACCCAGGAACAAGGGCCAGAATGCAGCAGATTTTGGCAAGGTCGTCCTTACTATCAAATATTTCCAGCCAACAGGTCAGCTTGCTCCACGTGGTTGGCAAATTCAGCTCGATCTTGATATGAGCCAGAAATCATAGAAGCACCTAACAAATATGAACCTTAAGCAGTTAAGAGTGAAAACAAGCAATTGAAAAAAAAAATATTAAGTGATGTCAATAAAGCAGCTCTTTATGATAGATAGAGGGCTGATCAGAATGGTTCATATTGTCAAGGTAATCATCGCTTATAACCAATTAACTACTTTGTGTAATATCCAATTAAAAGCTATAGATTGCTTCCAAATCCCCAAGTTCTTCCTATGACACGAAAATAGATTAACGAATAGGGCAACCATAAACTATAGCAAACATACCCAAAAAAGAGAGAATAGCTAAAAAAACAAAGAAAACTACCATACTATGCTCATACCATGCAAAAGAAAAAAAAACATCATTAGAAAGATTAAAAAATAAACTGCATGAGTCGAGCAGCATTTTTTCAGATCTGTAATTCCTCAGTTCACATAACAATAGTTTTCATGGCGACAAAGCGACCAAAATGAGCAAGGGTCATCTTACCGCTTAGGTGCCTGCTTAAGTGGTAAGACTAATCGGGGTGGGGGGGAATTAGCCCAGAAAAAACAGGTCTCAATAACTACTTCAAAATAAAAAAATAAAAAAAATAAAAAAGATGACTATAAGCCAGAAGGATTCTACGTAAAAATCCGGTCCTATTCCACCCATTTTGGGTCGAGTAGCAGCCAAAATCCGTTGATCAGTGGTCTGGGGGATGCTCGCTCCGACACTATGTCAGACTGTCTTCCCTACTTTCGAAAGGAGAAAAAGACTCATACCTGGTCTGGCGGACCCAGTACGAGGTGATCGGATGACTTATTCATCAGATCAGTTGATATTGGGTCCAATAGACCCTGAAGTGACCGGATATAGTAGTATTGGGTCTAAAAAGACCGATATGACTTATCTTCCCTGCCCGATAAGGCAGGGAAGATGACCGGAGACAGCAGCGGTGGATTCCGGAAGAAATCGTTTGATTCCGCCAGGTTTGAACAGCCAAAACAACCGCTTTGGGTACTTCACAGCTCGAGCAGCCCAAAGTGGTCACTTTTTTAAGGTCCCATAAAGTGAACCTCCGCTTTGCCTACGGTAAACTGCTTTGCCAATTAAGTGCCGTATAAGCAGCTGCTTTGATAACATTGCACGCACGCAACCAAAGAATAAGTGTTGCCATCTGACTACACTTGCAAAAGGTTAGCAATGCCAACCTAATTAATGTGGTGGAAACCTCATTTTTCCACACATCAATAAACAGTTGAAAATGATATTTTAGATGTGAAGTGGAAATATATAAATATCTTTTGTGTATAAGAACTAACAGGTAGAGCTCAAAAATTCTCTAAGCATAACCCTAGGAATGTCCCCATAACAAAGTTTCGACCACATTTAAACTGAGATAATTGTGTGGGTTTAAATTTCTGTATTTTGCCCAAAGAATTGGTGTAGAACCGATCTTAATTAAATCAAGCTATCACTCAGAACACCATTGAATACCACAATGGTAACACGAAGACATTCATTCACATAAACGAAATAGTTGGTACAAGACAGATGGAATAAAAAAAAATTCCGTGGCCCTATATTATATTTATCATTGTTTGTATGGTTGGTTATTCCTTTCATCTTCACGTTTTTGTTGATGAAAATTAATTTCTCTTATGGGTTTATGTTATGTTTCCCTCATTTCAGGTTTGGGCTTATAATTATTGATTGAATTTTTTCTGGTCTATTAATTTATTAAATGAGAATTTTGTTTATTGTTATTTAGTGTTTCATTTTTTTAAGTTAAAGGTTATCTTAAATATTAAATTTTATCTCAACATTTTTATTTCTGTTTTATCATTTATTCAAATGTTTATTATTCTTTAAGATATTAAAATTTTATTTGATTATCTGGTCATATTTATTCATTTGACTGATTATTAATGGTTATCTTATTATTATTTATTTGTTTGTTTTTTAATTAATTAATTAATTTTAATTAATTAATTATTAAAAATAAGTATTCCCTTAATTATTATAATTCAATTCTTGTTGACTATGGTTGATCAAAATAATATATTTTTATTATAGTATTTTAGTTAATTATCAATTAATCATTCTTTTACCCATAAGGTCATGAAAAAATTTACCCTTACTCAGCATATATAAGGCATGAAAATGAGAGTAGTAACTTATATTCCATGAAGTACAATTCACATATACGATGCATAAAATAGCCATAATCTTCATTAAATAACATCCAAAATTTCCATGGGTATGTTAAGAAGTTGATCTAGCCGGAGTCATTTGACCATCCAATGCTATGTCCTTGGCCACATGGTATCTTTTTAAATGAGATAATCAGAAGGATGTAAAGAGTAAACACTCGTTACATGTTCATCGCTATTTAATTTTCATCACTGGAATGATTTCAGCATCTTGTACCAAATCATTTTGATGATTTTGGCAACATGGAATATTACCTTGTAGGCTTGAGATTTGACACTTCGGCTCATTTTTCCCTCCTCGTCCCTTGGACACTTTATTCTTCTCTTAGAGAAGTTTGAATGAAGCTTGAAATGGAGCAGCTTATCTCTCCTTGCAAGCATGGTTTTCCATCTTGCCGAAATCTCGGTCTCGCCAAGAGTCCGAGAAAGGGGGGGACTTTGCCCCCCTAGTACACCCCACAAGGAGCACTGCCCCCTTGACACCTGCAACTTGACCTCTCAAGTCGATCTGCAACTACTCTACGTCCCTTTTATACTAGTGTAAACACATTTAATATATTTCACTATCAATTATACTATCACATAAAAATATATTAAAAATTTAATACCATATTAATATTTAAATAAAATTATATACAAGTTTAAATCTTTTAGAAGTACAAAGATCATCTTTCTGATATAGAAAGTGCTTTGTAATTGTTCATTCATATAGTTGATGTACAAATGTGTTATATTTTCATGTAAATTCATTGATGTAGTCTCATATTTATACGATATTATGTTATGTTTCATACATATATACAATTTGATTCAAGAATTCGAGATCTGATCTCCCGAGATATTTACGAGATCTCTTCTCTTTCACCCCCTCCTCCCAAGACAAAGCCGAGATCCAAGACGGCAATCCTTACTTACAAGACTTCATTTTGTGAGTCAAATAAGCCTCCCTAAGAAGCCATTTGTAGATTTTGAAATAAGGATGGCCAGTGTGGGTAAGCCTCACCAGTCCTAATTTTTAGAGAAAGTGGGTGCACTCCCAAGGAGTTTGGTACAGCTTCCTGTTTCTGGTGATTTCTCATATTCTTTTGCTTGACATTTCGTGGTATGGGACTCACCATAGCCGAAAAGATTATTCTCAGTAATTTTTTTATTGATTTTATGGTTGAATTTCGTGGGATAGGACCCATCAACACTAAAAATATAATTTTCAGTAATAATTGACTGGTTTTATGGCTGAATTTCGTAAAATGAACCCATCATAACTGAAAATGTGATCTTCGGTCATAATAATTATTCTTATTGATGACTAAATTTTGTGGAACGGAGCCCACTCAACTTGAATTCTTTATTTTTAACTATTTTTCAAGAATATTATCTTAGATTTTCGTAGGAATTCAGCTGATCCATCGTAATGACTCTAAAGATTACTATTTTTTCCTTTTCCCGTCCATCAAAACATCTTTCTTTAGATTAAGTAGTAAACAAACAAAAGGTAGGAAGTACATTAAAAAATTAAATACATAGAAGGAAGAAAAAAATATTATGTATATCCAAAAAACCGAGTGAATATAAAAGAAATGTAAAAAAGTAGAAAATACAGATTATAAAATATAACATACAAAAAAAATAAATAAAAATGAATAGGTATCATTTTTAATTTAAAAATACAATACTTTAAATAAAAAGAGTAGAAAATAAGAGTATGATGGTAAAAATAATTATAAAGAGAGATAATTAATATCATTAGTGTGTATGTTTCAAAATTAGATTAATTAGCGATATTAAAAAAAACATTTGAGAGAATATGGATTACCTCATGGAGAGTATACCATGTAAAAAAATATATAATTATTAGAGAGCATTTAACATGTTGGAAACAAATATCATGAATATGAAAAAATTGTCAGACATTTTGAATATGAAAATTTTAAATGTAGAAAAAAATTATTTTGAATTTTGTCATGACTTATAATCGTATTCTAACAATACTCATTTTATTAAAAAAAATATCATTTAATAATATTTAAGCGTGACAAAAATAAAAGTCAAATTGACCTCATTCTCACAAGAAAATCTAACCGTGCTATTTGCAAATATTATAAAATTATTTCATGTGAAATTTCAACAAGGCAACACAAGCTAGTGATTTTAGGAGTTAAGTTAAAAACACAAACAACCACATTAAAAACAATATTTTTCCTAAAATAAAATAGTGGAAATTAAAAGGAATGAAACAACAAAATATTTAAAACTGAACTTTAAACGAGAAAATCAAATGCGAACGTTAATACTATGTGGATGGACATAACTATATAAATCAAATAAATTGCTTAAAAAGTACTTTGAGAGTATAAAAGACATAATTCACCTAATAAAGAGACTTGGTGGTAAAATGAAGTGCAAAAGACGATAAAAAATAAGAGAGATTGGTATAAAAGATTGCCTAAGTGTGATAATAATGAAACTTATGAACAATATAATATAGCAAAAAATAAAGCAAAAAGATTATTAGACAAGTAAGAGATAAAGCTTTTAAGCATATGTACGAGAAATTTAGAACCAAAAAGGTGAAAAAGATGCTTATAAATTAGTAAGGATGGAGATAAGGTTCGAAGTTCTTAACCAAATCAGAAACATCAAGTATAAAGAAAAAAAATTTAATCGAAGATGATGATATCAAAAAAAAAGGAAAATTTTATTTTAATACTCTTTTAATGATAACTTTGCTAAAACATAGATGTCATAGAGAATGGGACAAAGTTTAATTTAAATTACATTAGGAAACTTTAATTTTTAAAAATTAAAGAAATGTTGAAGATGATGAAACCAAGTAAGACATGATCCAGATGACATTTATATTGAAATGTGAAAATATTTGGAAGATTTGATGGTAGAATGGTTAACTCAACTTTCTAACAAAATCTTAGTATCGAAAAGAATGTTGAATAAATATAAAAAACATCATTATACCTATTTAGAAAAAAAGGGATATACAAAATAATGCAAATCAAGGGATTAAACTCATGAGTCATATTATAAAATTACGAAAAAAAATTAATGAGCCGTGATTACGAAATTGTAAAAATATTTTAACTAACTAATTTGGATTTATACTTAATCAATATACGAATGAAGTTTTTTTTATTAGAAGTTTAATAGAGAAATATCGAGATATGAAAAAATACTTACATAAAGTGTTTATTGACTTGGAAAATGCCTACAATAGGGTTTCAAGAGAAATTTTGCAGTGAGTGTTGAAGCGAAAGATGGTGCTTGTTAAATATATATATATATGATAAAAGACATATATGATAAAGCGACCACTAACATATACACAATTGGAAAATAAACAAGAATTTTTCTATTTCAATTAGCTTATGTCAAGGGTCAACAATAAGTTCTTATTTTTTTACAAACCATGAATTAACCATGGTTTGTCGAGTCAAGACTCGGACCTGACCCGATCTGTTTCCACCCCAACCAGCCCGACTACGACCTAGTCGGGCCCACCCTATCACTGGTTGTGACCGGGTTGTGGGGTCGTGCAACTTGACAACCCACATCCAACTGTTGCAGGCTAGCAACAGTCAGATGATTGTTGCCAACCAAGGGGGGCTTAAAGCCCCCTTCCAACACTTGGGGCTTATTTAAGGCCACCAAGGGTCTCATCCTCCTCATTCACCTCCTTGTGTTCTCATCCTTGTTTAATTATTTCATTATTTAAACTTTAAAGTTTAGTTAATTTGTTCATTAGTTTTTCAATTAGTTAATTGTAGTTTAATTATTTAATCAGTTCATTATTTATTTAATTAGTTCATTAGTTTAATTATTTAATTAGTTTATTAATTATTTATGTAGTTAATTATTTAATTAGTCCATTAGTTATTTAAGTAGTTTAATTATTTAATTAGTTCATTAGTTTAATTAGTTCAATATTTAAAGTCTTAAACTTCATTAAGTTTTAGGTCTTAATTACATATTTATTTAGTTTAATAAAAGATGTCTTCTATAATCACACAATCTAAACTTTCGGTGTTACGCGAAATGATCTGGCTTGGGCACATTACAACTTGCTCTCCATGGCGAAAAAAAAATGCAATGTAAATATTGTGACAAATTTATATTTAGTGATATTTATCGATTAAAATTTCATCTTCTAAGGATGAAGGACAATATTGCACCTTGTACACGAATTCCACCAAAGGTAAGAGCCTAATTTCATAGACACTTGTAAACAATGGAACAAGCGAAGGAAATTTCTAAACAACATAAATAGACCGTCAGGAAAGAATTATCACAACCGGCGAGACATTCCGTATATATTTACGGGACCAAATAAGACCGCCTGAATTTTTATCGAGACCAAGATTTCAATAATGGTACGTTTGTATTACTCATAAAAGTAGTTGATTACCTTCTTTAATTATCATTAATTACTTAATGCCCTGTTTGGTAACACTATTAGGTACCTCGATCACTATTAATTTTAAAATTGATATTGATAGGAACCATTAAAAGGTGTTTGGTTAATTGTATTAGTTTTAAAATTTGTAGTGCAAACAAAGCATATTATGTAATACAAGTGTCCACTTGTATTACTTTTGATATTGATACCCCAACATTTGAAAATATTAATATCAATATTGATATAGTACCAAAAATGAAACTCTAACCAAACAGGGCATAAATATTTGTTAAATAAATGACATATTTCAAGCAATGGAGACAAGTCGAAGATCCTTTGCCGACGAAGACCTCTATCGATGCGCCGACCGAATATAGGTCGAGGGTTGAGAAGTGGGAGTGAATGAGGAAGTGAAAGAGGATCCAACAACCAATCGGCTGAACAGAGAGAGATCCTACAGCGGTTGAATGCTTCACCAATGAAGAATAATAGACCCATGCGGCCCAAGACATGGATCATGGTGCAAGGTCGCAAGGTGGAGAAGCTGAACACACCCGACAGGCTGGAGGTCAATACCACGATGCCTCCAATTATGTCTTTGATTCATCTCAATGTTCTTGATTCCCTACATATGATCAAGAGCATTATAAAATAAATTATGTTGATTCATCAGATACTTCGATCCAATGCATCTATGACTATGATAACTATAGTGATGGGGGAGTACATAAATTATATAGAAAATATAGATCATGTAAAATTGAAATAAAATGAATTAATTAATTTTTCAAATCTTCTTACTTATTTTTTCCAAAATTTTTGTAAATTTTAAATATTTTTTAAAAAATTTTCAATAAAAAATAAAAAAATAGGTTGTGACTCAATCGGAGGTCGGACTGACCCGATCACAACCCACAACATCACTTACTTTGGAATTAACAAAGACTATACAAAATGATATATGTTAATGTATGATATTTACCAGCGATACCATATTGCTAGATGAGTGATGTAACCTCAAAATTTTTAAAATTTATAAAAATTCATTGTTTCCTTCATAGAAAAAAATAATTTGTATTAACTTTGACAACTATGAAAATAAATGGTATTACATGAGTATTAGCTAATTTAGGGGGTATATATATTTATGAGCTATGTAGTCAAAGGTGCAAGGTGACCGAGGCAAAAGAGGTCTCACCTCGCCTCAGGTGTTTGAGGTGGGCACCTTAAGTGCCTAAGGTGACATTTATTTATTTATTTATTATTATTATTATATATTTTTATACTTTATACAATATTTGAAAGTTAAAAACAACAAATATATTTAAAAATGCAAAACATATATCTAAGAAAACAAGAAATATATCAAAAAAAATGAAGGAAATACATCAAAAATGTAATAAAGATGTACCTTTTCTATGTTACTAGAATTTGAAACAACAATTAAAGTATATTAATATGTCAAGTGACAATAATTGAACAATAATTCTAAAACATGCATGGAAGTACGTTAATAATTATAAAATAACATAGAAGTAACAATAATTGAACAATAATTCGCAAGTCTTTGTCTTTTTTAATCTTAAGCTTTTTTTGAATGTGACACAAAATCACTATTTCATTGATTTAAAAAGAAATAAAATACAATATATAAGATATAGTCTTGAGTTGAACTAAACAACAAACCGAAAAATAAATTTAAAATATAAAAAAATAAAAAATATGCATTTGAGGCGGTTAAGGCCACCGCCAAGGCGGCTAAGACGGATAAGGCGACCACCTGAGGCAGTCATGGGCTAGGCAAGGCGCTGAGGCCTCGCTTCTTGCCTCGCCTCAGTGCCTAGATACCCGAGGCAATCACCTCTAATAACAGTTTATGAGCTTATAAAGTAGGTTCCGTAGATCTTCCAAATGTTGGCATAGAAAACACCCTATCATTTGGACCACCTGAGCCACATTCTTTTATTTATTGAGGTCATTTGAGTTCTTTAAAAAAATGGCCTCTTCCCATCGAACATGAGAAGTACCAATGTTAATTACATCGAACAAATATTTGAATATTCTTAATTAACCGACATAACAATTCATGATTATAAGCTATGTTATCGGAGACAAGAGCCTCAGTCGCCTAGGCAATGAGGCAATGCAAGGTGAGGCAAAATGCCTCGCTCCGGTGCTCATCACCTAGGCAACTGTCATGTAGGTGTTTTCCCTGGGCAAGCATTCCAATTGTGCAGGAGTTCTTCCCCTCTCGACCATCGGGACCCCGTAGGGGCACAAGTCATCAGATCCAGTCGTATTGGATCTATCCAGACCCAATAGGGGCTTCTTCTCATACCAGATAGGGCGGGGAAGAACAATGTGGTGGCACAGGTGCTGCAAAGAGCTTGCCTTTGTCATCGGAGGCAACGACGCGACTGCCTCATGCCTCTAACTACATAGATTACAAGAAATACATCCACAAAAATATGTACACAGGAGTAACGGCCTCATAAACTCAATGAAATGCAAACTTAGTCTTTTAAGTTAAGTTAATTTGATTTGAGTTTTATTTGGATTCCACTTTTTTTTTGTGTTTTGTTTTCATTAAGATTTTGGTGTTTTTTACCTTTGAGATTGTTTTAAATTTTAATTCTGAGTTTATTAAGGTTCGAATGGGATTTAGCTTATTTTAAAAAAAATTTGGTTAAGACTTGATGTCTCCTCATGCTTGGGGTTTGGTTTGTTTTGAATTAATTGTTTATTTTATTAAGACTCGTGTGTTTTATGTTTGGTTTGTTAAGTTTGGTTTCTTTATGTTCTGGCTTAATGTCTTTCTCCATTTTGAGATGCCACAATTCTCATCTTAACTTATTGTCTTTCAGATTTGATGCATTTAGACTTAGATTTGGGATTTAAGAATCTTCATATTTGGGATTTTGAAGTTTTGAACTTCAGATTTAATGATTTTTTTGGTTTTTTAGATCTGTCGGGATTTGAATTGTGTGGATTTGGGTTGTTATTTAAAGATTTTTACTCTTTTTGCATCCTGGTTTCCAGCTTCCGATCTTAGATTTGTAAACTGTAGGATTTGACTTGGATTTCAGATTTCGAGCACCTTCTGATCCTGACGTTTAAGAATTTAACATTTCTATTAAAAATTCAGATTTAGGAAACCTGAAACTTTAAAAATTGAACTTTATTTCTGGGCTCTGAGATCATTCTTCTTTTGATTGAAACATGAAGTTACAGATTTGAAAGAGTATAGGATTTTAAGCTTCGATTCAAAATTATAAGTTTCAGATTTGAGGTTTGGAATTTTTAGCTTCAATTCTTATATCTCAATTTGGTTGTTAAATCGTAACTTTTTTATTTTTAGAATTTGAGACTGCAATTTCGGTGGTTGTGTTTTAGGTTTGATGTGTTTTTCTTTTAAGCATTTTGTGTGCTTTTATCAGGTTTGTTATCTTCTTACCCTTTGATAGGTTTTAATGGGGGCTACAGGCCTGATGTATTTTCAGGTTCGGCTTTTAGAGTCAAGAGTTTGATCCTTGGGTCATGTTTAGGACGGATTTATCCTTGGTTCACTTTGGGCTTATCTTCTCTTGGGTTCCCCCCGCCCCCTTCTAAACTTTGAGCTTAGGTTTCAGGTTTATGGATTTTTGATATTTTGGGTTTTGGTTTTGGATTCTAGGATATAAAAGCATCAAGGTCTGAGTTTTAGATCTCAAGGATTAAGATTTGAGGCCTTTTAAAATTAAAACTTAGATCGGTAAATTTTGAGATCTAAAAATTCCAGATTTTTACCCATCAGATATGATTTCCTTGTGTTGCAAGTCCAGTTTTGGGAATTTCAGAGCCAACAGCCTATGAAAAGCATTTTTCTTCTAGGACTGCTGCTCCCCGCACTTTCCAACGTCTGGTTCTTTATTCTGGTTTACAGAAAGTTCAGATACCTAGCATCTGGGATTTTCGACCCTTGTGAGTTTGATATTCTGGGTCCTCAAACTTCAGACTATTTTGAGAATTTTACAAGCTCAAAAAATATTCAGACATCAGGACCTCATAAATTTGCAATGCCATTGGAAGACTGACTTTGCAGAGAATCATTAATTCAGACTTGCTGGGCTCTCCCCAATTTCGGATCCATAGGTTTCCAGTCCCAACATATTCCTGATTTTTTTTTGTTTTGAGCTCTGAAATTTACAGAGAATGAACATGTTTGGATATCCGATTCTATCAAAAATTCTCAGATTCTGATTTCTTGTTCGCAGGCCAAAGTGAATGGCAGATTTTTCTCTTCAGATTTGCAACTTTATTGTATTTTAAAATCTCAGATTCCTATTTTGTGTGTTTGCATTCCATCGAACCCATAGGGCTATTTATGCTCCTCCTCACACCACAAGTTGCACCGATCATGAAATTCTTCATTGTTTGCTCAATTTGAAATACAATACATAGAGGGAAGGCATGCAAAGCCATAATTCCCATGAATTGGATGAGTTAGGATTGAATCCATTTTAGCCCTTGATAGGCATTAGGTGATTAGGGAATTCATCTCATCGATTGATTTAAGATAAAGTCTCATTTGGCCTTTGATAGGCATTAGGGACTCTTCCCATTGATTGTTTTGGGATAGTTTCCTCAAGCCTTATGCACTAGGGACCCTTCCCATGGTTTATAAACCTCATTAGCTTGTGGTTCGACATGTGTGCATATGTATATGCATAGACTCCCATAACATAATGAGTATGATCCTCCCCTCCTCCCCCTTTGACCTAGAGTTGGAGCTCCATGGCATCGGGGGTAGAATGGTCTTTTCCCTTTGCAAGATTGACTTTTGTATGTTACCTTTATTGGGCGTGGCCGGCACCCAATTAATGCATATGTTATAATTCTTTTAAATTATGACAAAGCGTAGGACGTGCACAAGCCCCCCCACCCAATTAGTCTTGATTGTTTGATTAATTTTCCAAAGATGTTGAGTGTGCCGTAAGGTCGGCCCCCAATTTGTCTCAGAGTGGATTATTATTTAAATTTAATTGAGATTTAGGGCGTGACAAGGCCAGCCCCCAATTAACATCAATTGAGTTGGTGGTATGTTTTATTTACTTTTAATGCCACAAAGGCCAATTTGTCATCTGTTCTGGGCCCACTGGGCCTGCTGTCGGTGTGATAGCCCATGGCCTGGACTACTTTCTGTAATGATGATCAGAGTTTTCTGCCATCCTTGCTTTTTTGTCGGGCTATCCCCTTGTGCCTGTGTACAGATGCATGCCAGCCTCTATTCCTGGGCTGCATGCCATCCCCAGTGTCCTGAACATTCAAGGGGTAGGTTGAGCGGATGGTTTCTGGTTTCTGATTCTGTACAGACAGGTGTGCTGGCTCCAGTTTGTAATCTGATTGCCCTGTATGGCTGACTGGCATCCGATAGCTTTCGCATCAGAATTAGGATTGGGAGAAGGGTTATCCAAATAGGATTTGCATCAGAAGTCATTAGAATGGTTAGATGGCTGTCGGCTATAGTTTAATGAGCTTTCCATGGCTTGTCTTGAATATCCAATCAAACAAGCCTAGTCCATTGATGCTGCAGGTGCATAAAGGGGTGGTTTCTTGACATCAGATCCCAGATAGCTTGAAGGGACATTCTGGTGGGATTTGAATAAGAAATCTTGAGGCATTTGACAAGCATTGTGGGGTCAGCTGTATGGGTGGCTTTTGAGATGTGCATTGCTTTGGTTATGATCGATTTCAGCCAGCAAGTTTTAAACTTGCCCAGGGGCAGATTTGGATGTCTAAGTTGATTTGAGATGTAAGGTATTCTGGTTATGGAGGGCTTCAGCCAGCAAGCTTAATACTCGCCCAGGGACTGTTTGGAGGGTAATTGATGGTTTGGAAAAAAAACCTATAGGAACAAGCTAAGGTAATCTCGGACCTATCATGTCGAGGAATTTCAAAGTTCGCTGATAGCGTTCTCCTAGGCTTGAGAACAGAATTTAAATGAGGAAAAGAAGGGCTAGATGGGGGCACAGCTTCATGGGGCATTCATTTTACCTGCTGCTGCTGCTGACGACTTCAGCAGATGCTGGAGGATTGGTTGCTATTGGCTTTGGCAAAACCTCCAGGGCTGGTTGCTGTTGGCTATATCTTCTGTGGTAGACAGCAGGAGTACGGGTACTGGAGTCTTCAGAGCTTCTTCCGGTCTTCTCTTCCTTGGGCAGCTGCTTTTTGGAACCTGCAGAAGAGGGCCGCATGGGTAGAGGATAGGGCTGTAAACAGATCTGGATATTATCCAGATCCGGTTCAGATTCATATCTTGTTTAGCAAATAATATTCGATTAGTTAAAGGTGTGAATATCAGAATCAAAGGATCCAGTTCGGATAATATCCGCTCCAATGAAGAACATTGGATTGTCACCATAAGGCATAAACCCTACACCTCATCTTCAAAGAAACCCTAGTAAGATAGTATCCACGTGAGGCCCCAACAGTGCCCCCGAGGAGTGAGCATGACCTCCTGGTTCGATGTGCATGAGGCCGCAAGGACTTCCTCTCTTGAAGGTTTTTCTCCCCTGGCAGCGCATGAGGACTTCAGCGTAAGTCCCTTCTCCAAGCTCCATCAATGGTTCTTCTCCTTCTCCAAACTCCATCCTCGCAGCCCTAGAAGTTGTGGCTCCCCACCATCACCGGGGAGTGTTGAAGCTTCAGCTCCCTCCATCACCAGTGGCCCTTGAAGCCTCGAAGCCCCCTTCTCCAAGCTCCATCCCGGCAGCCCTCGAAGCTTCCTCCCCTCCATCAGTGGCAGCCCTCAAAGTATCTATTGGTCCCCTCCATCTTCGACTCCACTCCACCTGTCCGTGGTGCTCACAGCGGCTATGCGGGCGGTCACCTCACAATGGCTTGTTTACAGCCCTAGTTGGTTCCAATGCTTCCTCATCAGCCTAGTTTGATGTCCGGCCAGATATGTCCAGCAATAAGCCACCTCGACTAGTCAACTGGCTTACCACTGTCATCCTAGCAAATTGGCACTAGGAACTGTTTGAGGTCCACCCACATTGAAGGCTCACACCGGGCAAACCCTGTGGCATTCAATCCTGAGGCCCCGGCGAACACCATCCACACTTTGATAGGTTAGTTTCTCCAGCCATCATCCACAATCTTCGTTTCAAGGGGTTGAGCAATGTGTGATATCTTCATCGGTTTTGTCTGAAATAGCTCCGTCGCCAGTGGCCAGTGGCCCTTGGCCCTTCTCCATCTCCATCACACACAGGTATGAGGACCTCTAATTCCAGACAGCACTAGGCATCCCTTCTCCAAGCGCCATCGACAGCTCTGCCCACAAGTCCTGGACCACTCTAAGCAACTGATTGGGTTTGTTTGGTTTCTTTAATGATATGATCTTTACATAACAGCAACTGATCCGAGCCCAACAAATTATTCGAGTTTGGCATCTGATCTGAGCAACTGATCCGACGACTGTTTCACCTCAAAACCATCTCCTGATCACTGCTCAACTTCGACCTCTAGGTGAATAGATCCACCTGCTTGTAGATGACAGTTGGACATCTTTGTTTCCTAAAACATGCCAAACATTGATTTATACACAAGATTGGTTGCCTTCGAAGAAAAATGAGTCTTTTACAATTTGCATAAATATGGCATTTATATTTTTAGTAAGATATTATTGATGTTATTTTTCATATGATTATTCTCCTGTTACATTGTGAATGAAGTGCAACATGAGAAAAGAAAATCTTGGTGAGTAAATTCATTTATAATTCAATTTGAGAAAAGTCTAGTGTTAACATTTTATTAACTTTGTTTTGCAGATCTATAATGTTGGGTATATATTAGTGGTTGAAGATTAAAGGGTGATTTCTGGAGGCTTGTGTGTTTTGTCAATTAGGCCTTTGAAATTTTATGTTGTTAAAAAAACTGATGTTGTAATTGAAGGGTGTTCTGTGGAGGCTACGTTTCTGTCATTTTACTGTCTTTAAGTTGAATGATGCAAATTTTGCTAACTTCATTATATTGTTGCTAGATTATAGAGTCTCTATTCACAATTTGCCCTCAAACTGTTAATGTTTATATTTATCATTGTGACTTTTAACAGTTTCTTTATCGATGCCATTTTCTATTTCATGTTTTCAATCAATTATCTTTATTCACTCTCTTTTTTTGGTCTCCAATGAACTATGAAACACTCTTATTCATTATTATATTTATTCACTCTTATTTCTTTCTGACATGAGGGCTTATGTTCAACTAGTAATACTGCAACGATCCCTTCTACGAATTTACTAGTATATTTATGTGCACCTTATGTGCTAGGCAAAATGCAAGAAGAAATTATTACTTGGGACCTGGGAATCCATTAAGTTCTCCTTCAGTCTTAGGATGCATTATTAGGTTTGTCCTAACAGAATTGTAGATATTTGAATTTATCCTTGAGACTTTGTGAGCTTCTTTATTGGTGCAATATTTTGTTTCATCTTTTTTAAGTCTTTTTATAAGTTTTTTCATAGTTGTTTGGTAGATATTTTTATAGTTTTTTCAGATTTTGCAGATTGTCTGACAAAGCAGATATTATCTATATCCACTCCGACAAATATCCGAAGATTTTTATCAGCTCCGTGTCCGGTCTCAGTCAAAACGGATATCCAAATATCTTAGTGGAGCATATCTCTGAAACTGCATATCCACTCTGTTCATGGGCCTAGTAGAGGGTGCTGCTGCTGCTGCTTCCAGTCCAGGGACAACTACTAGCTGCGCTGCTGTTTAAATAGGGAGGAGAAATTCTGTCCAGGGGCAAGTCCTGCTCAGTGAGGACTCTCCGGACTGCAATCCGGCCAAAGGGTTAGGCTGCGGAACCTCCTGGCATGTAGGATTCTCCTATTTCCAGAACAGTGGCAGTCATGATGGCAATCCTGGTGGCTTCTTCCTATTTCTTAGGGATCTCCGATGCCAACCTGCCTTCCTGGATGATCCTGAGTCCTTGAAGATATGCTGGCACTTCCGCAATGGGTCCTCCTGCCACCGGAGGCTCCAGAAATAAAAGAGGAGGAGCCAACCTCTCGGGGAAGGCTCTGTTGGCCTCCGGATTCATCAGAGGCTATTCCCAGAAGGTAAGGATGATGTGCTGTCCTTCCCACTACTTCTATGGGATCCCCAGTGAAATCCTCTGTTTTCCCGCCAGATCACAGTCCAGGATGACCATCCTTGCTGCTTTTCAGGCCTTGATGAACTCTGGATCTTCGGAGGGAGGCTGGCACCCTCTATGCTAGCAGGGCAAGGTCACGAGCTTGCTGTTCTTGGATAAGGCTTGAGAGGAAGGTCCAGGAAAGGGAGTTAATGAGGACGCCTTTGCCTTCCTCCGATGTACGTAAGAGAATATTGAGGTGGACCGCCCTATTAATTAGAAACTTTTACAAAATTTCTCTGATTTTCTAGATAGACTGTTTTAAGTGTGACCCCCAGAAGCTTGCAGTTACAGATGCCGGAATTAGAAAAATAAATTGGTTGCGCAGGAGGACTGCATGTGAAGAGTGGGCTGTGAACTTGGCCCAGTAAGGTAAACTTCTCATGAATTAAAATTAAAGTGGGCTTCAATTGTAAAAAAAAATTAAAAAATTTTCGGTGGCAACAATGAGACACAAGGATTCCGGAATCGGAATCGGAATCTCCGATTCCAGGAATCGGCCGATTCCTGGGAAGGGAATCGATTCCGGATCGGTCCGGAATCGTTTTTTTTTTTTTGATTTTTTTTTTCGTCAAAAAAATTCAAAAAATTCAGAAAAAAATTCTAAAAAAATAGGAAATGAGTTAGAAACATTTTAAAAAATAACCAATGCATGATATCCACAAGACCACATCATACAAATACTAATGAACACCAATTGAACACTTGAAGACTTGAAGTTAAGTACATATTCCAATTCCATTGATTCAAAAATCAAAGAGTTGATACATCATCAAAAAAAAAAAAATTACATCATATCAATCTACTACCAATGTCTAGGATATAGATATGGATCTTCCTCCTCTCCCTGCTGCTCGTGACGCTCCTCCCTCGTGCTCAGTCTTGTATACTGTCCGGGACCATATTCATATGAAAATAATGCCGATGCCATGCCATCAAGGTCGTATGGATCGGACTGCGGGACGACCGAGACGTAAGCAGAGGATGGTGGAGCTGGTGGTGTAATCCACTGCTGGTCAACCTGGCCAAATGCTGGATCGTGGCTCCATAATATACGAATGCGGTGTCCGCTCATCCGGCGTGTAATACGGCTTTGGAAACCGTGAATCGGGTGACTCGGGCTGGCCGATGGGCTGCGTCGCCGGTATACACTCCTCGTCATCATCACCCGAGGAGTGAGAAGGAGCCTGCGTCTTTGTCATCCGGGCCGACAGACGCCCGACCTCTAACTTCCTTCTCTTTACCTCTTGACCATCTCTCGAACTACCGAAAGTCCGGAACCCAAAGTTTTTTTCAACTTTGCAAATCCTCCCATTTTCCGTGCGGTCACCTTTGTTTTCGTTCTCCCCGACCGCGAATGGGCCGGGTAGCGAGCCTTGGGGCCCAGCCGGAGCCGAGCCGGGACTAAAGCTGCGGTGGGCGCTCCATAGGCTTCCGGGGCGAAGAAGACCCCGCCCGAGCACGAGAAGTAGATGGAGGTGGAGGCTGGAGCATCCTCCTCGGCTTCAACACCATTTAACTCTCCTTACGCCTACGCACGGTCATCGGGATCAAACTCGGTACCGCACGATCACGGCTTCCCTCTCCTCTATCCGGGAGGCAAGTGCATGCTCCTCTGGAAAATGCGGTCCGTGTCCACCTCCTCGGGTGGTGGTGTGGCGGAGGAATGCCTCTGCTCGTACGGGCCACTGCGAACCGTGCGAAATCGCTCCTCGATGATCTTCTCGCCGATCCTCGATGTTCTTTATGCGCGGCCTCACGATATAATGACGAGAAGACCGGCTTCTCGGCCGGTGCGAGGTCAACATGTTCCTCCTTTTGGTATGTATCGGGTTGAATGTACTCCGGTTCCTCTCGCGGTGGGAGGAGCGGTGCTCGGCTCGCATCCTGATACCAATGGCCGCAAGTGGATTCCATCCACTCCTGGTGTTCACCTGAACCCACCACTCAGCTGCAAGAAAAACACAAGAAGAGAAAAGGAAAACAATTAGC